>CAHIKZ030005236.1:1272500-1465000 GCA_903632075.3 Acanthosepion pharaonis | reverse complement strand
TTCGCCTACCGCCCAGTTCCCACTCCTCCTCGGTTTTTGATTAGTGACAGAGATTTATCTCTTGTTTTCTGTTTACGATTGGCTTTCCGGTTCTTCTAAAGTCTTCTCATTAACTTTCATTCCCACAGCTTTTAGTGGCTTTATTCTCTTACTTGTGGTGAATTGTTTTTTTTTGTTTTTATTTTTTTTTTGTTTTTATATATATACACCTATTTCTCCATACGGAGAGCCCTGAAGGCAAGAAAATCTTCCCAAAATGTTATTATTGTTCACTTGGTTAGATTTTGGAACGTGGTCAGGAACCTTTTAGCACTTTGTCTTCTAATATGCAATTCTTCTAAAACTGTCTCCCTTTTTCTATAATGTAATGAATTATCGACGGCAGATGGGAAATATCTGTTCAAGGCATCAGAATGCCGCCATCTGGTTGCCGTCGCAGAGAATCACAATGTATCGACGGACTCTAAGACATCTTGTGTTCAACATCACATTCGATTCAGACAACACTGGGGATCTGCGCTCATCTATTGTTTACAAGAAATTTAATGTTTAAGAAAAACCTTTTCATGTTTTTTTTTATTATTTTATGTCAAACCATTTTGATTCGATTTATAATTTACACGCTATTCGTACTTTTTGCCTTTATTCTTAATCATTCAATTTAATATCTCAGTTTCTGTTTTATCTTCAGTTAATAGATCGCTTTATTTTATTTTTTCTGTCGCTTGATCGTCTTTCGAGAAAGTCTTTTATTTGAATCCTTTTCTCTTATTCCAAGAAATGAATTAATATATTATGAAAATATCTAAACATATAAAACAGAGGATGTTTGTGTGTCTGCGTTACTGTCGACCTTTTCACTCGAGATCCATCCAATCGATTTTGACCAAACTTGATAAACACGTTGTACAATGTAAGAGATAGGTTCCTAGCGTAAAAAAATCGATTTTTTTAAAAAGAAATCAATAATGGATAAAACCAATTTAAAAATCGATAAATTCAACTTTTTTCCTCCGATTTCGTTCAAACTCAGTATTTAGGTTACTTACATCATGACGAGCTCAAAAATACCTCATTTTTTATTTCTACGTCACTGCGTTTAGCGAAAAATCGCGAAAAACGAAAAATCGAGTTCAACACAAATTTTAAACTAAAAACTTCCTCAATTTTCAAGCCGTCTGATACAAACTTCAGTCAATTGTAGCCAACAATAATTTGATTGTTTAACAGTCATTTAACTTAATAATTGAGTCCACCCAAATAGTGAAAACCCGCGTAAATAGCGAAAAAATGGCGATTTTTACTAGTTTCTTTCTTATTTTTCGTTGATCTTTCAACCAATTTTCATCAAACTTAACAATTGCTTTCTAAATGTATCCTCTTTTACATCCCTGGTAGCACACTGACAAATTGAATTTCAAAAACTCCAAAATAATTGTAGTCTGAAGTGGGTCTTCATGTTGCCTGTTTTACCCCTTCATGTCCTCGGCTAACTTCGATTAAATAAATGCATACTACTTCTGTTATATCAGTAACTGCATTAATTCAAAATGTTTTTGTTTTTTTACTGAAAGTATTTTAAAGTAATTGAACAAGATAGACTCTGTTACATTTAAACATGATGCTGCTTTTGCTCCATTCTAATTGAACGCTTTTTCTGATCGACCAGCTGGATATGGCTGGTAGCATTTTATAAAATTACTTACAAAATCTTATATAGATACTGAAAATACGTGTTACTGTTCCGCATAGAAGTGAACTATTCTACTTGTAATGTCTGACGTAAACTTTATCCTCCTGGCAAGAGTTTAAACTGACAACTTTTTTTTCCATATGATAAGCATTTTCTTAAAGTTTGTTTTCTAGATTTCATAGGAAAAGTTGGAAAAATTCCGAGATATATCAATTAAATTTTCAGTTTGTAATTAAACACCAGAGCAAGCCAAAATAAAGGTACTGTTGTCATATTTGGGTGGGAGTTGCCCAAACCTCAATTTCCAGCACTTCATAGAGTTCAGAAGCGTCTCTGAGCCCTTGTGGGTGATGAATTATTCTCCAAACCTCTCTCTCTCTCTCTCTCTCTCTCTCTAACAGGTCGGATGTGGCAAGTCTCTCACTTCTCTACCGCTACTTCCGTAGAAAGTGCTCGGATGAACTACATTCTCTGATCCAGCCAAGACAAACCTTCACGACAAGAACACGCCATGTCACTTCGATAGTAGCAAATCTCCCTCATTCCCTCTGTATTCCATCGGTAAGAAGTTCCACTCAAACAGCTTCTTCCCGTGAACCACTGCCCTGTGGAACCGTCTCCCAGTAGGATGTTTCCCCGATCACTACAATCTTAACCTGTCCAAGGCTAGGGTTAACCGTTATCTTTCACTCTTAATATAACCCTCTACCTCGAGTGACTCCCTGGCCTTGTGTAAAGTGAAACTTACTGTAAAAAAACAAAAATCAGTGTAAATTAGGCCAAGGAGGATATATCGTAATTCTTGCTTACTGACAACCGCTTTCTTCCGGGCGTTTAATATATTCATATACTAAAAATCATTATCAATGCATAATTTTATTAATCATCTGAGAGGATCCTATCTACCTTCCATAACAATGGCTAATGCTGACCTACGAGAAAGTAACTCGTTATCAGATTAACATTCTCTGCTCATATGAAGTGTAAAGATTATATTGAATCGATTGTTTGGTCTGCTTCTAGAAAAGATCGTTCACTGAATCACGCTAGACAATTTTTCTCGTTTGAAACCTCTTCCATATTTATAAGTCTACCATTCCTCCAAGCCTTGAATATTGCTGCTGCAGATGGTCTGGTGCTCCTGATATATATTTAGAGATATTCTTGATAAAATCCAAAGAGGAATCTGCAATATCATGTGCTTTTTTCTATAAATACTTTCATGGTAATTCTTCTGATGAACTTTCCACTATTCCCCTTTTTGTAAATGTTATCATTATGGCAATGAAGATATGGATAACAGTTCGAATAATGTAAATAATGCAAGTAATCATAATACCTCATTTCAGAGATATAGAGGCTGAAATGTTGTGAAAATGGCAATGAAGATATGGTTCACAGTCCAAATAATGTAAATAATGCAAGTAATCATAATACCTCATCTCAGAGATATAGAAGCTGAAACGTTGTGAATATGGCAATGAAGATGAGGATAAAAGTCCGAATAATGTAAATAATGCAAGTAATCATGATACCCTACTCAGAGATATAGAGTCTGCAATATCATTGATCCTGTCCTAACATCTCGGCTTTCCTACCGGCGTGAATATTTCCATGGTAACTTGCATTATTTACATTACTGTTATCCCCATCTTCATTGCCATATTACAATCTTTCGGCCGTTGTACGTTCCGGCCTTCTTCAGGTGATTGGGCTGTGTCCTTGAGGACACATTACCCAGTGGGTAAAAACGTTAGTTAGATCCAGTGACTAGACACAAAGAGTTGTGTGTGCAATACCAGGCTATAACAGTGGTGAACCAAAAACTTGAAGAATTGAGTTAAACATCCGGAAGAGATATCCGGAAAAGGCATGACACGTGGAACGAGAACAATCTACGCTGGTGGACGAAATAAAGGGTTCGGTTCGAAATTCCAATCGCTTGGAGAAGGCCGGAGCGTACAACGGCCAAACGTTGTGAATATAGCAATGAAGATTAGGATAACAGTCTGAATAATGTAAATAATGCAAGTAATCATAATACCTCATCTCTGAGATATAGACAGAAACGAAAGTGAGTAAATGATGTTTGTTATTATGTTGTAATTGATATTGCTGCCACATATGATTTGGTGTTCCTGCTATATATTTAGAGATCCTTGATAAAATACAAAGAAGAATCTGCAATATCATAGATCCTGTCCTAACATCTCGGCAATTAATGCAGCTTTCATGTGCCTCTTTGTATAAATACTTTCATGGTAATTCATCTAATTAACTTTCCTCTGTTCCTTTTTTTAAATTTTGTTATTTTTATTCCCCTCACCCCCACACAAATTGTACATACGGAAACTGGTTAGGACTACATAGAGACCTGAGGTATTATGGTGACTGTAGTAAGAATGTTAAGTAAGAATGTGTTGTTTTGGTGTAAGGAACACTGTGATATGTTTGGGTCAGTAATCGTGGCTAGCTAAGTTTAAGACGGATTGAAGATCAGCCTTCCATTATCCCCTACTTTTGGCCTTGTGCCACATTTTTATATTATATCGAATTAAATATTACTCCCCCCCCTGTGGTTCCACGAATTTAAACGCAGTACTAAATTGAAGGCAAGGTCCCATTCTTTTTACAGTTGAAAAGGTTAGATGTAAATGTAAGTTCTATGCTAACAGTTTTTTTCTATCGCACTTCTCACTTGTAAAACTCTGTTCTGGTCAACTTTGATTTTTAAATTTAAATGTTATGTCAGTCGTTAACTTCTGACAAAGAAGATCTACTAATGCGATTGCTGGTAAGTCACCAAGTTATTCTATATTAAATTGAAGAATAAATAAATTCCGTTTTAGGAAAGCAGTTCTAAAGACGAACGTATCAATCTAATGACTAATCGTACAGGTCAGTTAAGAATAAATTTGAAGTACACTAGCATACTCTGGTATTTGTACTGTAGTGTCGGCGTACATGGTGGATTAAAAAATAAACATTGTAAACCTACTAATAGACGAATTGAAAAGGGTCACATTGAATTAGGTCACTTCTAAGTGTTCTAACAGAGGACGGAAAGTGCGACACTGAGATCTAAAAATGTATTGGGATGTTCAAAAATGCATTCCAAAAGTTAAGCAAATACTCAGAGACAAGAAAATTTTAGAAAATAAAGGAATACTGAACTGTTACTGTTGTGGATTCCGAGATGAAATCCGGTCTCAAATGAATGACAAACACAGGAGTGAAATATAGCAAATAAATGTATTGATGTAATAATACAATTGGTAATACGGTTAGTAGATCCAGAAATGCGGTTAGTAGCAATAATAATATATATACAGTCTGGGAAATTCAGTATCCAAGTATGACTTCCTTCTGAGTCTACGTGCTCGCAACTGTGACCACTACAAGGCGGTTACCTCACACTTTCACTCCTTCACTGTACCAGACTCTGACCGTTCCACTTCCGGGTATTCACCGGCAGCAGTACAAGTACACACTGGGCGAGTCCACTTGTATGAAAAAGGGGTGGACCTCTTAACAGTTACGTGATATATGTTCTGCTCTATGGCAGCGAATGTAGGACAATCTCGAGGTTATATAGATGGATACTGAGGATACTATGAGCCGAACATGTGAGCAGAGGCGAGGTTTTGGAGAGAATGGAAATAAAAAAGTTTTTGTCAACCCAAGTAATTTCGATCTCCTCAAGAGTGAATTGTGAAGACAAACTTAATGTAACTGTGATCATTGTGATGTTGACTTTTGTAAGCACCCTTGAACGCGGTATAATTATTTTAAAATTTTAAATTTATCCGTTGTAGCTACGATGTTTTTTGCTTTTTGTAAACAAGCGTCCAGAATGTAAGGGAGCTAACCAGAGATGGTAAAAATAAAACATGGCGTCAAATCAAACGCATTTAAAAACATTGCTAATACACTCGTAATAAATTTTGTTGTGTTGGTTGCTTTTGATGTAGACGGCCTCGAGAATTTTAAGTTTGTGTTTATTATTTTCATTGTGTAGTATATTTCTGTTGACAACAAGTATTTTCCTATATTGTGAAGGTGGATAGGAATGTGTCTTGATATATATATATATATATATAGTAGTACTCGTTTGGAAAACCTCGGATAGCTCAACTTGCAGATATGTCAGGACAAATTGGTACCCGAGGAAAAAATTGAAAATAAAAAGAGAAAGAACTAAAAACATCAGAACAAGACGAAACAAAACACCAAGTGCTTTAAGTCCTTAGTCCAAAGAAAAAAAACCAAACGAATAGAAAGACTAAAACGTAGAGTGCTCAATATGCTAAGTAGATCGATAAACTAGAATAAATCCTAAGGAGCCAGGCAAACCTACTTAGGTTTCACCTAAATGGATCTTCAGGATAAACTGGTCTGGCTCCTTAGGATTTATTCTAGTATATATATATATATATATATATATATATATATATATATATATAATTATTACCTTGAACATTCAAACAAATGACGAGCATCTACATTGAATCAGCTCACAAAACTAGTAGCAGCTTGCCAGATTAGCGAGCTAACCACTACTCCCCAGCTATGCACTCTATTGATATTTGTTAAGTGTAGACATTAAGTGTAGAGGCATCGAGCCGTAGAACACAGGTTCTTTTATGTGCAGTGTCCCTTGAAAATGTTCTCGCTCATGGATTTCCACAACTTCCTATCGTTTGTAGCTCCAAACAGCGTTCAACTATTTTCATAGCCCTGCTTCAGGCAGGTTACCCGCTGTTTCTCTCTGATCCTTCTTACGAGTGTTAAATTTTTCTAAGCCGTTTTCCACATTTTAAGTGTAGGTTTCCTCATATGTTCCATCCATTGTATTATCAGCATCTCCCTGTAGGACCACATTTCTGTCACCTCGAGTATCCTCTTTATCTTTTTTGTTTAATCATTTCACCCCAAGCAAGGCAATAAAGCAACTAAGATGCAAGAGTGTGAGAGAATATGCGAAAAAAAAAAAAGAACAGTATTAAGGGGAGGGAACACTAAAAGAACAGGAATTAAGAAGACGTAAAATAACGATTGACATTGCATTTAAATTTTGAAGATCAAAATTGACGGGGAAGCAAGAAGCCAGAAATAAAATTTCCACAAGGAAGAAGTGCGATAGAAAAAAACTATTAACATAGAAGTTACGTTTTCATCTAGCCAGTTCAAATGTAAAATGAAGAGACCTTACCGCCAATCTAGTACTGCGCTTGAATTTATAAAGTCTAAGTTCAATAGAGGAAAATTGGTCAGAACCATTAGCATGGAAGTATTTATAGAAAAGGCAGACGGAAGCCACATTACGGCGGTGGGAAAGGGACAGGAACCCAGATGCCAGGTTAGGACCAATAATATTGCAGATTCTTCTTTGGATTTTATCGATAATCTCTAAATAGATATCTAGGAAGCCAGACCAGATGTGGTAGCAATATTCAAAGCTAGGATGAATGGTAGATATATGATTATAGATATGAGAGAAAGATTCTTCTGAGAAAAATTCTCTTACATGACACATGAATCAACTTTCTTATCATTACTTCATGCATTATTTTTAGAAGATACCCGTATTTGAATAGACGTTCCATTTTTTTTAACAATGTTTATTTCGTCTACCGGCATGTACACTCGAGAAAATTTAATAAAAAAAAACCTGCTCTCCAGCACTATTCGAATACACGTTCCACTTTGCAGGAGAAGTCACTGTTTGATTCGGCGTGCTTTGACCGCTCGGCCACGGAGGACTTCCCAATAAAGCAAGGTTCTTAATGCACATTTACGTGTTCTGATTTTCTCAAATCCATGTCTTCTCATTTTCTTATCTGATTCTTCTTTTATTAGACCAAAGAGATGGAAATAAATAAATAAGAGGTTTGTATGGCAGATGATCTTTCCCCTCTCTCTCCTTCTCTCTCTCTCCCTCTAACTCCCTCACTCTCTCCCTATCCCCTATTCCCCTCCCTCTATCTCCTTTCTCTCTCCTCACTCTCCCCCTCACATTCTTCCCTTCTCCCTTCACTCCCCCCTCACATCTCCCCACTTCTCCCCTCTCCCTCTCTCCCCATCTTACTTTCTCACTCTCCCCTCTCTCTTTCTCTCGCCTCTCTCTTTCTCTGTTCCTCCCTCTTTCTCTCTTCTCTCCCTCACTCTCTCTCCTTCTCTCTCCCTCTCTCTTCTTTTTTCTCTCCCTCCTCCCTCTCTCTCTAACCTATCGTTTCAGGATAAAGTCGATCATGGCTTTCCTCAACTTTCTGTCTTTTGTTGCTTTAAGTAACTTTTTCTCCTTTGCTACAAAAATAAAAAGGGGTGTAAGACAAGGGTGTGTCTTCTCACCGGACTTATTGTCCTTGTCCTTATTGACATTATTTACATGCGGACTATTTTACTAATCTTTGTTGTTATTGTCACAACGTTTCGGCAGCTGTGCCCTGCAGCCTTCATCAGTAGCTTGCTGCTCCAAGTAACTTTCATAGAATTTTGATCTGAACTCTTTATTTATTCTCCGGCGGTAATAATTTTTTCTCGTTCTACTGCCCATGTCTCGCGATATCTCGTCTAGTTCTTATTTTTATCATTGATCAGTTATTGCCCGTTATATTTCCAATGACTCCAAATGCACACTGCCCGTCCCAGGGATTGAACACACAATTACTATGTCTCTAAATTAACGCACCTTCGCTTTAATCCACTAGGCCTTGCTTAAATGTTGATTTCCTAAGCGTAGCTTAGATGTGGCACAAGGCCGACAGTATGGGGCACGCAGTAAGTATCAAACTCACTACTTAGTCGTAATTGATTTAGCGAGATAAACTTGTTAACCATTACACCACGCCAAAGTGTCCAAGCCTTATTTATATGGCAGCAGCATGTCAGACCATGAATTTGATTCACCCTCGTTGGTGTGAACATTTTAATGTTCCGTAATAAATAGAAAGATTTTGACATCTTCTTATTTCACTATTTATTCTGGACATTCGCAGACAGACATGCAAGCTTCGGTATTTTTAGAACAAAATGCATAGTTAAGGGCAAGGTTTATGTTATTTTTTTTATTTTAGAGGGGGGATTATTAAATCAATGCTTAAAATAAAATTATATACCTTATATTGATCGGATTAAGGGTCTGGAACCCTATCAGGTAAGCATAATTCTATAATTTTAATTTTAAATAGATTATTTCATTCTCGGTCTGCGATAGATAAATTATTCTTTCACCGTCTTTCTTTTTGTCTTTCTTTGTCTCGCTTTTTAACTCTTTTTGTCTCTTTTTATCCCTCTTTTTCTTCCTTTTTGTCTTTCTTTGTCTCTCTTTTTCTCTTTTTTGTCTGTTTGTCTCTCGTTTTCTCCCTTCTTTCCCAATTTCATCCACCTCTTGATTGCATCTCTTTCATTTTCTCTTAGAATGACCATTTCGTTTTATCGTTTATCTCTCCTCTTTCTCGATTCGTTTTTCTTTCTTAATATCTACCGCTGCTACATCTTTAATATAATGTTTATTTTACACCCACACACTTACTCTCTCTCTCTCTCTTTCCCTCTCGCTCCCTTTCCCTCTCGCTCTCTTTCCCTCTCTCTCTCTATCTATCTATCTATCTATCTATCTTCGTTATTTCTTTACTAATTTTCCTATACGTTCTCCTTTTCTCTTATCTCTTTAAAACACCATATATTATATCATACGATCTACTGTAGTTGCTGTAAGATATCTGTCTATGTCGGATGATAATGGTAGCGCCTTGGTCGGTCAAGACGGCTAGTGGATGAGACAATTGACCTCTCTCGGGCACAAGCCAGATATATCGTGCATGGTATCAAGGCAACAGGACCCCCACTTGTCCATGATGACGAGAACCAAGGGAATCCAATGCATTAGGGTTGGGACTAGTTTGGCTGCGGGAGATGCCGGAAAAGACTCAATGTTGACAACCAAATGCTCTAGGGACACCCCTCCCTGTCTGGATGCGGTTCCATATTCTTTTCCATGTTTAGATATAGCCACAAGGTAACGAAGTTTTGAATTTTGAATTTTCCTTCTCTGCTACAAGGTGGTATCGAATTGTTTTAGCGTTTCACATCGTTTTCACCATGTCTTTTGGTGTACTCTAATCGTGAGAATATACACATGATTACAAAGAATACTGATCAAAAAGGGTAGCGGCAAAATTTCCATACTACATTCAGGTATCTGTTTCTTTGTTCAAATTTCATGAAATTTTAAGTAGGACATTATATTATATATATATATATATATATATATATATATATATATATATATAGATATATATAGATATATATAGTTCGGAGGTGTGCTACAATTATGGGATAAAGTGCTCAGTATCAGAGACAGAGTATATGTGAATATAAAAGTGAACATTGAAGTCAACATTCAGAGGTGACGGAGAACTTCCAAATAAAGCAAGGTTTCATGCTAGACGCAATCGGCGGCCTGACGATTGCGTCTAGCATGAAACAGCCTGTCATCTCTGAGTGTTGACTTCAATGTATATATATATATATAGGTGTGTGTTTTCTGTAAAAGATAACTGACAAGGTACAGCGAATAAGCTTTTAATTTCATTGTTCTAGTGTTCGAATCTAGATACAAGCATATTAACGCCATCTACATGTAAAAATGATTAAAAATAATGGAAGCCCTAATAATTAAAAAGAAAAAAACACACAATAACATAACTACGAACATGGCCACAAAGCGCTGACCGTGTTTGGGAAATAAAAATTCCTATAAATCTACATACATAAATCCATAAATGGAAAACGTTTGGACAGTTTTTTACGCACTTTGTGTCCAGGAAGGTAAACACTTGTACGAACCTAAGAAAAATTAAATAAAAACCTCAATCGCAGTAGCTTGTTATTCGTCTGTAACGAAGCATGTATAAAAGAGGAATTAAATACACAATATATATATATATATATATATATATATATATATATATATATATATATATATATTCATGAATTATTCATACAAAAACAAATACAAAAAAATAATTGATTTAATTTAAAAAGATCCTTGTTTCTATAAATTTCTGTTGCATAAGGATCTTTTCATTCATAAACAGGTCAGGGTTTTTGTATATTATTTGAATTGTTCGCGACGATGGATTTCTCGCCAATTAAATCATTAACCTTTGTATTTGTTTTTTGTATGAATAATTCATGAATTTGTAAATTAATTGCACCTTTTATTGAAATATTATATATATATATATATATATATATATATATATATATATATATATTATGTAGTGTTACATTAGAAAATGCACATACCCACTACAAAACTGTACATCTTGTTTCAACGTTAAAAAACGAAAACTTTTCTTAACGTTTCATCAGGTGGGGAATCACAATGTGACTGAAATATTTTATTTAAAAATGTAGTTATTAAAGCATGCCTTCCACTTTCGTCATTATGTAGTTTTCCATAAAAGATATACAAGAATTTGGAGAAAGAAAGGAATCTAAGTGATTAGTAACAGCGAGAGGGGGGGAAATGTGGGGTGGGATGGAGGGGTGAATAAACTAAGAAGGAATAAATCCACCCAATGGAGTTCAGTCGAATCGTAGAATTTGAACTTTAATGGGTAGGTTAAAGTTTCTAAAGCGAAAACATTCTCTGCGCGGAGGGCTCTAGTTTTGTACTGAGCTCTGTTTTAATGTTTTGAACGCTGAAATCTTACTCTTCGTTCCTTTAAATTTGTATATATATATATATATGTATATATATATATATACACACACACATATATATATTATTATAATATCTATATTTTTTTTTCATAATATTATAATATATTAATATAATATAAAATTAATAAATTATATTATAATATATATATTATATATATATAAAATTAATATATTATAATATTATAACATATATATATATTTATATTATAATATATATCTGTATATTTATAATATAGTATATATATTTTTATAATATTATTGTAGAATAACAATAATAAAAAGCACCTACCGGCGTAAGAGTTCCAACTAGCGTCCAGCTGGCAGACAAATATAAAGCAGGTTGTAACTTAATACATATCCTGCAAACTAACTGAGAAATCATGCTAGTATTTATATAGTAATACTTCCACTCAGGTACCAGCAGCCAATCACAGCCCAAGCAATGGACTATCCCACTTTAGCATAATGAGATGCTCCATTGCACCATAAATAGCTCTCTGTTTCAATGTTGAATTAGTCTTCACTCAGCTTGCTCCACAACTGAGTGTTTATATTGACCACGTATTGTTCGACATGGCGCTGTGAACAGGATTTATGACACCTGAAAATTGGGAACTCTTCTTCATTGAAGCAGGCATATCCACCGACTCGGCCAAAACTCATGCAACAAGGTTTGCGGATGAGAAGCTGACAATCGAGAGCCTTCAAATGCTGGATCGATCTATGCTTAAGGAGCTGGGAGTCACATTAATGGGAGAAGCCCTGTGTATCATTAAGCAGGCTAAGGAATCCGCTACCCAGACAACCCGCATTCAGGCACTAGCAGCCAAGCCTCCTCATCTCCATCTCGAGATGACACCACAGCAATTCAGGAAGTTCCGAATTGACTGGGATGTCTTTACCAAGATGACAAATATGCCAAACTCCCAAGCTAATATTCACCTATACAATTGTGCTGATGAGGCTGTGCAAAACGCCATAATCAACACACACCCTGACTTCTTTACCACTGATCCAGATAATCTACTTGACATGGTAGAAGTGTTGGTCACCCAGAGGTCAAGTCCTATTGTCCATCGCCTTGCTTTTGCCTCCATGTCTCAGGATGCTGATGAGCCAATACAAAGTTACCTTGTCCGCCTCAGAGCCGTAGCCGTTGATTGTAACTTTACCTGCCCTCGTGTGAACATGACCTGTCTGATATATACATCAAGGACCAGATCATCCGTGGAATAGCAAATGACACACTCCAGACTGACCTACTGGCCAAAGGTGGGGCACTTAAATCCCTTGAACAAAATATCCGTCATGCTGAGGCATTTGAATCAGCATTGCGGGACCAAACCTCAATGGCCAGTGCTTCAGATACAGCTGCTGCTCGGCTATCAACATACCGCAGACAGAAGGGTACACCACAAGCCAACGAGGCGATCCGTACCAGTACCTATTGCAACCGCAATGTTAAATCAAACCACCAGGCTTGCTTAGGTTGTGGCAGCCACCAGCATGGCTCCTCAGGAACTGAATCACGCCGGCTAAAATGCCCAGCATGGGGACAAACATGTAGTAATTGTGGGAAGCCCAATCACCTATCGAGGGTATGCCGGGCTAGGAAACCAGCTCAAGCGGTCAGGAAAAGCCTAGAGGCTAATGAAGCCGCCATGGACACACTTATCGCCCACATCACATTCAATCAAACGACAGGCACGTATACGTCTAAAGACACAGGCCAGATAAGGGAAATTGATGCATATTTTGTTCCATTTTCGCCAAAACCGGATCCCAGACAAATTAAGAATATCCCCAGAAATCACAGCACTAGGATGACAATCTTTCCTGACAGTGGGGCCACCATATGTCTCGGGGACTTAAGCACCTTCTGAATATGGGGCTCACTATCAACAACCTCATTCCATCAAGAAAAGTCGTCCGAGCTGTGGGAGGCTTTACGCTTGTATGTCAGGGTTGGCTCCCCGTGGAATTCATCGTCCAAGGAAGAACAACTAAACAAGCCCTATACATATGCAAAAAGATTCAGCGGCTATACTTCAGCAAAGCAGCCTGCATTGATGTAGGGATACTGTCCAAAGACTTCCCGAAGCCGACAACTACAATATTACCCCAAACAACAATGCAACACATGCCCTCGACAAGCACACATAAAAAATCGGACGTGAGCCCTAAACAATGCAAAGTCGAGGGACAACTTCCAACACGCCCCAAAAAACTCCCTTTTCTTCCAACAGAACAAAACATTGATAGGCTCAAGAATTGGCTATTGAATCAATTTGCCGAAACGGCGTTCAAGAACAATGGTGAATTCCCACCGATGTCTGGCCCCACTGCACATATACACCTCAAAGAAGGAGCAGTCCCCAAAGCCAGACATAACCCAATTCCTGTGCCTTTTCACTTCAAAGAGCCCGTAAAACAGGCCCTTTGGGAAGATGTGAAAAGGGGTATCATAACCCCAGTACCCGTTGGCATGCCCGCTGATTGGTGTAGCACTATGGTAATTACCGCAAAAAAAAAATGGCAAACCACGAAGAACCATAGACTACCAACACCTGAATTCACAGTGCAAACGGGAAACACACCATACAGGGTCACCATTCCAGCTAGCACTACAAGTGCCACCTAAACAAAAGAAAACAGTGTTGGATGCTGTTGATGGATATCATTCCATCCCCTTAGATAAAGAGTCCCAGCCACTCACCACCTTCATCACAGCCTTGAGGATGCATTCCAGCAGTCAAAGAAGGTCATAGTTGACTTAGTCCGAAAAGGCATCGCAACATTTCAAAAAGAAAGAATAACCTGCCTTGCCCCAGATTGGAGCAAAGACGGAATGGGCTTCCTACTTCTGCAGAAGTATTGCTCATGCACCACTGACAAAGCCCCAGTTTGCTGCCCTGAAGGTTGGCGCCTGATATTTGCTGGTAGCAGATTCTGCATTGATGCTGAACGCAGATATGCACCTATTGAAGGCGAAGCAGCAGCAATTGCATGGGCATTGGAAAAATGTCGGATTTTTGTAATGGGTTGCCCGAATCTCATAGTGGTTACAGATCATGAACCACTAAAAGGATTATTCGGAGATAGAGACCTTAGTAAAATCAAAACCCCTGATTATTCAGGTTAAAGGAGAAAACCCTCAGGTACAGATTCACCATTCAGCACTGCCCTGGGAAATGGCACAGAGCCTCCGATGCTGTCTCTCGTAACCCAGCAGACATCTCACAGGCACTCTAAATGTATTCACTGCTGAACCCTCTCAATCAGACATCATAGAGTCTGACAACATGGATGACTGGGTCAAATCAAAAAACCTTATTAGCAACATTCGGTGCAAATGACAACCTGGAGCTCATCTCACCAGACGTTATCCGTACGGCGGGACGCAGCGACCCGCAATACAAAAAAATTAATTGAAGTAATACAAAACGGATTCCAAAGAACGCGCATCCTCACTGCACCTGAAATTCGCGAATATTGGGAAGTGAGGCACCGCCTAAGTGTTGACGACGGGTTAGTGCTCTTAGATCAAAGAATTGTTATCCCCACCTCACAACGCGCAAAAATATTACATAGCCTACATTCTGCACATCAAGGCGAAGTTGGCATGAAGGCACGTGCCAATGAATCAGTTTATTGGCCCGGGATGAATGCTTCAATTCGTAACATTAGAGCAGGTTGTACGTTCTGCTCAAAAATTGCCCCGAGTCAACCAAAAGAGCCAATCAATTTGACACCATCTCCTGATTGGCCATTTCAGCAAATCGTCATGGACATCTTCCATGTTGGAAACCATGGTTACTTAGCATGCGCTGACAGGTTAACGGGCTGGCTGAATCTATACCACTTGAGCCACGGAGAAGCTAATGCCTCAAGGATTATTTCGATTTGCCGAGACATATTTCAAACCTACGGCGCTCCTGAGGAACTCAGCAGTGATGGTGGGCCACCTTTCACATCTCTTCCATTCAAGCAATTTTGCAAGACTGGGCTGTTAAACAAAGGTTATCATCTGCTGGTTACCCACAATCCAATGGTCGAGCAGAGCTCGCTGTCAAAACAGCCAAGAGAATCGTAAATGGCAACACAGGAGCCCAAGGATCATTGGATAATAACCGTGCAGCAAGAGCCATCCTCCATACAGGAATACGCCCATTCAAAACATTGGGCTATCCCTGCTCAACTACTACTCCACCGCCGACTACGTGACTACATACCATCCCACTCAACACTCTATAAGCCACACGCGAATTGGATAACCGCAGCACAAAATCGTGAGATAAGTCTGTCCCGGCGGAACGCTCGTCTCATAGAGCGATACAACAGAACAGCACACACTTTAAACCCCCAAAAAAGGACAAATAGTGGCACTACAAAGACCAACAACCCGCCGATGGGACACAACAGGTCAGGTCATTGAAACCCTCCCCAACCACCAATACCGTATCAGAGTTGACGGATCAGGTAGAATTACCTTACGAAATCGCCGATTTCTCAGGAAACTGGATACACCAACAATTCCAGTTCCAAGACCTAGTGCAATACCTGAGACCCCTACACCAGTGCAACAAACATTCGACGCTGGAATAACATCAAACACTGCTCAGCCGTCTACAATAACACGGACAAAAACCCCTCGGGCATTGTCCAGACTAATTCCGCACAACCAGCCAGGTTTAAAGGAACTCATCCCTCTCCCCAAAGGCCACTACCCACACGCGATGGGGGGAAGGAGATGTAGAATAACAATAATAAAAAGCACCTACCGGCGTAAGAGTTCCAACTAGCGTCCAGCTGGCAGACAAAAATAAAGCAGGTTGTAACTTAATACATATCCTGCAAACTAACTGAGAAATCATGCTAGTATTTATATAGTAATACTTCCACTCAGGTACCAGCAGCCAATCACAGCCCAAGCAATGGACTATCCCACTTTAGCATAATGAGATGCTCCATAGCACCATAAATAGCTCTCTGTCTCAATGTTGAATTAGTCTTCACTCAGCTTGCTCCACAACTGAGTGTTTATATTGACCACGTATTGTTCGACAATTATAATATAATATATTAATATAATACAAAATTAAATATTATATTATAATATATATATAAATTAATATATTATAATATTATAATATATAATATATAAATTAATATTTTATATTATAATATATATATAATATATATATATATAATATTATAATACATATATATATATATTTATAAATATAATATATATTTATAGTATAAATATATATATATTTATAAAACACTGCTCAGTGTAAGTTTACAGAGCATAAATATAAATCAGTTAATTTATAATATATATATATACATATATAATACTATAATACATATATATATATTAATTTATAATATATATATATATATATATATATATATATATATATATATATATATATATATATATTTCTGAGCCATTATCCATTACCAAGCATATCAAGCTTACAGCACCTGATATTCCCAATCGGTCTCCCATGTAGATACTGGTCACTTTCGACGTTGCTTAACTTCAGTGATCGTACGGGAATCAGTGCTTTTACATGATTTGTTTGTACTTCCTGCCGTGTAGCGTAGCCAAGCTTTCCCATACAAACAGAAGACAACATAACTACGTACTGGTCGCCTTCCTGATATTCCTCTACGTATTATGTAACACGAAAAAAAAACGTTGTTATATATATTTAAGTTCTATTAGAAATGGTAATCAGCGAGTGGGGTTCTTTTCTGTTTTATAATTCTGTTCTCAGAGACATTCTCACTTCTTCCCAACTAACCAATGGCGATAATCGTGCGCTATCCTTTATAAATGACGATTCGCGTGTCCCAGATATTGCGATAAAATAATATGTTAACTAAAAAGCAAAATCATTCGCAAAATAATTTGCTATCATATTGCGATGCCAGCCTGTGTTGCACGAGAACACCTATCATTTCGGGCAATGATTATAGCAAATACGTACTCTCACACTAACGGCTCAGTCGATGACTTCATGCAAATAGATTCTTTTATTTGCACCATACTTATTTAATGTCGCCGGCAGACAATCAAATATGCACACAACGTTACTTACGATTGTGTATACAAATAGATACACACACAAAAATATATATATACCAACATATATATATATATATATATATATATATATATATATATGAAAGTAGAGAGAAAAACAACAACAATAATAATAATCTATATATATATATAAAAAGTCACAATGAATCATTCATACAAAAAGTAGATTAGTAGTCAATGATATAAAATAGCGAAATCCCTTGTCAAACAAAATTTTAAAGGTGCATTAACCTACAAATCACTCGATGAATGTTATGATTCTTGTTTTTAAAAATTATAAGCTGTATAAGGTCTTTCTTTAATACACAAGTACTTTCAAATGTACATTCAGTCATCCTCAGACATGGAAATTATTTTGTTTTTGGTAAAATTCAGGTAGCATCCGAGACGAAAATATTAAATGCGAATCGAAATATGTTTTTTTTTAAATGTGTTATTGTTAACGGATACAAACTTTTGAAATCGAACTACACTACATAATTGATTTAAAAGAACTGATCCGACGTGTAAATTTTCGGGATAACAACTGAGACATTACTCTATTTATTGAACAATTTAGTTCACGCCACATTGACTGATAATCCCCTACAACAACAAAAATTCTCAAATTGCCATATTAGTAAAAAAACGCACTCTCTTTAAATTTTCAAAAAATTCAACATTAGCGTTGCGACTCACTGCTCCAAAAGTTTGTATCCGTTGTCAATAATACATTTCAAAAAACATATTCCCCCCTAACCATATATATTCATAAACTACATTACCCAGGGTACTTGGATAAGTATATTTCATTTTCACCAAAGGAGGACCACGAGGCAGAACGACCCCCTCCCCGAAATTTTTTCTCTTTGATTTAAATTTGAATAAAGGAATGCCTCCTATCCAAAATATAGAAGGAGAAAACCAGAAGATGAAGATCACATCGGCAAGATCATTTTGATCAAAGGGGGTCCCCAAGATTGGGGGGGGCACAAACCCCTCACTGAATTTTTTTCTCTTTGATTTAAATTAAATTTAGATTTGAACAAAAGAATGACTCCTATCCAAAATAAAGGAGGAGAAAGCCAGAAGATGGAGATCAAGACAAGATCAAAATGAGACAATATGGAAGTCAAGCTGAGCAAGAAATCATCAGTTAGTGGGTAGTACCTTACAATACATATTTGTTGCGACAATTCCACTATCTTATAAATGTTGAAATTTCATCAATTCATTCAATCAAGTATTGCATCAAATACATATCAAAGGGGTCAGATCAAGCTGTTTTCGCACACACACACACACACTATTTTTTTCCTTTGATTTAAATTAAATGTAAATTTGAACAAGGGAATGGCTCCCATCCAAAATATAGAAGGAGAAATCCAGAAAATGGAGGTCACATCGGTAAGATCATTGAGTAATATTGAAATGTATCATTTTTCCCCACAAATTATAACAATGATTTAAAATCAATCATCATTTTCTTACTAAAATCGTGTGACACTCACAAAGGCGCGTGTGATTCGGCTTGTAATGATAATAAAAATATTTATTGTAAATTATTACACTATTAGACCAAACAAAAGTATCTTGAGAATAATGTTAAAAATTGGAATTTTGAGATACATCTGCCTCCTTTCTCAACGAGAATTAAAATAAAGTTGTACTTTTTCGCATGTGTTATATTACTGCTGAAATGTAGTGGATGGCTTTTCAGGACATGGATGATCGTGGCTCTCCACACCATCCTATCTTTTGTAGCTATTAGCAATATATGTCTCCTTACTATCCGTCCAAGTCTATGTTTTGTCATCACGTACACAAGCTCGTCAGATAGGGTTTTTCCATTTGCCGTTAGCTCCCGACTTGTGAGTGCCAAATTCGCCAAGCCCATTTTCCTCATCATATGTCCCAGAAATTCTAACTGTCTTTTTCTGATGCAATGTACATGTTTGTTCTTTTTTCCTTTTTTTCTCACATGTTCTGTTCATCATATTCTCAGCATCCTTCTGTAGAAAATCTCTGTTACCTCGAGTCTCCTCATTTGTGAAGAAATTGCTCAGCATTCATTGCCATATGTGAGGATGGATATCACTGGGTACTCCATACTTTCGGTCTTGTGCCATATCCAAACTACGCTTGGAAAATCACTATATGGGGAGGGTGGATATTAGATACAAGTCCAGCACTTATTGTTTAACTAACGAAGTTTTACTGTTTCTTAATACTTGGTTTAGCTTTTCAAAGACATCTTTCTCTATTTTTAATCTAGACGAGTGTATTTTTTTTTTTTTTTTTTTGGCATTTTCCGTAAAACTTTCTTTTTACTAAAATTTCCCGTTCGCGGTATTCTCAGCATCCTTCTGTAGAGTCACATCTCTGTTGCCTCAAGTCTTTTCTTCATCTGTGAGAAAATTGTCCAGTATTCATTACAATAGAAGATGATTTATATTTCCTCAAACTCTTCTTTTTGTTTCTAATGCATTTGACACGGATATTAGAATAATCCACAACTTATACTGGGAACAAACCACCTACATACGAATAAATAAAAAGGGGTGTAAGACAAGGGTGAGTCTTCTCACCGGACTTATTTAACCTATACAGTGTAGCCATTCTGAGAGAATTAGAAGTCCCAGCAAGATTAATTATTTGCGGCCACACTCTTAATAACATTAAGTATACAGGTGGAACAGTGTTAAAAATCAGACACAGAAAGGAAATTACAGGAAGTCTTACAGAAGGAAAGCGAGAAGAAAGGACTAAGCATCAATTTTAAGACGACAGAATGGATGGTGGTCAGCCAGAAGAAAGCGAATTACAAATTGGAGATGCCAAAATCAAACAAGTACAAAAATTTAAATATCTAGGAAATGTCTTAACAGCGGTAGAAAGATGCCTTCAAAAAGCTAAGCCAAGTATTAAGAAATAGAAAATTTGTTATTATAAACAAGGAAAAGTGTACTTAAATGTTATGTAATATCGGTTTTACTATATGACAGTGAATGCTTGAAAATTTCATCATCGATGAAGACATTAGTCAACAGAAATGTGTTTCTACAGAAGGATGTTGAAAATACTATGAATCGAATATGTGAGTAATAGCGAAGCTTTAGAGAAAGAAATACTTTTTCTATTTGCAAAAAGACCGTTATACTATATATCAGAATGAGGAAAGAGGGCTTAGAAAATATGACACTCATAGGACAGAGGGAAACAACGAATAACCTACCTAATGTGCTTGTGTAAACGATGGTTGGCAGAACGCGATTTAGGAGAAATAGCGAAAAGACAAAATTTACTAACAGTCACAAAGGACAAGAAGGGAGAGGCATGATCGCCCCCGTCCTTAATGGACACGGCACTTAGAAGAAGTGTGAAATTTTCATGTTTCTTAATACTTTACTTAGCTTTTAAAAGCATCTTTCCCTAATCCAAATCCAGAATATTTTCCATTCTGTTTTAAACCTCCTCGTTGCTCATATACTCCCGTCTAGGTTATTCTCACCATCCTTCTGTTGAACATTATTTATATTACCTTAAGTCTTCTGGTCATCTATGAAGAAATTTCCAGTATTCACTGCCATATGGAAGAAATGATATGACATAATTCTTTAGCACTCTTTTCCTTGGTTTTAATAAAGTTTTCCATTTCCTTAATACTTTTGATGAATATTCTTTTAATAACAAAAGAACACAAGAGTAGGCTTAAGAAAGTTTTATTCTGCTTAGAAAAAATTGATACCCGCGTAGTGACTATTTATAGTCCTCTACAAACAAAAGAGTTCTTTAAAGGGAGGTAATCATAAAACAAGTGAGATTACTTCCGCTTACTTTATCACAATTCTGTTAAAACTTTCAGCCTTCGGCAACCTTGTAAACGAAACAAGAAAATCATAGCAGGTAACTGCTATCATGATCACGTGAAGAGTAAGAAATTTTACCAAAATATGTTCCAATCCTGTCAAGAGAAAATTTCATCGGTTGAGATAATGGTAATGGTGTGATTAGCTGTTTCGTTAAAGGAAACATTCGGTATTCATTGACTAAATTGGAATCTTTTCTTTTAAAAGAGATCAGCAAGTCCACTCCTGAAATCATCCGATCATAGCTGGACAATGATTTGACTTATTTACAATTTGAAAAACATTTTAAGCTTTTTTGATTTTTTTCATTCGATATTTTGATATAGATTAATTGGCTGGCTAAAACTCTGCTGGTTAAGTGTCAATTCAGCCTCGTTAGGTCACCGAAACAACTCGTATGACAGACAATACTGCATTCAATTGAATTCTTTGAAATTGCCATGAGATCACTGTAAGGCAAGCTCAGATTTGTTTGGTTTGGTTTGTTTTACGGTATATATATATATATATATATATATATATATATATATATATATATATATATATATACTCAATGGGTTATTTAAGCCCGATATTATTTTTAGAATAGGTTCGTACGATATACATTATTCGGACTATTTATTACAATGTTTCGGCTGTTATACGCTCCGGTCTTCTTCAGGTGGTTGGAATGTCGAACTGAACCCTTTATTTCGCTCACTGGGGTAGACTGTTCTAGTTCTACGTGCCATGTTTTAATGGATGTCACTTGTCAGTTAT
This sequence comes from Acanthosepion pharaonis, assembly GCA_903632075.3. NCBI lineage: Eukaryota > Metazoa > Mollusca > Cephalopoda > Sepiida > Sepiidae > Acanthosepion > Acanthosepion pharaonis. The sequence goes on along the minus strand of CAHIKZ030005236.1, from coordinate 1,442,853 downwards.
CTCCTGTTAATTCCCCTCTCCAAGTTCTCCACTACCTTAACCGGGTATTGAACTCACATTCTTTGGGTTAAGGCACTGAAAAAGGCTGGAGCGTACAACAAACGAAACGTTGTGATAAATATGGCGACAAAGATGAGGACAATAGTCCGAATAATGTAAATAGTGTACATAATGCCTCATCTCAGAAATATGGACAGATACTGAAAGGCCGAAACGTTGTAATAAATATGGCGACAAAGATGAGGACAATAGTCCGAACAACGTAAATAGTGTACATAATACCTCATCTCAGAAATATAGACAGATACTGAAAGGCTGAAACGTTGTAATAAATATGGCGACAAAGGTGAGGACAATAGTCTGAATAATGTAAATAGTGTACATAATACCTCATCTCAGAAATATAGACAGATACTGAAAGACCGAAACGTTGTAATAAATATGGCAACAAAGATGAGGACAATAGTCCGAATAATGTAAATAGTGTACATAATACCTCATCTCAGAAATATAGACAGATACTGAAAGACCGAAACGTTGTAATAAATATGGCAACAAAGATGCGGACAATAGTCCGAATAATGTAAATAGTGTACATAATACCTCATCTCAGAAATATAGACAGATACTGCAGTCATGTTAATATAAGAATAGTTCTTAATAATTTTTTAGAGTGGACAGATATTACTAATGTAATAAACTATTTTTTTCTTTTCCTTTTTTTATACAATGATGTTCACTCTGTAAAAGGCCAGAGAGTAACTCAAGGTAGAAGGTTACGGAGTAAGAGGCACAGTTTATGTGGATATGTGAAGTTAACTCCAGACCTAAAGAAGTTAACATTGTAGTGTTGGAAGAGTGGAAGGTATTGATATCAATACCTTCTACAAGGTATTGCTATCAATAATAATGAAAAAATTTAGAGATAATAATAATAATAATAATTTTTAAATTTTTTCTTACAGAAATGATCAATGGAAAAGTCATGAAGCCAATTCTGACCTTAGGTCTCTGGTTGGGACCCCGAAAGAAATGTAAAACGAAAGGGAATAATAATAATAATAATAATAATAATAATAATAATAATGTAAAGATAAATATGAGAATACAAATAAAAAATCATTACGTTTGCTCAATACTGTAATCAAACATTTGAATATTACGATAATGTAAATGTTTAAAATTCAATAAACTACAAGCAGTTCAAGTTATTTACTATATTTGTTTACTTGAATTTTTTTATAAAAATAACTTATAGAAATATAATGAAACTGGGTTTCAACATGTTCACTCCCCTCCTGGGCCGAGGGGGTGAGGATTTCTAATTCTTATTGTGGCAGCCGAGCAGAAAACATAATGCAAGACCACACGCGTTTGAACTGTTGACTGTCAGGACGACATTTGACTTCTATTCGTTCTAGGACAATGCGCTTCAGGGTCAGCTTTTATCCTTGTGTCCTGCGTAAAATGAACGTTGACGCATGCTGACAAGTTTCATCGGATTCTAAACATATTACTTTTATCAATTCGATGTTGTCTATGTCAGTGTGTGTGTGCCCGCGCACGCCCGTATATGTGTGTGTGTGTGTGTTGGTGCGCACCTGGGGGGCTGCTGTACATTTCACAGTGACAAGATGAATAAATCAATAACAGAACAATTTCAGATGAGTTGATATCACGTAATAACCTCTTTAAGAGTGAGCAAAATTAAAACTGAGTTTCAAAATTAACGTCATTTATACAGCGTATTTTAAAACTTGAAATGATGTCTGTTAATAAATTTATCTTCCGCCTCGAAACTAGACTTAATTCCGAGTCGGAAGTTCAATCCTTGAAATTGTTCCTCACTTATCGACTAGACAGGTTGCGATGGATAAATGGTCGTCTAAATTACGCAAAAGTGAAAATAAATCTTATTTTAACAGATATATTTACCAAAATCAAACAATTTGGATTTTACCAAAAATAAAATAATTTCCATGCCTGAAGATGACTGAATGTACAGTCGAAAGTACTTGTGTATTTAAGAAAAACATAATAGAGCTTATAATTAAAAAAAAAAACAAGGATCATGACATCCATCAAGAGATTAGTAGGTGAATGCACCTTTAAAATTTTGTTAGCGAAGAGATTTCACTGTTTTATATCATTAACTTTACTAATCTACTTTAGGTATAAAGGATTCATTGTAGTATAAATTGAACTACACCACATATTTGATATATATATATATATATATATATATATATATATATATATATATATATAGTCTATGCAAACTTAGGTAATCCGTATGGGTAGACCAGAGGAGTATTCTTAACGTGGTCTGTTTTTTTATATATATATATATATATATATATATATATATATATATATATATATATGGATCCCCTACCGGAGACTATTCGTAACATACTTGTTGACAACACTAATATAATAGCATCATCTACATACAAAAAAGGCTAAAAATAATGGAAGCCTTATTAATAAAAACAAAAAAACAGCACTTAATAATATTAACTATGAACATGGACACAATATCTTGACCGTCTTTTTAAAAATGAAAATATTTTATAAAACATACATGCAACAAAGTATTTCTTCTTTAACAGTTAAAATATTTAATCCTTGAAAATGGCTAAATGTATAGCCGAAAGCGCTCGGATAAAAAGAACATTCGGACAGTTTTTATATAATTCATCATCTGAAAAGAAAAAATTATTAGATCGCATCTTCAAGCGAAATTTTAGGAATCCTAAATTTATTTATCCTAATTTTAGATTCCTAAAATTTCGCTTGAAGATGAAACGGGACTAAGCACCTCAATTCAACTTAATTTTAATAATTATTTGGATGGTTTCGGCTCTCGTTTTTGAAACATGAGAACTCTTATGTAGCGAAGGAATTATATTTTTAAACAAAAAATATTATTATATATATATATATATATATATATATATATATATATATATATATATATATATATATATATAGGTCATTCCATCTCAAATCAACTAATGGCCACATGTGAACCTCTCAGAATAAGATGTGGAAATTTGCAAGATTTTCTTGGTCAAATTTATTGATAACTCCCAAATATTAGATCTGTATTTTTAAGAGTCTTAAATTCAGGGTATCTTGAAATTTCACTGAATTTTTACGTTTTGTTAAATAAGCCTTTCAACAAACTTATGACATTCATAATCCCAAGGATTTTTTGCAGTTGCACGTTTGCTTCATATGACATAGAATCACCCACGCGTTTATTTTAAAAATGTTAGAACTGGCGGAAAACTTTCCGAGGAAATAGCGATAAAACCGCGAGAGGCTTGCGATGTTTTGCCTGTGGGAAAAGGGGTTGTAGGGTGAAAAATAATTCATCACTCACAAGGACGCGGAAATTATTTTCGATTCTATCAAGGCTGGAAAGTGAAGACTGAAGCAGATGACTTTCGATGCATTTTCCACTCCATAAATGACTTTTTTCTTTCAATTAAAACCGCTTTCTTTAAATCGATTTTGTCCTTCGATTATATATTGCCATTTATATCTTGTCTGCCTGATAGATAGTGTACAGTGGGATCACTTTCTAGAAGAAATCCTAGTCACTTGTCTCGGCTTTCTTACTCTTATCGGCATGGGTATCTTCTGTGTAAATAGATATTTCCGCTCAATTTATACCTTTCATTAACCTTATGTATTCTCTTAAGTTGCTTGTCAATTCTACCAGCTATATATATATATATATATATATATATATATATATATATATATATATATATATATATATATATAGACGTGAGTGTCACGGACGTAAACAGGGGATTTGGACTTTGACAAGCACCATAATATTGTCTTGAATAGTTCATATCAAGAGACAAACTTATCAATTCTCGTTGTCTCAAACGCACATATGCATATATATAGAGAGTGAGACTTATGTGACAACTGAAATATTTTATGACTAATAATGTGTGTGCGTGTGTGCCAGTCTATGTGTGTGCGTGTGAGGTGTGTCTGAAAGATTTTCAGTGTGACTCTTGGTCTACTTCATAAAATCAGTATTCTGATCTCTGATCATTTAAATACTGATTTTGAATAGTGGAATCAGTCTGGAAATATTTCAGCAACATTGATATATATATATATATATATATATATATATATATATATATATATATATATATATATAATCCTTCGTTTATGCATGTTTCATTAAAAACGACAGACAAAGGTACTACGGTTAAGCTTTTTATTTAATTTTTCTTTGTGTTCGAACAAGAACTTTCTTTTCTGGACAAAGAGTGTGTAAAAAGTGTCCAAATGTTTTATAGTTCCGAGCGCTTTCGGCTATACCTTTAGCCATTATCAAGGATGATTCCATTTTTCAGCATAATTGAGTGTGTGCTTTATGTGTATGTTTTAGTGTGTTAAAGGGATGTTTTTTTATTTCCGAATACGGTTAGCACATTGCGGCCTTGTTCGTAGTTAATATTGTTAAGAGGTGGCTTTTTCTTTTTTATTATTAAAGTTTCCATTATTTTTAATCTTTTTTTTTACAGGTGGGTGAAGTTATTATCTTTGTGTTCTCTACGAGTATATCTCTAAAGGAGTCTGGTATGGTTGTGTGTGTGTTTAAATGGGTTCTAATGGAGCTGTCATCAGATAGGTGTAACGTAAGATGTCTGGATAAGCATGTGGTTGTGTAACCAATGTAATTATTTATGAGTCCGGTTTGATCAGGAACACAGTTCCTTAAGAGGCATTTGAACTCATAGATAATGTTTGTTCTTTGTAATTTTGACTTAACTGTTGTGTTGTTATTTTTGAGGATAAGGTTGGCTGTCTTAAATTTTTTATAATAGATAATAAATTTGATGTTTTTATTCAGGTCAATTGGGGTAGTGTATATATATATATATATATATATATATAATAGATAGGATAGTTAATAAAACAAGGACAAACGAAAGAGTACCAATATAATCAGTACGATAAACATTTATCAAATATTAATTATTAACCATATGACAGAAATGAAGCACGGTTTTAAGTTCGGAATTTTCAGACACGCCTGTGTCCTTCATCAACGGACCGAGAAATAAACAGAGAAATGGGAATTACTCACTGACAGATGTTTTTGTAGATGGTGTATTTTCTGGTGAAAATCATATTATTAGCAAAAACCCGATCTTTGTTTGATTCCTCGATGTGCGAAGCTTTTTATGAAAATAAACTTGAATTTAAAATTTTGATCGATGTAAAAGCGTTAGGTGGGTCTATTATTACTAGTTGGGGAGCGGGGCGGGGAGTGAGATTGTAAACATATATGAAAAGAGTTTACACATGATCACCAACTAAGACTCCAAAAATTTAACGTTGTCAATGATTTCAAATGACCGATTGGAGAACGTTCCTGTAATAACAATTCAAACAACATATGCATTGGTTTCACTAGTACAACACAGTCACGCCGTTCAACATGCTACATTATATATATATATATATATATATATATATATATATATATATATATATATAAAAAGAGAGAGATGGTATTTATCAATCCACCCAGGGACCGAATGTGGCACAAGGCCTTTTTAATGTGGGTATGTCTGAGCCCGTAGGCCCAGCCAAAATAAAAACCCATCTAAACCCGTCCAAGCGAGAGAGATGGGAGCAATATGATACATAAACTTTCAGACATATCGTGGGTAATTGAATGACAGAAAAAATTCTATGTAACGCGTTTTGTTCTCCAAACGGATATCATCAGGCTAAAATAATGATCGTCTTGTTGGAATTATGTATATATTGAGGGAGAGAGGAAAGTGGGCGGAAATGTAAACAAAAACCTCAGTTAAAATTATCTATCGAGAGGAAAGGATGACGATGTAGAAACGCTCTACTGTAAATTTAAATTTGAAATGTGTCTAGACGTCAAGTGTCTCAAGTTCCCATTTACCCAAAACCAAAAAACAAAATGTCTAACGAAGTCTTTTTGAAATGCTTTACATAGAATTTTTTCCCCCATTCTGCCATTCGATACAGGTTGTAGATATTAAATCGCTCATCGAATGCACGTGACCATCTCAGCCAATGAACCAAGGATACTCATGACCTTTTATACGCGTTGCAAATGGCTGTCGACATGCGAACTACATCCTCGACCATTGACCAAATGCAACCGCATTTGCCTCGCACGAACAAAGCAACCAATCTGCTTACTAAATCTTAAAGGAAAACCTGGTCCCATCACCTCTGCCCGACACTACGAGCCAATCCGTAGGTCAGCATTGAAAACAGGTCGTTGCATCAACTGTTTCTTTTAAGCAAACATAACTCATTGCTTCCTGCATTCCAATACTCGTAGAACACAAATGCATTTAGATGCAATATATCTACGAACAAAATGTATTAAAGATCATTGATAAAATTCAAAAGAAAAATCTGCAATGTTATCAGTCCTGACCTGACATCTCGGTTTCAGTTAGTTTTATCTTCTGTCTTCTTAGTTGCTGTTCTTTTGTTGTTCTCGTTATTTAATAACTTTTTTCTTTTTCTTATATTCCTTCACTCTCAGTAAGCCCATTGCGTCTTAGTGGCTTTATTGCCATATTCGTGTTGAAATTATTTTTTTTAAGTGATTCACGATGCCGAAAATGAAAACGACGAGTAATGTTCAAATTTCGGTTGAAGTCTGATTTGAAAATCGGCTCTGCAGTATTTACATATGCTGAGAAGTAATCAGCGGGAATCCTTCTGCGCATGCGTGTATAAACTCTATCCTCTTGAATTACCCATCTGACAGAGAAACACCATTGAACATTATTTTTCAACTTTTATGTGCCGCATCCCTACAGGACATAGAATTTCATGGCTCTCCACAACATCCTATCCTTTGTGGCCCTTTTCTCCTATTGCTAAAACTTCCATTCTGCCACCCCATTCACAGAGGTTCGTCTCTGCCTTTCCTTATCTCTGTTGCCATCAATTATGCCCCGTGAGGGTTAAGTTTCCGTATCCCACCTCCCTCATTATCTGTCGAAGGAATTTCTGTCGTCGTTTCAAGATTCTGAGTATCGTGATTTTCCAAGCGTAGCTTGGATGTGACACAATGCTGAAAGTATTGGGCACCCAGTGAGGATTGAACTCACTACTCTGTCGTAAATGTTCTAGCGAGACAAGCTTGCTTACCATTATACCGTCTCGAGGTTCCCCCTGATTCTGAGTATAAGTGTTCTTACTGTTGCCATTTTCTTTAAGTTTTCTTTGTTGCTTACCAGCTCCGCCCATGGAATTATTCAGTAGCTTTCTGTAGAATCGTAATTCTTCTGTCTACAGTTTTCCTCTTCATCCGTCAAGGATTTCTGCGAAAACTACTGAAATATTTTCAGGAACTATTCGATAAACGAAGCGCAGTATAAAAAAAAACAAAAAAACTTTAGTATTGAAGCTTTAAAGTTGACAGAAAATCCGTTGAAAGTGTCCTACTAAAGAAGAACATGCGAAAATGCCAAAAATCTGCGGAATGCACTTTTTTTTAGCATTTCACCCCAAGCAAAGACGGGAGTTCCACTAACACGCAAAGGGGGTTACAGAGTGTGAGAGCAAGAGTAAAGAGATTTTTGAGGATAGGATAGGATAAAGAGAAGAACGGCGATCAGGATCAAGGCAACAGAAGATGTCGATTGACATTACATGTGAATATTTGAACATTATAGCTATCTGAGAAACAAGAGATGTCGATTGACATTACATTTGAATATTTGGAGATTATAGCTATCAGGGAAACAAGTAAGAGGAAGGGAGTTCCACTGACGGGAAGTGCGAGATAAGAAGCTGTTGAAGTAGAAGAGACGGTTACATTTAACCGTTTCGACAGTGAAAGTGTAGAGCCGAGATCTAGTAGCACGCTTAAATTCATGCAGTTGGGGTACCAGTGAAAATAGCTCGACAGAGCAGTTGCCATGGAAATACTTGTAGAAAAGACAGAGGGAAGCCACGGCACGTCTATGAGAAAGTGTCTGTAGGCGAGTTGCCAGATCAGGATCTATCCCATTGCATATCCTTCTCTGGTTTTTGTCGAGGACCTCGAGATGAACAGCGGGTTACCAAACCATATATGGTAATATTATTCAATGCATGGACGAATGGTAAATTTTTAGATTTGTAGATTTGAAGGATGGACCTAGACGAGAAAACTTTCTGACACGACACAGAGAATCAACTTTCCTTGCGGTAGATAAAGCTATTGATTCAATGTAGTTGTTCCGCATCAGGTTAGCGGAAAACGTGAGGACAAGCAGGCGGAAAGAGACACTCTCGTGAAGTTGAGCATTAGCCATTCTGATAGGAGACAGGGAGGTTTCTTTCTGGTGGGTAAATGAGGACAGTTTCGTTTTGGAAGCATTAAAGTTTACAAGCCATTTCCTGCCCCAGTAAACCACAGATTTGACGTCTTTTACGAGACCAATGGCCAGGTTAATCTTGTCAGCAATAAAAGAAATAGGAGACTGATAATTATCCATGGCCGAGAACTGGCTCCCTGAACCTGGCTTTTCCCTAGAGCTAAAATCGTCGTTAAAAAGGGAAAGAAAAACGGAATGAGGCAAATGATAGCAATCCCTAAACAGCACTATTTCGAAGTGAAAGGTCATTGAAGAGAGCAAATACTCTATTACTCTCCACAAGCATTTTATTTTTATTTTTTTAATATCAATTCGCTTAGTTTTATAGTGGAACACACCTATTCTATAGGTAATAGACTCTCCCACCTATAATAAGTAGGAGTAGTAAGAGTAACGAGGGAGTCTCTCAGTGAGTTGGTCACTCAGTCGATGTCGGACGACCGTTAGTCGGATACTAAAGTATCAGCGACCACAACTAGATTACTCTGCGTTATTACCTATTATATCAAGTACGTCGAACCTATTTTAGGACCGACTTAGTACAAATACAAGCCTCCACTGTGAAACCACTCCATAACACTTAGACATTTTCGAACAGGGCTTCGTATTCATTTCAACCTGAGTCTTGTTTAGCATAGCTATAGAAAATGCAAGAAAGTATTCCCTTAACAAGTGCAGACTAGCTGATAGCTGGTGAGGCCAAACATTTTTTTTCTTGCTACAGAGCCTCTAGGGCAGAGTTTAAGAAGTGTGATGAAGAATTTTTCTTGAAAGCCATATTTTACGACTCTGTCACTACTGCTCAAAACTATTTCTCTATTTTCCATCAAAAAGATAAACCGCCCGAAAGACAGTCTGACACCATGTTCTCTTCTTACCAGCTTCTGTTCATGCTGTTAGTAACTATGCAGTCGATGTCACGCGAGATTTTATACCTCGTCGGTGACGAGTTTGTCTCGCTAATCCATAGACAATTCACTGAACAGTAAAATCTTTGGCAGTCGACACTCTTTTAACACTGAAACGTGACGACTGTGTTTTAATAATTTGACAATTGCTCTGGTTATATTTTCTGTCTGAGTAACATTGAATTTTCATCTCTATGCCATTAACTTTATTGTCACATGTAAGAAAGAATTACGTTTTTTAAATCATTAAAAGTTTTAAAAAAATATCAAAAAATTAGCACGAACCTGTATCTCTAAAGCTTACTTCAATATTGATGCAATTTTACAATTATATTGTTTATATATATATATATATATATATATATATATATATATATATATATATATATATATATATATATTCCATCAATAAAATTGCTTTAATCCGATGGAGTCCAAAGGACGAAACGCTACATAATTTTATTTCATTTTACCATTAATATGTGTGTGTGTGTGTGTGTGTGTGTGTGTGCATATACAGGTAGTAATACGTTGGTATAATCCAAGCGAGTCCTATTAACACAATATAGAATTTTAATTATTAAATATTAAATGTTGAAACTGACTCACAAAGAGCGGTCAATGTTTATTTTTATTAAAAAGAGCAAAACTTTTCGTACAACTGGAATTTAGATACCATTAGTTAATGATCATTTTCATCTGCGAATTTTAAAATTAAAATAAATAAAATTGATTAATATATATATATATATATATATATATATATATATATATATATATATATATATATATGGATGGATAGCAACAAGAATTGAGGAATCGGAGGCCGAGTTCAATTCCAGTCGAATCCATTACATTCACTTATGTGCTAATACCCTTGGGAAAAGGTATGAATCCTCTTCTTCTCCCTCCAGCTATGGGTAAATAGCAGGACAGGCTGGGTTCTATAGCCTTGGATGGCAACTTGTCTAGGAGAAGGACAACTCTGAATTCAAAACCTGCGGAGGGTCGTTTGGGGACCTTGTGGCACTTAGTGCACCAGGTCTCTGTATTAGACCCTTAAAAAAGTGTGGATGGTTCTGCACGAAACCTTCACCACTATAATCAAACCTCATGTGTTGTTGTCGGGCTGTCGGTTTCCTAGGAACAGATCTGCTTGACCCTCATACGTCGAATTCGATGGGGAGAGTCGAGTATATATACAGGTAGTAATTAGTTGGTATAAGTCCTATTAACACCATAGAGAATTTTAAATAGTAAATATTAAATATGAAATAGTGACTCTCAAAGAGTGCTCAATGGTTTATTTTCATTAAACAGAGCAAATATTTTTGTAAAATTGGAATTAAGATAGTATTAGTTGATGATCATTTTCATCCGAGAATTTAAAATTTAAAATTCGCAGGATTTTTCAAACTTTAGTCGTCTGAGCATTAAGATGTAATTGAGTTCATCGGGTTCCTCATCTCTCTTTCCACCCACTCCTAGCTCCATCATACCCCACATTACTTCCTGTAACTATGCTATCTTCTGTCATTTCCTCCTCTCTGGTCCCTCTGACGTTCTCTCTCCCTTTCTTTTATCTACTAATCAGTCCCCTTCTACAAACTGACACGATAAACAGTTTGCAAAAAAAAAAAACTACAAATTTAAAATTTAAAATTCGCAGGTGAAAATGATCTTTAACTAATGGTATCTTAATGCAATTTGTACGATATATATATATATATATATATATATATATATATATATATATTTAAATTATGTATATTTAGGCAGCAATCTTTCATTAATGCATATTTCATTAAATAATATAGACAAGTTTTGTCTATTTTAAGTAAGTTCCTTTCATATTGTCTGATAAGCTTAATCACATTACCGTTGAAAGACGAAAGGATAACATCATATTTATACATGTTTAAATCCAGTCTAATCTTTCGGCTTACATAAGCCATTATCAAAGATGACAATTTCAATAAATCAAACAACACACGGATGAAACAACAATGATAGTCCGCCCTTGCTGCATGAAAATTTTTTCCAAGTAACGACAAACTCGTATATATATATATATATATATATATATATATATATATATATATATATATATTTCCCTATGTTTTTTTATGTATTGGACAGGGCACGGACCAATTTCCATTTAGACATCTTGAGTCTGTTATTAATATGCAACGTTCAGCTTTGTGCAGACAAAGAGAGTTAAAGCATGCAGGAAGCCAGTCGTTAATTCTATGCCTAACTAGGAAGATATTTTTTTTCTTACCCTAGTCTTGCGTAATTTATATTTTTTAACATCCGCCGTTGATAATAATTTTTCTTGTCAACTTGTTTATTCTGAAGTGCCGGCCGAAACGTACCTGAAATTATAATCGCTGTGATACTTTTGTATCCTGTTTTATTTAAAAATTATAATCCCTTTTCTAAAGATAATTTCCTCTTGATGTGGGAACAAAAATCTGTTTATATATATATATATGATGAAAAATTTGTTTCAGGTGGAAAACATATTTTTATGAAAGAAAAGTTGAATGTTGAAGATCATATGAGCATATTAATCGAGTACAAACATAAGGCGATTTGGAAGATGTTTAGTTCAGGTGTGTTGACAAGCTGTTCAGCTTGACAAGTGTTACGAGAAATCATCCTGTCTCAAAGTTAAAAGAATTATTTGGTAAACGTTTTGATAATAGAGGGTTCTTTAAGGTCATGAGTGACGCCAAATTGGAGGGTTTCATTTGAACATTATCATTACTCCTGATGATATTTTTTTTTTTTACTGATTTTTAAGTCATTAATTTTTTTATATATTTTTTACGAGTAATTCACTGGGAAGTATTTCATTGTCCATACGAAAAACAACATATAATCGCTGCCCAATCAAAGTCATTTAAATAAATGACCGCCTAACTAAAACGGTACTTGGTGAAGGCACTAAAGAGAGAAAGAAAGAGAGTGAGCGAGGTGGAGTCATGTCTTGAAACCATTCTTCCCTGATAAGGTTCTATGCTTGTTCGGCGGCTTTGGGTTGATTAGACTCCAGTACGATCGCCCGTCGCTCTTATCTTCCCACCCGCTTAATTCCAGTATTGTATTTCATTTTTTATTCTTATGTTGTATACCATCATTATTTATTCAGTTAGCATATTTATAGCCATTGTGGTCAGATCCCCCCCCCTACCCGGTTCATGGTGACATTCAAGGCAAAATAATACAATAGTTCCTTTTGGACCAGGAACGTTGCGTTTCACCCGTCCCTCCGCTCCCAATTTCTTCCGCCCACTGGTAAAACTGTTGACCCCTGAGTCGCAGCTCCTCCGCCCAGGCTGGCGAATGCTCGATGGCCGCTTTGTACAGGTGGGTTGCATAATAACACCCGTCCGACTACCGTCACAGAGATTAGCCGGCAGTTCGATGCCGTTGGCAGCGGTGGGGCCATTGCAGTGCTCATGCAACTTCTTGTAGCTCTGTATGCCTGTTGGATGTAGTCCACATCGCAATTTACCTGAGTAAAGCAGGATCAACTGCTTCGCTGCAAAGGTACTACCACTGACAATATACCCCCCCATACAACTCACGTATATAGGATTTGAGGATTTTTTTTTAATTTTAATCTAAATATGATTTGTATTCATATTGCTAGTTGAGAATTGTTATCAATTTTCTCCAGTTTTCTGTATTTGATAAATTTGTCAACCACACCGGCGACTATTGTATGTGATGAATGGACCGGCCCAGTTAGACGACGTTTCGACAAAGAACTTCTCCATGCCTTCGTTTGTTTATAAATTCCGTATAAATAATCAAGAATTTTTATCTATAAAATTATCTCTATGCTTTTGAAATCATTGAAAGTAAAAAATATCCAAAGAAGGATGATCTGAAACAAAAATTTTTTAAACGCAATGTATTAGCAGTCTGGTCTATCCTACTTATTAATGAGATTATTCGTCTCTTTTTTAACGAAGTATATTCATGTACTGATATCAAATAACGCTTCCAGCTACCATACCAATGGAGTATCTCATTAAATGAATTAGTTAAACACTTATCTGTGTGTTTCATTTAATACATTTTTTAATCAAGTTCAGCCCAAGCAAGGCAATGAAGCATCTAAGACACAAGGTTTTACTGGATGTGGAAGAGTTAGAAATAGAAACATTACTAATTAGCGACAACAAAAGAAGAGTAATCAGAATGATAGTAGATAGCGATTGACATTGCATTTAAAATTTTGCAGATTAAAGTTGGCTGGAAAGCATGAAGTCGAAAGGGAGTTCCACAAAAGTGAGGTGCGAGAAAAGAAACTGTTAACATAGAACTTACGGTTACATCTAGCCAGCTCAACTGAAAATTGAAGAGACCTCGTTGCCAGTCTAGTATTGAGCTTAAATTCAAAGAGACTAGACATCATAGGTCATCCGAACAATTGCCATGAATGTATTTATAGAAAAGGCACAGGGAGGCAAATTTACGGCGGTGGAAAGTGACTGAATCGGAAACATATTTTTGTGTTTAAATGTATAAGCGCTTTTATATAAGAATTGATATGTGAGTATATACATTTGGTTTATATTGACGTATTTGCCAAATGGCACAAACATATCTCGTTCATATGTTTTTTTTATTTGTTTAGGAGAGGAATGACTTTGTCATATTATTATACGAGACGAGGTAAGCGCATATTTATACATGTCTTTGCGCATGCGTGAATATTTAATACGACTTCACGCATATTTCTTGGGGGTGGGCAAGTGTGTGCATGCGTTCGGACATTTGTCTAGATTTATTTATATTCATATTCCCATTTTGAATAAACAGAGAGCCACAGTAACCCCCCCCCTGCTATTTTGTAGTTTCCTATCATGCATCAACATCACTTCATCCACATTTGGGCGACACTCCTCACTTCCGTCCGTATAGTCTCCATTTTGGCTTTTTTGCTTCCAGTTATGATTATAAGACCGACAAGACGGGCAAAAACTTTCTATTATCTCTCGCTCTCTTTCTCTCTCTCTCTCTCTCTCTCTCTCTTTTTCTCTCTCTCTCTCTCTCTCTCTCTCTGATTCACTGAATCTCTCTTGCGCACACGATCTCTTTCTCTCTCTGATTCACTCAATCTCTCTTACACACATGCGCACACGCGATCTCTCTCTCTCTCTGATTCACTCAATCTCTCTTACACACACGCGCGATCTCGCTCTCTCTCATTTTCGCTATGCCTTTCTTTCTCGCTCTCCCTTTCTTTCACGTTCTCCCTTACTTTCTCTCTCTCCCTTTCTTTCTCGCCCTCCCTTACTTTCTTGATCTCTCTTTCTTTCCCGTTCTCCATTATTTTCACGCCTCCCTTTCTTTCTCGTTCTCCCTTACTTTCTCACTCTCCCTTTCTTCCTCGTTCCCTTACTTTCTCGCCTCCCTTTCTTTCACCTTCTCCCCTACGTTCTCTCTCTCCCTTTCTTTCATACTCTCCCTTTCTTCCTTGTTCCCTTTCTTTATCGCTCTTCCTTTCTTTCTCGTTCTTTCTTACTTCCTCGCCCCTTTTCTTTGTCGCTCTCCCTTACTTTCTCGCTCTGCCTTACTTTTTAGCTCTTCCTTTCTCCCTTGCCCCCCTTTCTTTATCACTCTCCCTTTCTTTATCGCTTCCCCTTTCTTTCTCACTGTGTCAGATGTGCAGGTGGTGTGTTAAAGATAGTGGCTCGGAAGGAGAAATCGGAGAGCCGAGTTCGAATTTAAGTCGGGTTCGTTGAATTTACTTACGCGCAAAAACATTTCGGAAATGCTGAATTTTACCAGTTTTTACTTTAAAAATGCTTCATAAATTTTCGCTTTACATTGCTGTCGACTGAAATTCAGGAGGAAATGGATTGTCAATGTTAGAGAATTAATACAAGTTCACCTGACAAAATAGGGTGGTAGTTACTAAACCAATACATTGTAAATGAGAAAAAAAGATTGTCCGTGTTTTGGACTAAAGGCAAATATTAATGACAGAATAGATTTATTATATTTATAACCAAAATATATTGCTAATGAAGTTACTATAGGAATCCATTGAAAATTAGGAAAAATGGATTTCCAATGGCCAGGAATGAAGGCAAGCGTTGCTAAAAGAATAGGGATATTATATGGATAATGTAAATATATTGCTTATAAGGAATTATTATAGACAAAATCGGTCTTCTGTATTTATAATATAAATTAAATAAAATTATTTTGCTATAAAAATAAATAAAAAATAAGAAAGACATTGTCGGTGGTCAGGGGCTGAGACAAGTATTTCTTATGAAATAGTTCAATTATATATTAAGTAAATAGATTAAATGATTACTATAAAAATTAATTAAAAAATCCGGATTTTCATTGGTCAGGACATAATTAACCATTATTGGGTTATTAATACAATTTTAAATCATTATTAACAACTTTATGATTCTATATTTTTATAGAAATGCTTAGGAAAGGGTATTATCGATGCTCAGAAATGAAGGAAAGTTATCTGCAATGTTATTTGTCCTGACCTGGCATCTCGGCTTGACTCCCTTTCCCACCACCGTAACATAAATTCCTTGTGCCTTTTCCACCATGGTAGTTGTTCTGATGAACTTTCATCTTTGGTACCTAGACTTTATTAATTTAAGGGCAGTACTAGACTGGCGGCAAGGTTTCATCCTTTTACAGCTGAAATAACTAGATGTAACCGCAAGTTCTATGCTAGCAGTTTCTTCTATCGCACTTCTCGCTTGTGGGATTCTCTTCCAGCTTCTTGCTTTCCAGTCAACTTTAATCTTCAAAAATTTAAATGCAATGTCAATTGTTATCTTCTGTCTTTTTAATTCTTGTTCTTATATTGTCCTCTCTCTCGTTAATAGTGATTGCTTTTCTCATATTCCTAACACCCAGTAAAAGTGTACGTCTTAGTGGCTTTAATGCTTTACTTGGGGTGAAATGATTTTTTAAAAAGTGTCACAAGCAAATTATTGCTGATAATTGGCTTTCCCTTAGAATAATCTTTCGCATATATTTAACTTACGTTATTGCTACACTTAGAAAGCAAATATTTCGAAAAAATACGAGACAATATGGTTATTAAATACCGAATTTTGACAATAATTACTTTCAAATTTTTTTATTCAAATATCAGTATTCTTTTTTTCTTTCTTTTGTGCATCGAAAATCAGTAATGTGTTTTTTTTTTTGTTTTTTTTTTCAGTCAGTGTGTCTTTTATGTTATTAGGTTAGGATAGTGTTAGATTTTGTCTTGTGTCTTTAATGAGACAACCCCAGCAAATTTACGCGGGACTGACGAAAAGAGAGAGAGAGAAGAGAGAGAGCGGAATGTAAATGGCGGGAAAAAAGATGTTGCATGCAGTCCATGACAAAGAGTTGATCAGGCAATTGTCCATTTACTGTCACATAAACGTCAAAAATGCTATTTTGTAAAATGTTAAGTCGTTCTTCGGTTTCCGTGTATGATATTACATCTTCATTTTTTTTTCTACAACGACTTTCAAGAAATTTACGACTCAGCGGTTTGTATTTTTCATCTTTGCTCATCTTAGTACAAATCAGTCAAGGCGCCATTTTTTCTCAATATATTTGATTAACAACTACAGAAAAAGCTGTAAAAGTTCCAATGATAATATTTATTTTATCAATGTTCACCCCAGTCGTATCCGGCGGCTCACTTTTGTCTTTTTGTTTTTTTTTACTATTTGTTCACCTAATACAAGGCCTAAGAGTCATTCCATATAGAGGTTTACTGAATGAGGTGATTTCATGAGCATAAAAATTGTATACTAATAAGACATACAGAAAAACATATATACATATATATACACCTGTCCCACGCAGAGAATAATATATCACATATATTTACACAACAAAGAAAAGTGTAAGAAGAAACAAAAAGGAAGTGTCCTACCTATAATATGGAGATTCTTCTGTTTCTGGAGAAGTCATGTTTATGACTCCACATTCAAACGGGCCGAGTCCATCTACTGTGTCTCACGAAGGGGAAACGACGAGTCTTGGGTTTAGCCAAATTGAGTACTACAAGCCGGATTTTCTTTCTATATCTGGCGAAGTTATATTCCCAAAAAGAAACGGAACCATATGCCTGTAAGTTGCTGGAGAGACAGATTTAGCATCTGGTTGGGCCGGGCGGGTCGCGCCGGGCCGTACTGTGGGTGGAACCCGGGCTAAAGAACGCAGTTTCTTGATTTGGCTGCTGTAAAACAATCTGAACAACTGGCCACTCTCGTCACTGTATGGAATGATGTCACTAAGCGGCCTCATGTGACCAATCTCCACCAAAGGGAGATAATCGCCTTCTGTATCCCTACTTATTATCCTCCTTGAAGTACTCTTACCTCTCCCTAATCTTACCTTTTTATATCGGGTCGCTTTACAGGTGCTACTGATAGCAGGTAACGATGATTTTGTCACTTATATAACCTGTTAATACTTTATCATAGGATTGAAGCAGATTAAATAACTTACAAAATTATAACAGATTGTATAGCTGACAGAATTATTGCAGATTTAATCTGCTATAATTTTGCTAGCTATATAAACTGCTATAATTTTATCGGTTATATAGTCTGCTATAAATTCGCTAGCTAATAGCTGTATAATCTGCTATAATTTTACTAGCTATATAATTTGTTATAATTTTGCCAGCTATATAATTTTGTCAGCAATATAATCTATAATTTTACAAGATATAATAATCTACTATAATTCTATCAGTTATATAATAGTTGCGTATCTGTCCCAATCTATATATTCATTAAAGTTAGTTTGCTCTGTCGGATGATCAATCTAAATATGAACGCTAAGAATGTGTAACGCCAGTTTTTCCGAGTAGCAAAAGCTTGTTCCTTAAAAACCAGCAATTGTATTCCTGTTTGTTTTTGTTTTTTTAACTTCACTTAACCACTGACCTTTGATGTCATTTGGAAATAGGTAACTATTTCAGCGACGAGGCAGGCAAAAGAATAATGTCATGTCTAAATCTATGAATAACACTTATCTTGGGTTATTGACCTTTGCACTACTCAACTCCCTCCACCTTCCTCTGTTTCTCTCTCACACACACACTCACATACACATGCATGGTCACACGCAGACAAACACAGTTTTGGTCTTTTTTTACTCCCTCTCGTATTTTTATTCTAGACAATTATATATATAAGAACAATTTCAAAGAAAAACCTTACATTTGAATTTTCCAGCTATAAACTTAAATTTGTTTCGCAGTTGGTTTACACTGCATCTTCGGACTGATTTCTTCAAATATACGTTTTTTATTTGAATTTTTTCTTAATTATATATATATATAACCTTGTTTTCTTTTTTTTTTTCTTAATTCTATTGCTCTATGATTTGCTATTATTCTCATACAACAAAAGGATTATATATATATATATATATATATATATATATATATATATATATTATTTTTAAGCGATTTGTATTTTTTTCTTCGATCTGCGTTTTTCTTCTTTTTTTATTTTTTGTCTTTTCTGTTTTCTGGTTGATATCTATTATTCTTTGGCAATCTTTCTCTCTTCTTTTTTTGTTTTTCTTCTTCTTCTTTTTCGTTATCGTCATCTTCGTTTTTCTTTTCCTTCTTCTTCATATTTTACTTCTTCATCTTTTTAGTCTTCTTTTTCGTCTTCGACTTCTTCTTCCTCGTTGTTGTCGTCTTCTTTCTCTTCTACTTTTTCCGGCTACATTTTCTTCTTTTTTATCTTCTTCTTCTTTTTTCCTTCTTCCTATTCTTCTTCTTCATCATCGTCTTCTACTTTGCTTTCTTCTTCTTCTTCTTCTTCTTCTTCTTCTTCTTTTTCTTTCTTATTCATCGTCGTCTTCTACTTTGCTTTCTTCTTCTTCTTCTTCATCTTCTTTACTTTCTTCTACTTCTTCTTCATCGTCTTCTTTTACTTTGCTTTCTTCTTCTTCTTTGCCTCCACCTCCTCTTTCTTCTTTATCTTCCTTATTCATCGTCGTCTTCTACTTTGCTTTCTTCTTCTTCTTCTTCTTCTTCTTCTTCTTCTTCTTCTTCTTCTTTCTACTTCTTCTTCATCGTCTTCTTTTAATTTGCTTTCTTCTTCTTCTTCTTTTTCTTCTTCTTTGCCTCGACCTCCTCCTCCTTCTTCTTTATCCTTCTTATTCATCGTCATCTTCTACTTTGCTTTCTTCTTCTTCTTCTTCTTCTTCTTCTTCTTCTTCTTCTTCTTCTTCTTCTTTCTTACAGTCACTCAGATTTCCTTTTTCCTTCTCCTCTTTTTTTTTAATTAGTCAAATGCCAAATTATTAAAATTCCTAATTAGTTTTGTATGATTAGTTTCCGGACCCACTCACTCAAAAAACATCACATTAAACCCAGACATTTCGACAATGACTTGAGGCTTTCGTCAATCTTTTATTTAACCTCTCGCAATAGCGGCTGGCAATATAATTAAATTAGTGAGCATCAAACAGATGGCCTCGTGATTTAAATATCATATTTAGTTTGGCTTTTGCGTGATTCCTCGTAATAGAAATAAGTTAAGTAGATTTAGAGGCGTTCTGACATTCATCCGAAGGAGAATCACATATAGCTTTTCCAATATTTTTTCATTTCAAACTGTGCTGGAATTATAACATAAGTATACATTAATATATACCTTTTGTGATGTCAGTGAATACTAGTTGCCACTTTAGTAATATGAACGAATACTCGTTGTCACTTTCGTAATGCTCATTGTAGTAGAGACTTTGTAATCGCAGATACAACTATAGTAACGCCGTTGAACAATACTAGTGTCAGACGCCTTCGAATAACACTCGCACTAATAGTACTTGCTCGATAATACTCGCTTGATTAGTAACCACCGAATAGTGATCCATGTAGTGATCAGTATAAACAAATAGTATAGTGAATAGTATAAAGAATAGCGATCCGTATAGTAATAGAGGATAGTGTGGAAATAGTGATCAGTATAGTAATAGAGGATAGAATAGAAATGGTGATCAGTTAGGCGCCACGCTAATTCCCATATCTACATTTCCATTGCGATCACGTGATGTACTTATTCAAAATGGGATCGCCCGTGTTTGCTCACTGGCGATCTATGTTCAAACTCCAGTCTCGGCAGCGACACTTTATTCCTCTATAACAATATCAATATATTAGAACAAAGGAGGAAGGGGAGAAAATAGTATTACTGTCTGTAAAGTGATGAGTCGAAAAACGTAGCAAAACTATTATGATATTCAATCATTTGCTATGTCTGCTGCTAGAAAAGTTTGTTTACTGAGCCGTGCTAGACATTTTTTCTCACCGGAATCTTGCACGTCTAGAAATCTACCATACGACCGTGTATTGAATTTTGCAGCTATATCTGGCCTGGTGTTCCTGCTCGATGTCTCGATATTTTAAACAAAATCCAAAGAAGGGTCTGTCATGTAACCTTTCCCTGAGCTGACATCTTGACTTCAGCCACTTTCTCGCCACCGTATCATGGTTTCCCGGTCTGTTTTCTTATATATGTATAAATATATTCACGGCAATTGTTCTGATGAGATTTTTCCTCCTTGTTACATCGACTACATGCATTTAAACGTACGGCTAGATTGTGTCGTCTTTTTACTGTTGAAATAATAGTAAAATGGTAATAGTAATAGATGTAAATGTTTTTTCTTCAAAAACCTAAATGCAACGTCAATCGTAATATTGTGTTTTCCTGAAGTTCTTTCTTTTATTGTCCTTTCTCCCCACTGACGTCTTCTCGATTTCTTTCACTGTCAGTAAACCCTTGCATCTTAGCAGCGTTATCGCCTTGCTTGGAGTAAAATGATTAAAAAGAAAATTCCAAATTGGCCTTCTGTGTGTGGGGTGTATCGTGTAGTATTACCAGTGAGTGAGACTGAGATTTAGGGATACGGGAGAAAATCATTGAATTAGGGTAGATGTATCTCTTCACTGGAGAGCCATGATTGCCAACTTCCTGAAGTGACACGACACATCGATGAAGATACTAAAGAAAAGGAATCTATGAAGAGCTATCATCGCTTCCGTTCTAATTGGACAAGTTATAATATGAAAAATTGTGGGAAGAAATATTGCTTAAGATGGTGGAAGAAGACGTTAAACAAAGAAGAAGAAAAAGATGAAGAAAAAAGAAGACGAAAAAAGAAGGAAAAAAAAGATGAAAAAAGAAGAAAAAAAAGAAGGGGGTGTATAACAAGAACCAGAAAAGAAGTGAAAGGGGGTGTATAACAAGAACCAGAAGAAGTGAAACGAAAAGAGATTTTGAATTAGAATCGAATCAGTGGAAGCAAACGAGCTACCGATGTTCCGACTTAAGTACGTTCTAAAGATGTTTGCTTATAAACATTAGGGAAATTGAATGACAAAGTGGAAAACGTTTATATGTGAGGCGTTTCGTTCTTCAGGAGTTCATTGGACTAAATTTGGTATGTTGGTTCGACTATACATGCGTACGAACTAGGGATGCTGGGAATTTTAGAATTTTTTTTAGAATTTATATATAAAAAAAGGAAAAAACTCTAAATGAATTCGGCTATATATATATATATATATATATATATATATATATATATATATATAGCCGAATTCATTTATAATCTTTGTATTTTTTTTATGAATTCAGCTACATATATATATGTGTGTGTGTGTGTGTGAGTGTGTGTGTGAATTCATTTAGAGTCTTTTCATTTTTTTGAATTCGACTACATATATATATATATATATATATATATATATATATATATATATATTTCATTTAGAGTCTTTTCATTTTTTTTATGAATTCGGCTATATATATATATATATATATATATATATAATAATTCATTTAGAGTATTTTTCCTCTTTCTTACCCCACTTTTGTGATAATGGAAGATCTGCCAGGAATGGGGAAATGTTGTAAGAGTCAGGGCTCAAATGCAATCAAGGCACTCTCTAAATATTTACGTCGTGGTGAATTGTTTCTCCTAGAGTAGCATTTTTATGTCAAAATTGTGGCCACTCTTGGCGCATTTGATGTATTGTTTTGTATAAACATTGTAATTTTGCTAAATGATTCTTATTTGTTGTTGTCATTTTTTTTATTATATTTAATTAAAAACGTACTGGATGGAACATGTGAGCAACGAGGAAGTTTTAATAAAAGTGTGAGTTAAAAGGATACTTTTACTAAGGATCGAAAAGAGACATTTGAAATTTCTGGGACGCATAAAGAGGAAAGAGGGACTGGAGAATTTGACACTCACAGTTCATATTGTAGGAAAAAGTGACGGGTGGTGGATGACCTGCCTAATGAATTTGTATAAGTGAAATATAGAATATAAACTGGGAGAGATAGAAAGAGGACAGACATTGCTACAAAGCTACAAAAGATAGGAAGCTGTGAAGAGAAATGATCTCCCACGTCTTTACGAGCCACGGCAGACAAAAAAATACATTTTACAGGGAAGCTAGACTGATGTCTCAAACAAATGGGAAATATCGCTTGCAAAAATATATATTTTCACTGGCTACTTTGTACTTCGAACTGAATCCATGGACATCGTCAGTTACTGTTGAAAATTATTAATATCCATTATTTTTCGATTTCTTCGAATCCTGTTGCTGCTGTGTTCTCAGTTTTTTAATTTATTCTTTTAATTTTAGTTCAAATCATTATTTTAGCTTTCTATTATCCTTTAAAACGTTGATATATTTTTAAAAAAAAAACAACGCTTGCTTTTTTCTTGTATCCATTGATTTTTCCCCATCGATTATTATCCTGCGGTTATTAATTTATTTATTTTTCAATCGATTGTATCATTTTCCTTTTATATTTAATAGGCATTTTTCCTTTTTATTGGTGATTTTATGCGCGTTTTTCTATTTATCAATCCTTAAACACCAATATTAACGCCGCAGGCAGCTTTGCATTAAAGAATAGAGCTTCCTAATGGAAGAGATATTTGGATATTTCACAACGGCGCCAGAAATCGGTGTTCGATCCCAAATAAAAGTTTTGTATTTCAAATGATCATTCCCATATAAGACCAGCTTACCGAATTTGGAATATTGGTGAAACACAGTTTTGATATCCCATTTGTTGTTATGCCGTATTGAGCTTAGTAAATAACAATATATTTTGTCTGGTTGATGGATATGGTAACTGCGTATTTTTCATCGATGTTCGTTTGTGTTCGTTTAAGTCAGAATCTTGCATGATAAATTTTAACGGAGGTGGGTTCTCAACAATTGCGACATTGGCATAAAACAGTCTTCTTAGTTTGTTTGGCTTTGTGACTTGCAAAGTAAATTACATTAACCAATCATATATTGTGTTTACTTGATGGCGGCAGTAAATATACAAAGTGTCCATAAATTTCGTGTACTCTTTAAAAATTTATGACTTTATTTGTATTTGCGATAGAAATAATCTGTAAAAAATGTTATAAAGTTTAATGTACCTAGTTTTAAGTATACCTAAAATAACTAATGTGATTTCAGGCATTACTGTAAATCAATTGGCAAATGTTTTCCGTGAACTGCAAAATCGAATTACCCTTTGTATTGCTAATGATGGAAGACATGTGGAAACTTAAATAAAGTTTTTTATTATTTTTACTACTGCTTGTTTATTACGCAGTATGTTTCCACTGATATTAACTAGGCACTGCCTAATCCAGGGATTGAAATCAGTGTACACCCTTGTCCAAATTAAATGAAACAAAATGAATAATTCCCTTATTATTTACCCTTTTGTCGTATTTTTCCAAGGAAACATGACCCAGTGCACATGTTAGTACTTCGTATTTACATTCCACAAAGTCTTTCCTTGCATACTGACCGCAGATTCTCGATTGGATTTAAACCAGGAGAGCTTTCAGGCCAATCGATAGTACATTGATTTGCTCACTGGTAAGGCTTGCCATTGTGTTCGTGCAGCGTTACAATTTTCATACGCTTCTTCGGAGTAACGTCCGTCGCAGACAATGGCCGTAGGACAACTAATCAACAGTATAGACAATAGTGGCTGGACGTGATGAAAATCTGATACAATCACGGATGACGCAATATTTTTCATAGCCATCGTACACCCCAAAATTAGGTTCATATTACTGCACACCACTGCAAATGACCTAATCTGAGGAAAAAATAGAAATCGATTACACCCAGTCACTCCATCGGGTCTAAAAATGAACATTTGGTGAAAGAAAGGAAACTAAAGCGGTTGTTTCAGTTAATTTGCATAAGGGTTTATATTTTAACTCAGTGGTAAGAGAGCGAACCATAAATGAACAGTATTCGGTTCAATCTCCAGGCCTGGTAGCGCGTACTTGAACTCGGCGGAAACAAGACAAGCCGTAACCAAACAGGACTAAAAATGAGGACTAAACGAGATGTCCTTAGACATGGACAGTGAAACGAGAACAGTCTACCTTCGTAGATTGAATAAAGGGTTACGTTTGAACTCCAGAGTAGGTTACCCAGGATCGACATCTACCTGATGAAGTCCGGCGGACACAAACGCCGAAACGTTGCGATAACAGCAACATTGACGAAGACAACAGTCCGCATGTAAATAGTGTCATAAGTAAGCTTGTGTAAATGGATAGTGGGACTGGGATTAGAAGAGATAGTAAGGAGACAGACATTACTTTGAGCTACGAAGGATAGGAAGTTGTGGAGAGTCATGATCGCTCACGATCCTGAAGAATTAGTAGTAGAAGAAGAAGACGAAGAAAAATCAGTGAAAGAAGTAGTAGTACAAGAAGAAGAATCTCTTCTATGACATTTTAGTTCCCTTATAGGATGTTTCCATTGGAACCCTTCGACATGATGTAATGGTTAACAAGCTTTACTCGTTACATCAATTACGACTGAATAGTGAGTTCGATGCTCACTATGTTCTCATACATCCGGTGAGCTTCACTTAGCAAATCCTTATAAGATATTCCCGGTGACAGACGCATTAACTGAGAATAAGAATCAGATTTCTAAACCTCATCTTAGTAGCTGTCTATATCTCTGAAATGAGGTATTATGATTACATGTATTATTTACATTGTTTGGACTGTTATCTTCATCTTCATTGCCATATTCACAACATTTCGGCCTCTAT
Source organism: Acanthosepion pharaonis (assembly GCA_903632075.3). NCBI lineage: Eukaryota > Metazoa > Mollusca > Cephalopoda > Sepiida > Sepiidae > Acanthosepion > Acanthosepion pharaonis. Next base: position 1,417,386 of record CAHIKZ030005236.1, on the reverse strand, counting down.
ATCTCTGAAAAGAGGTATTATGATTACATGTATTATTTACATTGTTTGGACTGTTATCCTCATCTTCATTGCCATATTCACAACGTTTCGGCCTCTATATCTCTGAAATGAGGTATTATGATTAATTGTATTATTTACATTATTCGGACTGTTATCCTCATTTTCATTGCCATATTCACAAAGTTTCGGTGTCTATATCTCTGAAATGAGGTATTATGATTACTTATATTATTTACATTATTCGTACTGTTATCTTCATCTTCACTGCCACATTCACAAATTTTCCGCCGTTGTAAGCTCTATGCCTCTTCCAAAACTTGGAAAGTTTAGTTAAAGGGAAATAACTGAGACATCAGGAAGTGGCAAGGCACTTGGGACTAGAACAATTTGCCCCGGTGAACGGAATAAAGGGTTCGGTTCGAAATTCCAATCACTTGAAAAAGGCCGGAGCGTACAACGTCTGAAACGTTGTGAATGTGGCAATGAAGATGAGGATAACAGTCCGAATAATGTAAATAATACAAGTACTCATCTTAGTAGCTTTAAGTTTGTGGAACAATAGAAAGTGAAACACCGTTTCACACTGATCATCTTCGGTCATTTTTTATTGATATTTCTCGATGTTAGACAAGCTTTTTGAAGATTACCTGTTAAAACTATTAAAACAATGATTCTCGAATTTATTGCTATTCATGACATATGAAGACGAGTCTTTAAGTTTTTGTTTTTTTTAATTTATTGATAAATGTTTTAACAACGACAGGCTAACGATTTAAATCAAGATGAAAAAAATATTATTTTAGTTTATTAAATTTTATAACATTTCTATATTTTAGCGATTTTTCTCCCAATTTAGTCAGATTTCTTCATTTTTACATTATTAAATTGTCTTAAAATGTCAGGGAAAATGTCAACCCCAGAGATTGTCTCCATGCTACATCATTTTTATTAGAGATAATTTTCTGATTACCTGCGAATTTTAATCGGCTTTTGTTCATTATTATTATTATTATTATTATTATTGTTATTATTATTATTATTATCAAATTTTATTATTTCCGTTTACGTTTGTCATTCTTCGCTACTAGCCATGATTTATATTTAGTAACTCCAAACTTAGTTTATATTCTTTTACTGCCACCACCGATTGTACTCTCTATTCTCATTTGTACCCCCGCCATTTTCGATACTTTTCTTTTTAGCTCTTTTGCGTTTTTTATTTGCTCCTCTATTGATCCTTTTCATTTTAGCGTCGCCTTACTTTTCCTCTTCTTTAGACCTCTTCATTCCCTCTTCATTGTGTTCTTCTTAATTCCTCTTTCCTTTTCCTTTTCTTTTTACGTCCTCCACGCTTCAACCTTTTACTTCCTCCTCTCTTCATCCTTTTCTTTTTTGCCTACATTTTCCATTTCCTTTTCTTTCTGCCTCCTCCTTTCATTTTATTTTCCTTTTAACTTTTCTTTCTATTTCCCTTTCTTTCTGTCACTTCCTTTTCTTTCAACCTCCTCCTTCCATTTTCTTTTCTTTCTACCTTTTCCTTCCACTTCCTTTTCTTTCTGCTTCCTCCTTCATTTCATTTTCCTTCTACCTTCTCTTTTCTTTTCTTTCTGCGGCTTCCTTTTCTTTCTATCTCCTCCTTCCATTTCCTTTTCTTTTTCCGCCTCTTCCTTCCAATTCCTTTTGTTTCTACCTCCGCCTTCCATTTTCTTTTCTTTCTGCCTCCTCCTTCTATTTCCTTTTCTTTCTGCCACTTTCTTTTCTTTCAACCATTTCCGTTTCTTTCTGTCACTTACTTTTCTTTCTACCTCCACCTTCCAATTCCTTTTGTTTCTGCCTCCTCCTTCCATTTTCTTTTCTTTCTACCTCCTCCTTCCATTTCCTTTTCTTTCTACCTCCTCCTTCCATTTCCTTTTCTTTCTACCCCCTCCTTCTAATTCCTTTTGTTTCTGCCTCCGCCTTCCATTTTCTTTTCTTTCTGCCTCCTCCTTCCATTTCCTTTTCTTTCTGCAACTTCCTTTTCTTTCTGCCTCCTCCTTCCATTTCCTTTTCTTTCTGCAACTTCCTTTTCTTTCTGCCTCCTCCTTCCATTTTCTTTTCTTTCTACCTCCTCCTTCCAATTCTTTTTCTTTCTACCTCCTCCTTCTAATTCCTTTTGTTTCTGCCTCCGCCTTCCATTTTCTTTTCTTTCTGCCTCCTCCTTCCATTTTCTTTTCTTTCTGCCTCCTCCTCCTTCCATTTTCTTTTCTTTCTACCTCTTCCATTCACTTACTTTTCTTTCTGCTTTCTCCTTCCATTTCATTTCCCTTCTACCTTCTATTTCCTTTTCTTTCTGTCTCCTCTTTCCGTTTCTTTTTCATTTCTACCTCCTCGCTCCACTTCCTTTTCTTTCTACCTTTTCCTATTTCCTTTTCTTTCCACCTAACCCTTCGCTTTCATTTTCCTTTAACCTCCTCCCATTCCCTTTCCATTCTACCTCCTCCCTCCACTTCCTTTTCTTTCTTTTTTTCTTTTTTTGCCTCCTCCTCCACTTTTAATCCATAGTTTTTTACCTTTCCCACATTTTAACCTCGTCTTTGTTAATCATTTCTTTCTTCGTCATTTTCATTCTCTCTAACTTTCATTCCGTTTGGTTTTTTCTTCCATGACGACCGACTACCTCAAGAATCGAGGATCCGTTTTTCCTTGAATCTGAAACAATAAAAATTAATATCATTTAACTCATTACGTTTAGGATTACCTTTCATTTATTTAGTATCGAAGTCACGCTTCGGAAATTTCTGAATACTTCTGGGTTTTTTGTTTTGTTTTGTGTTTTTGTTTTTTGTTTTGTTTTTTTGTTTTGTTTATTTTGGTGTTTCTTTCTTTGCATTAATGGAGAAATGATTCGTATTAATAGGATTTTGCGTGTAAAGTTTTCAGTTCCAAGTAAAAACATTTTTTATCCTCAAAAATGTAATTCCTAAAACAAACAATATGATATTAGCTTAACTTAATCAAACAGGAATTTGGATTAAACTTACCCTAGCAACGAACGAATGGACATCACTAACAGTTGGGCCACGGTGGACTTTTTTTTTTTTTCTAAACTCTGCTGGGCCCAAATCATGGGTCGTTAAGGTAGGTTCGACCTCACCACAATAGCAACAGTTCTGCGATACAAGCTTGCTAGCCATTGCTCTAAAACATTAAAACCGTTTTTACTTAATTATTAAGTTGAATTGTAGATATTTTACGGTTTTGTCCATTTAATTTATTATTCAAAAAATAAAGTACAATTTTATTTGATTTAATTATATAGTCACCTGAGTCAAACATTTAATTGCCTCCTCGTCAGTCGATGTCAGATATTGCATCATTTACGGATGAAACACAAGAAATGTCAAAAAAGTAAGGGACAACACAAAGGTTGAATCATAGTTTTCAATTTTTTTATCAACCTTATTCATCAGAAAATAAGGTAGAATTCCATTTGATTGAGTTATAGAGCCACCATTATTTGCAATGACCTGTTGCCACTTATCAGGCTGCTCTTCGATACCTCAAATAAAAAAATCCCCAGATTTTGATATGAGAAATCTTTCGACCAACACTTGAATCTGAGGCTTACGACCACATCACGTTGTTCCTGTACGATCACCGAAGTTAAGCAACGTCGAGCCTGCTCAGTACCTAGATGAGTGACCGCTTCGGGATACAAGGTGTTTTACGCTTGGATGTGAGGATGGTGTAATGTGTAGTGGCTCGTAATTGTTAATCGGATAGCAGAGTTCCAATTCCAGTTACGTTCATTATATTCACTTGTGTACAAATACGCCCCAGCTATGGGTTAATTAGTAAGATTTGTATCACTATATCATTATGATGTAATGGAATAATGTTGTCACCTCCATGAGTGACGACACTATGGGTAGTAACTAACTATAAGTATCTGTAAGTCAAAAGACTACAGAGATTCACTGGGATCTGTTACTTAGCTCTTAGGTGCTGTCGAACTGTCTGCTTTCGGGCAGAGAGGAACCCGAACGAGGTTATGCCGAAGGACAATAAGTCGTCTGGGTAGGTAGACACACCCGAACCTGTTTATGCGGGGTCTACGGGGATTTTTTTGGTCGAGCCTATGGCCTAGGGAACCCCACTTTAAATTTGGCCTTGTGCGACATGTGACTGCGTGGGGCAGTTGCTAAATACACTAACCGGAATCTTTTTCAACTGTGCTGGTCGAACTCTCTGCCTCCGAGCAGATAGGATCCCCCAGACGAGGCTATGTCGAAGGGCAGAATCTTGTCTTGGGAAACAGCTACTCGACCCAGTTTTACACGGGTTCTACGGGAATTTTTGGCTGAGCCTACGAGCTCGGATGCCCCACATTAAACCCGGCCTTGTGCCACATTTGATCGCATGGGGAGGTTAGTAAATATACCAGCTGGGACCTGTTACTCAGCTCTTAGCTGTTGTGGAACTTCGTGGAGAGAGGAACACGGGCGAGGCTATGCCGAAGGGCAGAGTCTCGTCCGGAGAGGTAGACAGACACGAACCCGTTTATGCGGGGGTTACGGGGAATTTTTTGGTCGGTTCTACAGGCTCGGATTGTCCCACATTAAATTCGGCCTTGTGCCACATCCTACCCCGTGGGGCGGTTGGTAAATATTACTAGCTGGGATCTGTTGAGTACAACTCAGACTTATGCAAGAACTACCAACCTTCCAATAGTAGCACTCATTATTGGATTGACTTGCGACGACCTTGTGCATAACTCTTACCTTTATCCTTATTGTACTGTTTTTTTACAATAAACCTTTACTTATTTTATCCACCTGGTTTTTCAAGTGTATATACCTATTAGCACAGAATATAATACATTATTATCTTTAAAAAATTTCTTACAGTCTAAAGAATATATTTTCTAAGTGGTTACTGAATGTTAAAGAATATGAGGAAAAAAAAACAAAAGGAGATAGATATTGACATTGCATTTTAATTTGTTAAGATCAAATTTTACTTGAAAACAAGAAGCCAGAAGAGAATTCTATAAGCGAGAACTGCGATAGAAGAAAATCTTAACATAGAACTTACGGTTACATCTAGCCATTACAACTTTAAAAAGATGAGACCTTGCTGCCAATCTAGTACTGCAGTGAAAGTGCCATAGAGGAAAATTCATGTGAACAAGTACCATGAAATTATTTATAAAAATGGTATTTTATTTATTTAATGACTGGGAAGCAAGAAGCTGGAAGAGAGTTGCACAACTAACTAAATGTCCGATAGAAGAAACTGTTAGCATAGAACTCACGGTTACATCTAGCAGCCATTACAACTGTAAAATGATGAGACCTTACCGCCAATCTAGTACTGCGCTTAAATACACAAAGTCGATGAACCTAGCCAGGAAATCTCACCAGAACAATTACCATGAATGTTTTTATAGGAAAGGCACAGGAATAATATATATATATATATATATATATATATATATATATATATATATATATATATATATCACTGTTTGTGTTTCTTTGGAAGCCCCAGGGACCAGAACAGTACTAAATTGTAACACTACTTAGTTGGGGACATGGTAGTTTGATTTTTACGCCTCTTTACCTCTTTTCGCCTCCACCTTGGTTTTCATCTATGGCGTAGTTTTAACACTATATCTCGGAGAAGTGGACGGTTGTACAAATTATAGGTTCAACGATGTTCTAGACAAGATACTACTCCACTCACCTTGTGTTTGCATAAGATAAGATAAACCTCAATCTATCAAACATGACTGAAATTGACGGATTCCTGAGAATGATTGAAGCCTGGCAGTAATGTCGAAGATCATAATATCTTAGCAAATGTTTTGCAAAATGTAGTTTATTTTACTTGTTGGTAACATAAGTGTTTACAATTATTTTTCCCAATTCTGCAGTTCTGCTGTTTGACAGTGGTTCGAAATGGTCTAAACTTTAAAGTACTCGTACCAGTCAGTTATGTGTCATGCGTGATACACGCTTAAGCGATCATGTATCTTTCGATACATGACTGACGAGACAGATTTTTTCCCGCAGTAGTTTGCCATTTCTTTCTGCGGTAGACTAGTTGCCATGCAAGGCTATAGAACACGGTCTGTCCTGCTATTTATCCATTCATACCTTTCCGAAGGGTATTAGCACGTAAGTAAATGTGATGGATTCGACTGGAATTCGAACTCGGCTTCTTCAATCCGAGCCGCTATCCATTACTCCACCGTGCCTCCTCATAATGAAAAAAAATTCATTTGTGTTGGCTCGTTCTCACCCTTTATAAAAGTTGGATTAATAATCTGATGGTCTCTTCTTACGGTTTATGTTACAATCTGTATTTATCGTGTCACTCACGTGCCTCTATTTTCTGGTAGCCTCAACGGAAATCTCCAAAGTGCACCCTACACCTGTATATTAAGGCAGATTTCTTTCAACATTGCACTCAATGTGAAAGCTCGTGTTTGATGTGGTATAGATTGACACCAAAAGTTAGATTCAAAGCTTTCAGCAATTTTTGAGCCTTTAGTTTTTAACATCGTCTGAAAGAATGAACAGGTTTTTTCGCAGGTTTATCCTTCCAAAATTTTACGATTTCGAGGATAAATCTAAATAAAGTTAATATCTTTTATATTAGATACATACAGATGAAAATATATTCAAACCAAAATTCTAATTGGGAATCACCAGAAATAAACGTCTTATTTCATGGTACAATGGTTTAGTAATAATGTGCTTGTAAAATGCATCTTTTCTATATACAATTTGTAAAACTTCAGTAAATTATAAATTTTATACGGCTGTTCTATAAAGCTTTCACTGATCCCCGGAATTAAATTCCAACGCTATGATTTTGAACCTAAACGTAAAATTTTAAATTATTTTTTCCAAAAAACGATTTTAGAAAATATTGGTGCCGTTATTTATCATGTAAGGCCCTAAGTTTCAAATTGAGAGCAATGACAGGATTCCAAATATCGAATTCGACAGGATTCCATATATGAAATTCGACCTGTCAGCTTATCATCAATTAGTTATTAATAGGATTTCGTCATCAGTCTACATTCACTTTACAGAGCCTGAGCCAGGTATCCACTTGAGTGAGTTATGATACATTACACCTCGAAAAAATATTTTTCCTATATGACCACCGGTGAATATATGTGTTTGTAAACAAACAATACGACCTATGGTTTTACGTTCCGAAAAGTCAAATTTTCTGCTTACGAAAGAAAAATGATAGGTAAAGAAATTTATCTCAACGTATTTAGTGATATTTGCCAGAAAAATTAATATATTGTAATGAGTTTCGCCTGATTTATAACAATTTAGTCTTATCTCTAAATAAAAGAGAGAAACGGAAGTTTTTTTAATGTTTCTATTTAACAGAAAGAAAACACAAAACACATGCACATACATGCACACACACACACACACACACACATATATATATATATATATATATATATATATATATATATATATATATATATAGTCGAGACAACACAACACACATGGCCTGAAGATTGCGTTCATGTATGAAACAGACTGCTACCGCTTGATGTTGACATCAGTGTCCAATTATGTTTTGGTGATTTCCTTTCGTCCTTCAAGGATAATGTTATTAAGCTTATCAGACAATATGAAAGGAACTTACTTAAAATAAATAGACAAAACTTGTCTATATTGCTTAATGAAACATGCATCAATGAAAAATTGCTGCCTAAATAATATATATATATATATATATATATATATATATATATATATATATATATATATATATATATATATATAGCTGACGCTGTTTTCCTTATTCCAAAAATAAATCCAATAAACTGTAAACTTTGTCGGGATGAGAAAATAGCTATAATCACCTTCTCAGCCCAACACAAATTACAAAATAAACGATCAGAACTTATCTCAAAATGCAGGCACGAGAACAAATGGCCAACCTCCGAAAAATAGCAATAATAATAATTGTAATTGTCAGAATAAAAATAAATGTCCACTTAATAATGAATGTTTAACTAATGATATAACATCTAAAGCAAGTATATCAAATAGCAACACAGAAGAAAAGATATCCATAGGAGCAACCGAAAGCTTTTTTAAAGAAAGCTTTAATAATCATATGATGTCTTTTACAATAGATAAAACGTAGACTACACAACATTGTCAAAATATACATGGAGTCAAAAACAAAATAATATACCTACTATAGTTAAATGGGAAATTATTAAAAAAAAAGTTCACTCCTATAATATTACCAATAGGAACTGTAGATTGTGTTTAGACGAAAAATGAGCAATATTAACTTTTAATAATCAGATTAAATTATTAAATAAAAAGAATGAAATGTTGGATCGATGCCGATATATTAACTAGCATTTACTTTGTTCAGTATCTGTCTATATGCACATATGCTAGGCCACAAAAATCTCCTGAGCCGACCAAGCATAGAAATGAATTGCAATATGAGCACTGGTAAAAATGGTTGCTGAGACATTAGGTTTATAATACCCAGAAATTCATACACAAATGTCCTCAAGGACACATGGCACAGTGGATAAAGATTAGATCCAGTGACAGGACCCAAAAGAATGTGAGTTCAATACCCGGTTAAGGCAGTGGAGAAGTTTCAGAGGAAAATTAACAGGAGATAACTGACAACTGACATCCATCAAACATGGCACGTGGAACTAGAACAGTCTACCCCGGTGAGCGAAATAAATGGTTCAGTTCGACATTCCAACCACCTGAAGAAGACCGAAGCGTACAACGGTCGAAACGTTGTAATAAATAATAGTCCGAATAATGTAAATAATTTACTTTGTTACTTTAATAATAATATGATATAATAAATCAATTAAAATATTATCTAAAATATTAAAATTTAATTAATAATAAAAATTAACAAATATTACAATTTAATTAATAATATAACATAACAACTTCTATATAAACAAAAAAAATTTTATTTAATTTCGAAGAAAACCTTTACAAGTAGAAAAAAATCTGCCGTCTAAAACTGAAAGACGCAACAAACACAAAATTTCATGAACATGGTCGTGCAAAAAAAACGTTAAATTCATGACCACGCACGTGTATAAAACAGAGTAAAAAAGCGGATTGAAAAAGACACGGAATTAAGTGAAAATTTGGAAATCCTGTTTAAAACCACAACTCCTGAAGACTGGAAATTTTACCAAGAAACATCGAAGTCGGGATAAAATTGATATTTAAAAGTTAAGTAATCTTTTCTTGTAATATCATTAACGCTCTATTTATAATATTATTTTAATATTTTTTAATATTGAGCACTATATATAAAAATATTTGCTGTTTCTTAAATCTTATATATATATATATATATATATATATATATATATATATATATAAAAAAAGGAGCTTATACTGAAGTATAAATATTTGTTGCATTAAATGCTTCTGTCGTCCTTTAGCTGTGAATATAAAGATATATTACCGATTCTGCTATATGAAATTTGTATTATAAGGCCTACTTCAATATTTATGAAAATCCTTTACGTAATGTCGATTTAAGTAACAGAAGACAAGGAAACGCTATCAAACGATTGTGTCCGTTGTGATAAATTGTCCGAGGGATCATTTACAAATTCTTTGCATTCTATGGCCAGAAAAGCACGTCGATTTCAAGCCAAGCTATAAATATTTCGATTAAAGAGAGAAACTCATATGTCCCGATTAAAAAGAAATAAATACGAATATTCTGGAAGCGATTCTTAAAGTTGGCAAAAGATAAAAAGGTGGACAGAGAAATGGATAAAACAATAACTTTGTTATTTCTCTTGCTCCTCCTCTTTTTTATCGTGAGCGTTTTTGTTTTTTTTTCCTTTTAACTCTTTGCAGCTTTGCCCATGTTTTGTTGGCCATTCTAAACGAAAAAAAAAATCCAGCTTCAGGCCGGAAGAGATGTGAGACGACATCATTGGCAAGCGGCCATGACTGTAGTGGCGTATCGGCCATGTTCAAGTTTGTCGTTTCTAAAAACTAAAAAGAAATTGGCAGACAGGAACGGTAAAAAACCAAACAATGATTAAATGAAAGAGTGTTGCAAATGGATGGGAAATAAAATAAAAGCGTGAAATAATTAAGACGAGAGAAAGGATTGAGTAAGCGACTTGCCGGCGTCGGTCGCTGTTGCCGGACGCGCGTTGTACACCGTGGTGCACGAGTGAAGCGACCGTCGGCTGTTATCAGATGCCGGTCCTCGATTTTCGGTTAGGGAGTCGGTTCGATTCTCATTGAGTGCGTCACGCCGAAAGGCTGAACCACTGGATTTGGTGCGTTGGAAAATTGTATCGTTCAAGGTCAGTGTTGGCGGCGAGGAAAATGGTAGGATATTGAAAAATGACTTTGAAGACAGGCACGATTTCCTGCTCCAATTTCGTCAAATTAGGCCTTATGCTGTCCGAAACAAAGCTTAGGACCGATCAGTAAATTAATAAGAAAGAAAGAAAGAAAGAAAGAAAGAAAGAAAGAAAGAAAGACGGATAAAGAAAGAAAGACGGATAAAAAAAGAAAATGGGAGAAAGAAAGAAAGAAAGAAAGAAAGAAAGAAAGAAAGAAAGAAAGAAAGAAAGAAAGAAAGAAAGAAAAAATCGAACGAAAGGAAGAAAAATTAAAGAAGAAGAGCGAAAAGGAAAGAAAGAAGATAGGAAAAAAGAAAGAAAGAAAAAAGCAAAAAAGAGGAAAAGAAAGAAAGAAAGAAAAAAAGAAATAAGAGAAAGATCGAACTACGGAAAGAAAGAAAGAAAGAAAGAAAGAAAGAAAGAAAGAAAGAAAGAAAGAAAGAAAGAAACATTAAAGAAGAAGAGCGAAAAAACGAAGAAAAAAGAAACGAGAGAGGAAAAGATAGAAAAAGAGCAAAAAAAGGATTAAGAAAAGATCGAATTACAGAAAGAAAGAAAAAAAGAAAGAAAGAAAGAAAGAAAGAATATATTCAATAGTTACATTCATAATATATAAAAACGTGATGGAGTAAGATCATTGCTAAACTAGAAGAAAAGAGATTAATGAAGAAGAAAAAGAAAATGTCTAATCACGATAACGAAAAAGAAAAGATAGAAAGAAAAAAGTAAACTCAATCCAAGGACCAGCAAAGAAAGAAAGTACGAACAGAAAAAGAGAAGCAGAAAGAAAACCGGACGTAAAATATGGAAAAGGAAAAAAAAAAGAAAAGAAAAACGGGAATAAAAAAGAAAGAAACTAAAGGAGAAAGATAAGAAGAAACATTCAAAACTATTTTTACAAGTGCAAAGGAAATAAATAGTTTCTCTGAATTTCATTTTTAACAATGTTTTTTTTTTCGTGACCAGTTAAGTAAAGAGCATAAATCAGGAATAAAAAAAATAATCTCCAGCCAGATTTGAATTATCATCCAGTTGTCTTGAACTCCCCCTCGCCACACACAAATATACACAGAGTACTGGGTAAAACTCATCTGTTATATCTATTTTAAATTTCTATTAATTGTATCTATCAGTAAGTCGATGCCAGACATTGCGTCATTTAAGGGCGAAACCCAAGAGATATCGAAAAAAGAAGGTACAAACATTTATATGGTTGAATCATAAATAGTTTTCATTTTTTTAAATCAACCTTATTCTTCAGAAAATAAGGTACAATTAGATTTTATTCAATTACAGAGTCGCCATTATTTGCAATGACCTGTTGCCACTTACCAGGCCGCACTTCGATACCTTCTGATTAAATTACGCGGATATTTGATGTGGAAAAACTTTTCAACCAAATCTTGAATCTGGGGTTCACCATATTACGTTGAAGCATCGGTTTCCGTACGATCACCGAAGTTAAGCAACATCGAGCCTGGTCAGTATCTAGATGGGTGACGGCTTGAGAATACCAGGCGTTGTAAGCTTGGATGTGCGGGTGGTGTAATAAGCAAATGCTCGCAATTGTTAACCGGAGAGCCAAATTCCAATTCTAGTTTCGCAAATACCCTTGAGAGAGGTATGAATCAACCTCTTCTCCCCATCTATGGGTTAATTAGTAAGACTTGTATCACAAAAATTGTTATTATTTCCCCCTCACCGAAATTATTTTTACACTATTTCTATTGTTCGGGCTGTTGCTCTCACTTTTATTGTCATATCCACATTTCGGCCGCTGTACGCTCCTGTCTTCTTCAGGTGATATACGTTGGAATTTCGAACAAAACCCTTTATTTAGTTCACTGGGGTGAATTGTTCTAGTTCCACGTGCCATGCCTGTTCTGGATGTCACAGTTTCAGTTATCTTCCTTTAGTAACTCAACTCTCTAAGTTTATGTTTACCTCTGCTGAGGCCAGGTATTGAACTCATAACGTTTTGGATCAGCTCACATTTGGATTACTTTAACCAACGCTTTTATCGACTAGGACATGTGTCCTTCTCCCCTACCCTCAAATTATTACAATTTAAATATTTTCTGGCTTGAAATAACCTGCAAAGGGTTGATAAGCCGTAAAAAACGAATCAACCAGTCATTATATCTGCTTTTCATTAGAGGAACCTTTCCGCCATCAAAGCGTTTAGCAGCAATCGATAAAGTTAATAAGCAGTTGATTCAAGGTCATATGACGGCTGGAATAGAACAGACCGACATAGTTTCAATATTGTTTCTTGTGTTTTTATTTCTGTATACGCCATTGCGTTGTCGTGAGGGAGATCAGCATTTTTCTATTAACGAGCGCCGGGCATTTTCGGCCAGTCCCCTGTGGACATGTTGAACGGCTAAATATACATTTAGTGTTTTCTTTGCACAACATTAGAGTTCTTCGTTTGTGCTCAGCTTTTGGTATCGGTTATTGAAATTTATCCTTGTCAATCCACTGCCTTTTGCGTCGAACATTGTCGTATACCACCCACTTTTCATCACCTATTATAATATATTTAAGGGGTGAGTATTTCGAATGGTACATTCGTCCTTGAATATAAGAAAAAAACGGAATATAGGAACCCTATTTTATATTTATATTGTTTTAATCATTTTATTCTAAGTAGGGCGATTCAGTAACATTCCAACAATATACTATTTCTATTATTAATCAAATTATAATATTTTATTTTAAATATTATGTTTCATTATCATTAAAGTAACAAAGTAAATATTTATATTTATATATATATATATATATATATATTTATTTATTTTATTTATTTTTATATATATATAAATTTTTTATGTTTATACATTCTTTTTTTATAGATAAAGCTATTTAAGTAAATGCTCTTTTTTATAATAAACAGTATTAACATTTACCGGACTGAATGTCCGAGAAATTATCATAGAAAATATGCGTCCTCCGATAGGAATCAAACCTGTATCCTATACGGAACCGTCATAAAGCCTAACGTGCTTTTACCGATTTCGCCACAGAGGAGCGTTTTGGTTAGAAAGATCGATTTTAATGTTTTTAAATTACAATCTTCCATGATTTTCTCACGTACAATCGTATCTGCTCATGGCGAATCCAAATGTAAACAAATGACGTCACACATTATAAAATGGACAAAGTCCGACAATTATTTTTAAGACATTTTTATGGTTATACATTCTTTTTATAGATACAAATATTTAAGTAAAATCGACCTTGCTAACCTAATCGCTCCTCTGTGGCTCAATCGGTAAAGCACGTCAGGCTATATGACGGTTCTGTATAGGATACAGTTTCGATTCCAGTCGGAGGACACATATTTACTATGAAAATTTCTCGGACATTCAGGCCGGTAAATGTTGTTAATACTGTTTATTATAAACAGAGCATTTACTTAAATATTTGTATCTATAAAAAGAATGTATAAACATAACAAGGTCTTAAAATAATTATATATATATATTAATGTATATTTGGCCAGCAAACTTTCTTTTAAATATCTTTCGTTAAATATGAAAGACAAGGAAAATTTAGTATCTGTCTATATAATGATAACAGCAAAAATTGCAATATGAGCACTGGTAAAAAATTGTAGCTGAAGACATTAGGTTCATAATACCCAGAAATTCATGCACAGATGTCCTCAATGACACAGGGCACAGTGGATAAAGGCGTTAGTTAGATCCAGTGACAGGACCCAAAGAGTGTGAGTTCAATACCCAGCTAAGGCAGTGGAGAACGTTCAGAGGGGAATTAACAGGAGATAACTGATAACTGACATCCATTAAATATGGCACATGGAACTAGAACAGTCTACCCCAGTGAGCAAAATAAAGGGTTCAGTTCAACATTCCGACCACCTGAAGAATGACGGGGCGTACAACGGCCGAAACGTTGTAATAAATATGTAAACTATAGTCCGAGTAATGTAAATATGGAAAATTTAATTAAATTTTTTATTTAGTTTCACCAGCGTTCTTACATTTTCCCCTTTGTTGGGAGTAAGGAAGCGCTTTCGACCACTTCTTTAGCCATTTTCATGGGGATTTTATTGTAGGTGTTGCCAATTCATCTTTGTTTTGGTTGTTAACGATGTATTTTATTTTTGTGTTATTTTGAATAATAGTAGGGGCATTTATTCCGAGCCTTTACGTGTTGGGCAAAACAAAAATTAAATTAAAAATTAGATAGATAGATAGATAGATAGATAGATAGATAGATAGATAGATAAACTGTCGTCTGAGAGAAATATGAACATTGATAGATAGATTTTTTCGTTTGGTGGGAGTGCAAAAATTGTCCATATTGTCCATTGTAGCAAGCGCTTTTGGCTACATTTTTAGCCATTTTCAAGGGTATTTTTTTAGGTGTTCTGGATTTTTCTTCATGCTTTGACTGTTAAAGATGTATTTTATTTTTTGTGTTGTTTTGAATAATAGTAAGTGCGTTTATTCCGAGCCTTTGCCTACTTAGCACAGCTTGAATTTGAATGATCATTTTTTTTTTTTACCTGTTTTAAAAATCAGTGGCGGGTCGTGACCAATGACCTTTGGCAAACGAAGGGTGAGACTGTTTGTTGCTTCCACTTAATTAAAGAAATGTTAGCTACAAACAACAAAAATTTTAAATTTGACAAAGCTCCTTGCAGGGCTGTGCTAGTTTAGAATTTTGTTTTTTTTTTATTTTCTTGAAAGATGGCGCAACAGGCATTTTTCTTGATTTGTTGCCGAGTTCTTTCTTCATCAGAACCAAAACTGCAACCACAACAAGAACAGCTTTCAGATTTAAAGTTCTATATTTGTTTTATATTTCATTCTCCATGTGTCTGTACTTGATTAGTTTTCAAAACCCTCCACAAAGATGTTTTCTGTCACTTTGTAATGCCGTCAATCAGTGTTCAAACTTTTCCTTTTCTGTCTTTCATAATAGTGTCTGGACAATTTACTAATATTGTTCGATTTATATTGATAAAAATTATTATTATTATTACTTTTATTTTATTTCCTTTGATTTCTGGTGTGTACACATTTCTTTCTGGGTCCCGTCTAGAGACCTAAGGTAAGAAATGACATCATGACATTTTCCACTGAGCAATTAAAAAAAAAGAACAACACATATTTTACATAGATAAAGCCCTTCCTAAGGTGTGGGCTCTACGCGTGAAAAAAACTGTTTGTATTTCATTAAAGCATCGGTTTCTAGGAATCCCTTCAATGAGTCTACTGGAATCTTTTCCACCCAATACGAAGACTCCAACTACAACAGGTTTTGTTGATGTTCCCATGTGCCACGTCTTTGTATTTTGATAGCTTTTTGAAGATCTTTAACTATTCATTGCAATCAGCAGGGGCTACCATATCAAAAAGAAGGCATTTGTTTTGTCTGCGGTCTCTAATAACAATGTCTGGGCGATTAGCTTTGATTGTTCTGTGTATATTGTGTAGTCCAATAAAATTGTTACAGGCTCTATCTTCGTAACCGAGTTTTGGTGGTGTTCATACAAATTTCTTTCAATTTCCTTCCCGTAGAAGTTGCAGATTTTCCAGTGCAGATATAGGCCCACTATTATATTCAGTGGGTGCCAATATCGTGCAACCTGATACAAGATGATCAATTGTTTCTGGATATTTATCACAGAATCTGCATTTTGGGCTATCACAATATTTCAGCATATGTGCTTGATAATTCCTAATTAACAAGCATTGGTCCTGTGCAGCAAGGATAAAACCTTCAGTTTCAGGTTTAACCCTGCACTACGTAGACACTGATGGGTACGGATTTTGTCTACGTCAGCTTGTTTGGTACGGGTAGAGTATTGGCCATGAAGCGGTTTATCTTGCCATAATTATTATAGTTATTATTATTATTATTATTCTTTATTATTTTCTTTGATTTCTGGCGTTTACGCATTTCTTTCCGGGTCCCGCCCAGGGACCTAAGGTTAAAAATGGCATCATGACACTTTCCACTGACAAAAAAAAAAAAAAAAATTACATAGATAAAGCCCTTCGTAAGGTGTGGGCTGTACTTGTCAGAACAATTTTCTGTATCTCCTTGAGGCATGGACTTCCAGGAATCCCTTCAATTAGTCTACTGGAATCTTTTCCAACCAGTCCTAGGGCTCCAACTACAACAGGGATTGTTGATGTTCCCATATGCCACATTTTCGCGATTTCTATTTCAAGGTGTTATTATTATCATTATTATCATTATTATTATTATAATTCTTATTATTATAATTATTATCATTATTTTACTTATTATTATTATTAGTGTTATTATTATAATTATTATTATAATTATTATTATTATTATTCAACGGCTCCCTTTTCCAATTCTTCTTCTTAATTCTTCTTCCTCTAAATCTCTTATTTCTCCTTCGTTAAATTAATTTTATTATCATTCAAATTCTTTTTCAAACTCTTCTATTTCTTCATTTTATTTCTTCAGATGTTTCTTTTTTAAAGTTTATGTATGTTCTTGTTGTTTCCTCAACATCTTCACATTTGTTTTTTCTTTTTCCATCTTCCATCGTTTTTCTTTTCATAGTTTTTCATTGATTTTTCCCCGTTTTTTAGTTCTCTCTTTTTATTTTTCATCTTCCATTTTAGGCTTTTTGATTTAACCTATAACCTCCCCTTTCTATCGCTTCTTTTATGATGTCACACGTCTCGATTTCCTTATCGATAACAATCTTTCCGGGTCACCCAAGCTTTCCTGTTTAATCAAGCAATCTGATTGTCCAATGAATTCCCAATGCAAATTGGTTTTCTTATCTTTAAAAGCAGCTTCAGGTAAGAGATCAGGCCGCATTTTTCTTCTTCATATCTACACAATAATTTCTAGACAAAAAAAATCTATTTGTATTTATTGAGTATATGTAGAAGTAGGTAAAAATGCAAACACGTAAATATTTATATAACTCTACTATACGCTTGATTTACATTTTTCCGGACTGTTGCCCTCATCTTTATTGCCATATTCACGTGGTTTCGGCCGTTATACATTCTGGCCATCTTCAGATGATATACGTTAGAAATTCGAACTGAACCTTTTATTTAGTTCACGTTAGTTGATTGTTCTAATTCTAATGTACATCACCTGAAAAAAAATACGCTCTGTTTTACGCCCCGAAAGGCTGGAACGTAAAACAGCTGAAACATCGTGAACATGGCAATAAAGACGAGGACAACAGTCTGAACGATGCAAATAGTTAAAATATTTCATCTCCGAATTATAGATATATCCTGAAGAAGGCCAGAGTGTACAACGGCTGAAAAGTCATGAATGAGACAATAAAGACGAGGACAACATTCTGAACGATGTGAATAGTGTAAATAGTTACAATACCTCATATCAGAAATATAGTTTCTGATGAAGGCCAGAGTGTACAACAGTTGAAACTTCGTGAACATGGCAATAAAGATGACACAGTAATAACCATGTTTCAAAAACTGAAGATAAAAACTTCTAATTTAATTATATAATTAAATTAAAGGCATTAGTTCTTTTTCATCTTCATAACTTATTTTTAAATTTACTGAGTTTTAAACGCACACATAAATTCATAATTTCCTGTTTCCAAGGATACAGAGAAATCCAATCATTCAGACAGGGGCGGTAGTGTGTTCATTTTTATTAACTATTGTTGTATCAATTATGAGTTACGTTCGAAAAAGAGGCTAAATTTAGGGAGGGTAGGGGTGCATTTTTCTACAAATTCTGACATCCGTTCAAAGCATGTCTGTTTTTTGGGGGTTTTTTATTATCAACGGCAAAAAGTTTTTCTGCATTTTTTCCGTACTTTTATCCTTAAAGATTCTTTCTAAAAGGGGCGATTGGGTTAGAATACGTTATATTTAACTACAATTTTCAAATATTTACTCTTAATTACTAATAGACTATATTTCTTTTTAAATCAAGTAAATGTAATAGAATTACTTAAATTATTTAAAATTATTTTTCATATCAAATATAAGTATGTATATTACCAACTCCCATTTTTTTTAAATATTATTTAAGGAAAATTTGTAACAATGACGGCAAAGAATAGCTATTTCATTTCTTTGATTCAGTAATTTTTTATTTTTTATAAATTTAGTAATATATAGTTTCTCATGTATGCACTATATATATATATATATATAGATAGATAGATAGATAGATAGATAGATAGATAGATAGATAGATAGATAGATAGATAGATATAATCATGTAAACGAGAAGGTGCTGAAAGTTTCTTGGCTGGATGAAAAATCTTAGGTTTGGTCATTTGCTCAGATTTTGAAAAATGGGCCAGGCTGTGAAAACAATATCCACTCTCTAAGAAGAATGCAATTACAACAACAATGAAAGGCACCCATAATTTGTATATAATGGTCATTTTTATCCGCGGTTCTGCTTTCCGTGGTTTCAGTGATCTACGGCCAACCTCCAAATAAACAAAATCTTTTAATAATGATATCAAAGTTCAAGAAAAAGGATGCATTTTTATTTTGTTCGCAGAAAATCCACAGTGCAATTTTTATGAAAAGGTTAAAGTTTGTCAGGTTAATACGAACATAAAACAATTGTATGATAATGTTACTATGATCTACGAAAAAAAAAAACGAATTCGTCACATTACATTTTTTACTGAATGTTCGCCAAATACAAGGCCCGAGAGTCAATCAAACTAGAGTTTGTTGTATGGACGTAAATAGAGGAAGCAAGTAAAAATTATGCGAATATGTAGGATTGTTAACGATTGACCCAAGGCTTGAGAAGTATAATATTGTAATAGTCTAGGAAGCACCCTCTAGGGATTTTGTTCCATTCTGAGTAAAACTTCCTTCTTATGAATGGAATATGAGTGGAATGGGGAAAATCTTACCCCTAAGTACATGGCTGTAAAGGTGTAAACTGTTAGATCTTAAGAATGTAGATTGTCAATGCATTTGTAGTAGAAATAGCTTGCTTTTTTCTTTGTTTAACGGCATATCAATATCTTATGGGTCATTTAAAGCCGAAATTTAATTTTCTTGGGAGCATTAGTAATTTCATTTACAAAAATGTACTGTTGGTAATTTTTTTCCAAAAAATGTATTGCTGGTAATAATTTTTAACTTTTTTTAAAAAAAAGAAGCTGCCGCTGGTAATCTTTTTTCTATGAAAATGTATTACTGGCACTTTCACTATAAAAATGTATTCCTACACTTTCATAGTGTTTAGGACTCAGTTTGGGGATTAACTATTTGCCTATAGCAGGGACCCTAACAGGTGCTACCACCCCGGATCAGGGTGGACCTGGGAGCAACAATAATTAAGAGGTAGTTCCACGCTCCTCATCCCCCTCCTTGCGTCGTTTCGTCTATGGAGAATGGGTTTTAGGATGGAAAATGATCTATGATGTTGTGTTAAGTTAGGAGTACCTTAAATATTTGACCTTCAGCTAAAGTATTTCCTGTCTTTTGCTTGACCTTTGGACTCTTATCAGGTGAACATTTATTTTTAAAAACTCTTCAGATTTCTCAAACATATTTAATGGTAATAGCTTTAAAGGAAGCGAAAAGATCAATTCAACATTATTAGAATTTCTTACGTACAGAATTCTACACTCTTTTAACCAGGAATAAAAAAAATTGTTTCGCGGTGGGCTATTGTCATTTCTAATAAAGATAATTATCGTCTTGACAAATAGATCTATCGTTTGGTACGTTTGAGCGGAGTTTATGTCTTCTTCAAAACCGCGACTTTCTGAAAAACATAATATTTTATTTGGGGAATGTTTGGCTTTAGTCCACATTCCCTGTCATTGAATGGCGTAGATATAGGCATTTTTCTATCCCGGCGGAATCATGTCAGAACTGGATAGGATAGTGTGGTGAGATTTCTTTTGAATATATTCCATAGAGAAAGCTCTGCTGTAGGCACGCATCCAACAAAGCAGCTTAGCCTGCTATGATTGTTAGGAAAGGTCTCATGTCATAGGGTGGAAGGGTCAGACCAAAATAAAGCCGTAACATCTTGTCAAGGGAAGCGGTGAGTTAAAAATGCCGTTGGAGTGAAGTTGAACTCAGCCTTCAGGAAAATTTCACCCGTCTTATCAATACAAGTATCCAGCCATTTTGAATAGCTCAGAAACTGGTTGCGCGGCTTCTGTAGAACTTAGCATCCAATCAGAGGGCTCGTTCTTACTGTCCGTTTGGGAACAGACAATCTCCGGTGAAGTTACTGAATCAGCAATGAGATAGCTTCTGTACCACATTCCCAATGTCATCGCAAGTAAATTGACGTTTTGTCCATTTTTTTTTATGAAACATCACTTTACCTAAGTCTATCAGCCCACTCAATCTATAGGCCAGAATTGACTTCTTGCTACTTCCGGGTTTTTTTGTTTTTGTTTTTGGTTTTGTTTTTTTTTGTTTGTTTTTTTCAAAATCTATAGCCACCGTTGAATACGAGATGCTAGACTGTAGCAGATGATGGCAATCCCGAAAGATGATTTTATAAACTAAAAAGTGGAAAGGACACCGATATAAGTATGTGAGTACTTTTGAAGTAGACTGCGGCACCACTGCTCTTAGAAAACTCTTTCTTCAATTTTGGGATCATTTTTGGACAGGTAACAAAAGTTATAATTTTCAAATGGGAGTTTCTTGTAATATTTCTTTCATCTTCATTTCAATTGCTTTATTTTCTCTAGGAATATTGGAAGTATTAATGTTAACTATGATGTTTTTACATCAAGCACTGTAAGCCATTATTAATTTTTGACTCGTATTTCTTTCATCTTTATTTGCAATTGTAGTATAATTAGCAGTAATATTATCTAGAATTTTCCTGGATGAAACATTGTCAACCAGTATTGACTAGTATTTCTTCCATTTTAATTTCAATTGCTTTAATTTCACTGGTAGTATTAGTAGAAGGGTGGAGTAACGGATAGTGGCTCGGATTGAGAAATCGGAGAGCCGAGTTCGAATTCCAGTTGAATCTATTCACTTTCGTGCTAATCCCCTTGGAAAAGGTATGAATCCCCTTCTTCTCCACCCACCTATTGGTAAATAGCTGGGGAGAGAAGATGGCAACTGGTCTACTCCAGAAAGAAATGGCAACCTACTGCGGGGAAAAATCTGCCTCGTCAGTCATGTATCGAAAGATACATGATCGCCTAAGCGTATATTATGCATAACTGACTGATTTGCCTTCACAAGTAGGTAATTACAACGCAATATTGGATTTAATGTGGTCTCCTACACATGTATGTTTTTGGTTAAGGAAACATTGCTCACTCCTTGCAGTATTTGACACGCGTGTCAAGGTGATGCATGACCCTCCTCTTGGTGTAATAGGGTGGTGTTGTCCTGGAGTTGAAATCTCTACAAACTAGATGCATACTCTGTCTTGACTCAAGACAATAACAATGTTGATATGCATTTGTCTCCCCCTGAAGGTAAATACAGAGTTGGTCTATTGTGGGATCTCACATTATATTTTTAATTTTCAATTTGGGGATGATATTTGCCTTCCCCTCTTACTGCAGAAAGAAATGACAACCTACTGCAGGAAAAAATCTGCCTCGTCAGTCATATATCGAAAGATAGATGATCGCCTGACTGAATGTGATCTAGATTTTTTATTAGATGAACCATTGAAAACCACTAGTATTTATTCTATTTACATTTTACAAA
The DNA here is from genome assembly GCA_903632075.3 of Acanthosepion pharaonis. Taxonomy (NCBI): domain Eukaryota; kingdom Metazoa; phylum Mollusca; class Cephalopoda; order Sepiida; family Sepiidae; genus Acanthosepion; species Acanthosepion pharaonis. The sequence continues at coordinate 1,395,288 of CAHIKZ030005236.1, read as the reverse complement.
TGCTTTTCATTGCTACTATTCATGCCGGCAGACTCCGGCCTTTAATAAACAGCGTGAAATTGGATAGAAAAGAATGAATAAGTTTTTAAAGTCGCCTTCTTTCGCCTCGGGAAGTCAATATTGCGGCGACAACTGCCGTTGCTCTTATTGGCTGAGCTACGGGAACCTTGCAATCCGTGAAAGAAAAAATCTAATTGATATTTATTCCTTATCTTTCTTGGATCGCTCGCTGCCACATTTCATGCTATTGTTTTTTGGTACACCTATTTACTGAAAGAATGAGTGCCTGAGTAGATGAAAAGAAGATGAAAGAATTACGAGTCAAAATCTAATACTGACAAACAACAGGGCGAGTTATAAACACACAATCGGAATAGTTCAGGCTACGATGTCAACAACTGGTGGCTCGAGTCCATGTTGAGCGTGAAACAGTTCAGTTTTTCTTTTGTTCTTCCACCACAAAGTGAGTTAACAAGAAACGAAAAAAGGAAAGAACTTAATTAATTATATAGGAAGATGTGGAGGGCCATGATCACCTACACTCTTGTCCAAATTAATTGAAACAAAACGAATAACTCCGTTATTATTTACTTTTTGTATTTTTCCAATGAAACATGACCCAGTACACATGTATGTCCATTCCACAAAGTCTTTCCTTGCAGATTGACCACAGATTCTCGATTGGATTTAAATCAGGAGAGTTTCCAAGTCAGTCTATAGTACTTTGATTTGCTCACTGGTAAGGCTTGCCAGTGTGTTCGTGTAGCGTTACAATTTTCGTATGCTTCCTTGGAGTAACGTCCATTGCAGACAATGGCTGCAGGACAACTAATCGACAGTCGAAACAATAGCGTCTGGGCGTGATAAAAATCTGATGAAATCACGGATGATGCAACATTTTTCATGGCCAAACAAATTTCATCATACATGCCGAAAAAAGATTCATAATGCAGCACACCACTGCAAATTACCTCATCCGAGGGAAAAAATAGAAATCAATTGTACCCTGTCACTCCAGTGGGTCAAAAACTGACCGAATGGTGAAATTAAAGGTAAACTGAAGCAGTTGTTTCAATTAATTTGCACATGGGTGTAACTGTCTTGTCCACCCTGCTGTGGCACAAACATTACAGTTATCCATGTCTAACCATATCCCAAAGTTAATTTTAACTGTGCCTAACATTTTTTTATAGTGTTGACTTAGTAAACTTTAAGATTGAGAAAGTGTTGTGATGACGAAGAAAACGTCTTGTGTTGGGTTTAGAGAGAAATAGACAGCAAAAATGATATAAAGATTGAACTAGAACTTTTTATTCTATTGGGAAATTTTAGTATAGTGTTCAAAGACAATTCTTCAAAGAGTGTGTAAATTTAGAAATGTTCTTTTGATAGTCTCTATAAAAATAAAATATATGGTTGAAATTAATTTCTTGTTGAGTTCAGAAAATAGTGAGTGTTTTGCCAATTACCTTGCAATGTATTTTGGAAGCGTGGAAATTTACGTCATGCCTTGTACACTCTGTTGTCCGAAAAGGTCTATTCTCTTGAAAAACCCGCTACATGTGATCCAAGTTTTTTGCGTTTTTTTTTATTTTTTTATTTATTTACACATGCCCAAAAGGCAAAAAATGGTAACTGCGGCTAATACAGTTTCCAACGTATGCACGTCTGGTTAAACATAGAGTAACGGCTGCTATAACAGGTTTTGCAAACCAGAGAGTTTATCCTATATTCCAAAATTTGAATTCTAGGCGGTCGCCAACAGATGAAAATCCCGCCGATTTACCCACGTGAAACAATCTTTTCTGCTATGAATTTATTGCCTGGTAACTGAATATGTATTATTGTTTATGCATAATAAATGCGTTAAAAGTTTGGAACTGAGGAAAGGGACGAATTTTCTCCTTTGTCCTTGTACAAAACTAGGCTTTATTCAACTGAGAATACAAGGTATATATGCGTATAGTGCCCTTTTATAGTCCCAGTAAACAGAAACAGCTCTCTCAAAGAGGTGAGTAACAAATAGGCGATATGACGGTTCTGTATAGGATACAGAATCGATTCCTGTCGGAGGACGCATATTTTCTATGAAAATTTCTCGGACATTCAGGCCGGTAAATGTCGTTAATACTGTTTATTATAAACAGAGCATTTACTTAAATATTTGTATCTATAAAAAGAACGTATAAATATTTTTAAAATTCTCTTATGTAACTAACGAAACTGGTAGAAATTTAGTTAATATTAAAATAATCCCAGTTCAGAATTATTATTTACATTATTTATATTCGGACTATATACATTTATAGTATTTATATACTACACTATTTATATTCGGTCCTCATCTTTGTTGTTGTTATTATTTGGGATTATATTGAATCAATTGCTAAGCCTACTGCCAGGGAAGTTGCGCCACTATGTCGAGCCCGACAATTTTTCTCTCGACAGAATCCATGGAACTAGTTTCATGTAACCGTCAGTTCTATTCTTAGAGATTCCTTTCTCCCGATTTCTTACGATCTACAATCTTGAAAGATTTAAAATACAACGTCAATCGCCAACTTATGTCTTTCTGAAACCTGTTCTTTTATTGTCCTTTCTCCTCGCTCAAGTCTTCTCATTCTCTTTCACTCCCAGTAACCCCTTGCGTCTTAGTGGCATTATCGCCATCTTCTGTCTTTCTGAAACCTGTTCTTTTATTGTCCTTTCTCCTTGCTCATGTCTTCTCATTCTCTTTCACTCCCAGTAACCCCTTGTGTCATTGTACCATTATCGCCATCTTCTGTCTTTCTGAAACCTGTTCTTTTATTGTCCTTTCTCTTCACTAAAGTCTTCTCATTCTCTTTGACTCCCAGTAACCCCTTGTGTCTTAGCGGCATTATCGCCATATTTTGTCTTCCTGAAACCTGTTCTTTTCTCCTCACTCAAGTCTTCTCATTCTCTTTCACGCTCAGTAACTTTTTACATCAAAGATAATGTGACACAAGGCCTAGATTAAAGCGAGAACAACGCGTGTACATAAGGCTTGAGGCCAATAATCGTCTAGTTCTTCTTAACTTCCCCACTTGTAGGTCGCCGCAATCACTGAGGATTAATCCTAGCTCTTTCCCGAAGGAGACGCACTGCCCGGGGAAACGGCTTCCCTGGGATTATAAATTCTAGATTTAACAATTCAAAATACTGCCTTCTCCGTATATTTTGAAATTCTGTAAACCACTCTACTCTTTATACCTTTTCATGCTTCTGCTTGTAGCGGATAAATTTTACAGGAAATTATCTTTAAAAACTTGCTTAACTCTCAGAGCCTGGAGTTCTATTCGTGTTCACAGAGAATTCTGTAACAGAAGTTTCGCGAAACCTTCTTCTCTTTTTGTAATGATATAAATTTCCATTTCAACACTAAATAGATCTGAACAGATAGAGACAGGTATACTTATTTAACAGCAGATGGGTTTCTTATAATCATTTAAATCAAGTTATATATATATATATATATATATATATATACAAGTTGTTCATTTATACGTGTTACATATTTCACAAACACACTAATTGTCAGGAAGTATGAGGAGGAGGTTTAATACTTTTAAACAAGGCGGGTGTATTGACATGTTGACTTGAGACATTGACCTCCTAAATTTGCGGTTTGTCCAATGTCAGTAATTCCTCCTCCACAACCTGTAAACACGGGATCAAACCATCAGCCCCTATTATGTGTAAGAGTGGGAAAAAGCGTATGACAATAAGATGTAATAAAAGATGGGTTCACCTATCGCCAGGTTCACGCTCCTCCCTACTTTTTTGAACAGGAGTAGAGGATTATTACCTGTTTCCGGTTTAGGATTGTTTTTTTCCGGTTCTTTGTAAAGTTTTCTTCAAAACGTATAAAAATTTCCGCCTAAAATTTGACATTTTATTTATTGTTTATTTTGTTCCTCAATAGAAGTAGATCGGTTTGCCTCTCCTTCTCGGTCTTTTGAACAGGAGTAGAGGTTTATCCCTAATTTCCTGTTTGGGATTTGGTTTCCAGTTCTTTTTAAAATTTGCTTATTCAGTTTCACACCCAGTAGGCACGTGTGTTTTAATAGTATCGTCGCCTTGCTTGGACGAGTTTATTAAATATATACATATAAACACCCTACCTGGGCTGAAGTTTTAGCGGACCGTGTTTTATTTTTATTTTTTTTACGCGTTGTGATATGAACATGTGTGGAACTTCTGAAATAATGTCCACCACAAATATTTTGCGGACTAGCGATTGAGTCCAATGAAAAGAAAATGTAACAGAAAAACAACAGGAAACCGATATACATGTACAAATATGTGTATTAGACAACGTAAAGGGTTTACGAAAGACAAAAACATAAACGTGCTTGAGGGAATGAAACGTAAAGAGATCGCGTTTGAAACTATGTTCGTACGTACGTCTGTGTGTGCGTAATGTCCATGGTGTCCTTCCAAAGAAAGCGTATAGCGCCCCCCTCCCACAAAAGGGGAAAACGCAGTCTTCTGTGAGAGCCTTACATGGTCGCAGTGTCCGCTGGAAAGTGGAAGAAAGAGAAAGAGAGAACGAAGTATTCGAGTATTCATACTTTAGAAATAGCGACCCCTAGGAACAATTTGGACAATTAGGAAATTAAACAATTAGGAAATTAAGGAGGAGTTAACTCCGACAAAGTCTCTTATATCCACACACAAACGTAGGTCCTCGCCACACACCCACAGGCTGACGGTAAGTCACGTGTCTTCATTAGTAATGTATAGCAATAATGTTACAGTATAGACGGGGGAGAATTAGAACGTCAGGTCTATGTTTACATAATACTGACATTAACGGACAGTTCACTTTAGAGTTGATTACTTGCTTTTATTGTAATGATTAATGTCCTCGTCTGGCAGACAATCGATATTTTAAAACGAAAAGGAATATGGGATGATTCAACTTGACTGTTTATGCTCCAGTTCGTCGTCCAAGGATTTTTGCTGATTACATACAACTCACACATTCCATTTTTTTCATAAAATCGAAGTAACAGCATAAATAATGACATTCCTTTTCAATCAAAGTATTAAACCTTATATTTCTAACCTTTAACCTTTTTTCTGTTAAAGCTGGCCTCATAAATTTGTCATGAATGAAAAAATATCACAATAACAATTATTTGGGTGCCAAAAAATTCGTGTTTCGAAGTATGTTCTTACGTAAGTCTGTGTGTGTGTGTGTGTGTGTGTGTGTGTGTGTGTGTGTGTGTGTGTGTGCATAATGTTTATGGTTTCTTTCCTTGAAAAGCGTATAGCGCCTCTCATAAAAGGGGAAAAGCGCAATGTTATGTAGTTCTACCTTCATTCAGTATTCCATGGCTGTAGACTTCTGATAGACAAAACTTTTGATGTCTGAAGTTCATAAATGAAATTGTTGTAAACAATAATTAGTTAAAAGTATTCATTTTCGGATACTGACATGGACAGAGTACTAAAACCTAATATTCGGGATCTACATAGTAAGACCCCCAGGGAAGAAAAAAATAAGGGAATTCATATGCAAATCCCCACCATATAAATAGCAGTTGATACAGCTGGAGGCTAAACAAATCCTTACCTTGAAAATGAAACTACAAAAGAAATACTAGTGAATAGAATGTTTTAAACAATAATTAGCTAAAAGTAATCACTACTATTTTCTCTAGTAGTTTAGTCTTCAAGGTCAGGATTAGTGCTATCTACCAGTTTGCCCACGTCGTAATCAGAACTGATTCGAGGTTTAAAGTTTAAAGCCCCTTCGACACTTCCCCTTTTGAGGACGCCTCAGACACCGGGCAATAACCCCAGCCTCTTCCCGAGGGACAGGTACTGATGTGGGGACGACCCCCTTGGAGCTTGGGCTAATATTCAATGAATACTTATCCCAACCAAGGTCAGGATTAGTTTTAACTACCAGCTGTATCAACTGCTATTTATAAGGTGGGGATATGCTTATGAATGCCAGATTAAATATTTGTCACCGTTGATCTCGAATAGTTTACCCCCCCCTTTTAACGCAACGTGGAGATCATTAATTTAAAGGTACGTATTATAATTTTTTTTTTAAATAACATTAAAAAATAATACTCAAGATTATTAAATGTACTTTTTTTACATACCATATCCCTTCACAGAGTAAGCAGCCATGACTATCCACAGATTCCTTTTGTTTGATATCAGGTATTCTTGGGAATATTGTTTCAATCTAGCCAAATTCATCCATATTCTTTTTCTTTTTCTCTCTATCACCTTTATCACTGAATACCCCACATTGTGACAACGGAAAATCTACAAAAATGCTGATATATTGTAAAACAAATATTATTTCAAATATATACTTTCAAAAACTTTGGAATTACCAGCATCTCTCGCTTCGTGCCGCAACATCAACAATGCCCAGTCTGATGAAATTCTAACGGATGAAATGCATTTTCCAATTTATCATACAATTTTTATAAATACTGTTTGTTGATATAAAATTATACAAATTTATATATCGTTATATATATATATATATATATATATATATATATATATATATATATTAGGGTCAGATGTCACCATTGTACAGATGAAATGGCAAACTGTAATCGTAAGTTCTATGCTAGCAGTTTCTTCTTTCGTTCTTTTCGCTTGTGGAACTTTCCTCCGGCCTCTTGCTTCCCAATCAAATTTGATCTTCAAAATTTCAATATGATGTCAATAGTTATCTTCTGTCCTCTTAATCCTTATTCTTTTATTATTCATTGACCTTAATAATGTTATTTTTTTCTCATATACTCTAACACCCTTGTGTCTTAGTGGCTTTATTGACTTGCTTGGGGTGCAATGATTAATCTATATCTATATATATATATATATATATATATATATATATATATATATATACAGCATTTTTTTAATTGATGCATGTTTCATTAAATAATATAGACAAGTTTTGTCTATTTATTTTAAGTAAATTCCTTTTATATTGTCTGATATGCTTAATAACATTACCATTGAAAGACGAAAGAAAAACACCATATTGATACATGTTTTTTTAATCCTCTCTAAGCTTTCGGCTTACATAAGCCATTATCAAAAATGACAATTACATTTCAATATATTAAACAATACACGGACAAAACAATAATGATAGTCTGTTTTTGTTGCATGAAAGATTTCCAAGCAACGACAAACTCGTGTATACGAGACACGGAAGCGAAAATCGCACCGCAGCTCGTAACGTCACATATGACCACGCGAGAGTGAAAACGAGAATTATTAACTATGGGTATAAACCAATGGTTTCCGTTATCAATTATAGGCATTTAAGAGTATTTGTGGAGATTTCATAGTATATTTTGTTCAGGTTAGGTTTCAACTGTTTTATGTATATAGCTTCAAGAATCTTTAGTTTTTATATATATTTCATACATATATATATATATATATATATATATATATATATATCAAAAGTAAAGCTTTCGCCTCTGTTTATTTTTTTTATTATATTCTGAACGTGTAACAAACACACCTTTGATAATAACTGAGTAACAATTTAAGTCAAATATCTCGGTCATCGTATAATACATGGGGCACCACAAGTAACTCTTTACTTTCAATCAAATAGACTAAGGTTTCGTTTAATGGCAAATGTGCAAATGCTAACACTCAGATTCATCAAGTCCAAAATTAAACTACCATCAACTTACTGTAATTAGTAAGCTTATGTCAACAGGACGTAACGATAGACTCGAAAAAAATCAATTATGGCTTGTGCGTCCCTGAAATACTTATGTTGCCGTCTATGAAATTTACATATAAAAGTTAATGCGTGTGTCTCTACTGATATATATTAGATATATGATGGTTTATACAGGGTGTGAAGGATAAATTGTCGTCTAAATTACTCAAAAATAAAAATAACAGCAACATCTCATTTTTTAAAAAAATATATATTTACCAAAATAACACAAAATTATAAAGAGTAAATCTATTCAATAAAATCGTCATTGGCTTCAACCACGACCTCCAGACAACTTCAGAGTCTCCTGCAACTCTTCTGGACAATCTCCTTGATTAAGTTAGTATTGTGGGGACCTACCTACAAATGAACTCTTCCACACCTATACAATATGGCTACCAAGTCTGAGTAAAGGGAGTCACCAAGTGAGGGTCACCGAGTAGTAACCATAGAGTGAGTGAGTGAGTGAGTCAGGACACCAGTGAGAGAAAGTACTATCCAGTCCACATTTACCTTTGTACTACGTTTCCGAGAATCTACTATTTAAACTTATATCCGAGTCCATGTTATCTTTCTATTGCTCTACATCCATAACAGTTTGTGAATATTGCCATAATCCGTGCGTTCAGTTCATCTTTGGTGTTACAAAGAATGTTGTTGGTCTTTCGCTCAACTTCGCCCCACACATAATAATCAAGGGGGTTGCAGTCTAGGGAGTTAGGTGGTCAGATATAAGGGGTGATGAGGTCGCTGAAATTGTCCGACTGACATGATTGTTCTCCAGATTGTGTGTCATGTTGCAGAGTCTTGTTGCCAGACATACGTACTTCCAGCAACCACACTCTTGACCCAGGACAGCACTACCTCCTCAAGACACTTGATTTAGGCCTCTGTGTTGAGTCTGAGTCCCCCTGGGAAAATAAATGGAGGCATAACGTCGCCATCACTAGTGACCACATCAAAAACCTTCGTAACCACCATTAGACTCATCCAACTCTTTCCGAATCCTCTGAACTGTCTTCAGATTGACACCCAAACACTCTGAAAGGTTCATATTGAAGCTTCCGGCGCGAATACCAACCAGTACAGCATGCCGTTTCCAAATTTCTGGTCGAATGAATTGCGTCAAGTTGCTCTTTTTTCTCACAGACGTTGTCCAACTGATTCTAATATATTGTACAGTCGACAAAATCAAAAACCAAACAATGCGCATGCGCGAAATTAAAAATATAAAATGGTGACAATATACCCATTTCACCTTGTATAGATATACATTTATATTAACATATATATATATACATATATATTATATATACATATATATTATATATGCATATGTATATATATATATATATATATATATATATACACTGACGCCAAAAATATTTTTTAAAATTCTAATAAAGTCCTCAGACGAACTGATCAAACTAATACATACGTAATTTTCTACACTATTTACATTGCTCGGACTCCAGTCACTGGATCTAACCAACGCCTTTATCCACTTGTGCCATGTGTCATCCACGACACATGGTACATTGGATAAAATGACAGGACCCAAAGAGTGTGAGTTCAATACCCGGTTAAGGCAGTGCAAAACTTGGAGAGGGGAATTAACAGGAGATAACTGATAACTGACATCCATTAAACATGGCATGTGGAACTAGAACAGTCTACCCCAGCTAGCGAAATAAAAGGGTTCAGTTCGATGTCCCAACCACCTGAAGAAGGCCGGAGCGTACAACGGCCGAAACGTTGTGATAAATATGGCAACAAAGATGAGGATGATAGTCCGAGCAATGTAAATAGTGTACATAATACCTCATATTAGAAATATAGACAGATACATAATTTTGTGTATGCTGCACAATTAAACTCTCCTTGTACGACAATACTTGCAATATTCACACCCAAACTAACCAAACTAACTTTTGGTTGTAAATTTTTCTTAAAATAATTTTTTTCAGGAAAACAGACTTCTCAAGTTCAGTAGCTGTTATAGCTTTTTGCAGTAGTGATAGCGGTTTCTTTCTTAACCTTTTACTTAAGTGATGTGGAATGCTAACATTTTGATTCTGTCATTATTTTCTCTTCAAATTACATATGCTATCCATTTTAGTTGTTGCTAGAGTTGATAGTCTTCAAATGATGTGGTTTATGCTATTTCGTAGAGTTCCTTTTTTGTGATTCTATAATGTTCAAAAAAGGATGAATTTCTCCAAGACTCGACAGGCTTCACTAGCTCATTTTTAGAAAGCGGTTCTGTACATCTGCAAGTTTAGAAATTTTTGAATGGTTTTGGCACCGTGTATGATATATATATATATATATATATATATATATATATATATATATATATATATATATATTGTGTATTTAGCAATCCTTTATTTATGCATGTTTCATTAAAGACGACAGACAAGGTACTACGACTAAGCTTTTTATTTAATTTTTCTTGTGTTCGAAGAAGTCTTTTCTTTTCTGAACACAGAGTTCTGTAATTCCGAGCGGTTTCGGCTATACTTTTACCCATTATCAAACATGGTTTTATTTTACTTTTTAACTGGATGTATGAGTTATGTGTATGTTTTTAGAGTTATAGGGGTATTTTATTTGCCGAATACAGTTAGCACATTGTGGCCGTGTTCGTATTTAATATTATTAAGTGTTGGCTTTTTCTTTTTTATTAAGGCTTCCATTATTTTTAATCTTTGTTACATATGGATCAGTTTATTATGTTTGTATTTTCTACTAGTATGTTTTGGATATATATATATATTGTTTGTCTCGAAAAGGACCTCCAATCGGTTGTGGACTTTGGCAGGAATTGGCTGGTTAAATTTAATGCCTCAAAAACAAAACATGTTTGTGTGTGTGTTTAAATGGATTCTAATAGAGCTGTCATCAGTTCGGTGTAATGTAAGTCGTCTGGATAAGCATGTAGTTGTGTGACCAATGTAATTATTTATGTATTCAGTTTGATCAGGAACACAGACCCTTAAGGGGCATTTGAATTCATAGATAATGTTTGGTCGTTGTAATTTTGATTTTGCTGCTGTGTTGTTATTTGTGAGGATAAGGTTAGCTGTTTTCAATTTTTTGTAGGAGATAATTAATTGGATTTTTTTGTTTGGGTCAATTGGGGTAGTGTATTTCTTTATGATATTTCTAAGTGAAGTCTTCTTTATAGGCATGTAGTTACATGTCCGATGTCATTATTATTCATGTATTTGTTTTCGTCAGGAAAACAGTTCTGTACGGGGCATGTAAATTCACACACACACACACACACACACACACACACACACACACATGCTCGATAAGGAAGGGTTTTTTTTATCTAGTTTTTCCAGCATCCTTTCGTTTTTCTGTAAGGAGTAAGAGAGTACGGTGAAAATTATGGAAAATTTCTGTACTCCATTTACCTCCTACATAACGGAAAAACGCAAGGATACAGGAAAAACTAAAAAAAATAATTAAATCTTTCTTGTCTGCCATATTTAATGAAACATATATATATATATATATGTGTGTGTGTGTGTGTTTGTGCGTGTGTGCATGCGTGTTGACTCGTTGTTTCTTGTGTTGTGTAAAGAAAACAAAAGAAAATTAGAGATTAGAAAGGAAAAAATGCTAAACATGAAACGCATCAAACGAAATCAGAAACGATATTTTAAAGATAGGACAACAATTATACTAAGCATATTTTTCCTACCATATTCCAATATTTCTACATACGATATATTATCGTCTGCGTTAAGCAATAACCTACTTAAAGTCTATTGTTATATCATGAAACATCATTTTGTGACGTCTCCCTAATCAGTGTCTTATTTTCGTATTTTCTGAGTTCGCATGTCATTATTTTCCATTGAAAGATTACGATCTATCATTGTTATTTGTAATTGTTAATATTAAATCGTTCATTTATTTTCGTAGTTACCGCGTTATTATAAATGAACAGTGCTTTCTCAAAGTGAAATAATTTATATATCTTTTACAATAAAGCATTTTTCCTTCTGAATCATTCGCTTAGATCTTTTGTCGCCCTTCTTCGTGTAAATATATTCAAAGATTATTTATATTTATAAAAGACATATCAAATCGCGTTATAATTCCTCCATTTCTATAAATAATGACCAGCATTAACACAATATTTTATAAAATTCATTATGCTCAAATATTAACGGCTTACGGCCATATCAAATTGAATCACCGGTTTCCCCTAAGTTAAGCAACGTCGAGCCTGTTCAGTACCTCGATAAGTAACCAATTTGGAATACTAGATGTTCTAATTTTGAATGTGCGAGGGGGGTGTAATGGAATAATGGCTTGGAATTGTCAATCGGAGAGCCGGGTCACAATTCCAGTTGGGTTTGTTATATTGACTTAGGCGTAAATACCCTTGGGAAATGTCTAAATCTACTCCAGCTATGGGTTAATTAGTAAAAGTAATAAATCATCTTCCAGAATAAAAAAAAAAATTGTTAGCACTAATAACCTGCAAAAGGTTGATAACCAATAAAAAACCTGTGGAAGGTTGTTGGAGGACTTTGTGGCACATAGTGCACCAGGTTTCTGTATTCGGCTCTTCAAAAAGTTTGGTTGGTTCTGCACAAAGCCTTCACCACTATAATCAAATCATATGACTGTCTGTCGGTCCCTAGGAACTGAGCTGCTTGACCTTCATACGTCTAATGACGACGGGAGAGTCTACCATATATATATATATATATATATATATATATATATATATATATATATATATATATATATATAAACAAATATATGGATATAGATCAGACAGTATGAAAAAAATAAAAGATTTCAAAAATCCTATCTGTTTGATTGGTATTTTATTTTATGTCCATCGTCTTTTTTTCGGTTGAATTGTATATGGTCGATGTTAATTATGTTTTAAATATGTCCTGAAGATGGTCTATTAGACCGAAAAGACGATGACGTTGACATTAAACAAGCATAATCGCATATTAGGATTTTTTGTTTGTTTTTTCAGTATATTTTTCTTCATACTGTCTGATCTATATCCATATATTTGCTTATATATATATATATATATATATATATATATATATATATATATATATATATATATATATATATATTTTGGCGTTACTGTTATAGATAGAATTTATTTAATCAAATGCTCTGTTTTTAGTATGTGTCTATATTTCTGAGATGAGGTATTACGTACATTATTTACATTATTCGGACTATTGTCCTCATCTTTGTGGACATATTTATTACAACGTTTCGGCCCTTCAGTATCTGTCTATATTTCCGAGAGGAGGTATTATGTACACTATTTACATTATTCAGACTATTGTCCTCATCTTTGTCGCAGGTCTGTTTTACCCCCCATCCATTGGTGAGGTTAAGAAATTTAGTTTTCTTATCAGCCGTAAATGCATTTTACCCCCCCCCATTCATTGGTGACGTTAAGAAATTTAATTTCCTCATCAGGCGTAAATGCATCCCCCACCTAGTGGCGGGGTTAAGAAATCTAGTTCCATTATGAAAGTGTAAATACATAGAAATCTAGCTTGTAATCAACTGTTCATGCTGCCGTATAAAATCTAAAATATGTCTCAAATGTTACGTATGATTAGGAGTTTAAATGATAGACTGTCATCATTACAATCGCTTCCCCAAATGGAAATTGCTTATGATTCAGTCTCATGTTATTTACGTAAAGGTGTTTTGATATTCTGAGATATACGATCATAGCATCTGTTTTGACAAATTTTTCATCTATTTCTGTCGCGATAAAACCAACGTAAAAAAAAGTCAAACTTTCATTCTTGACAATAATAGCTTATCAAATTGAAAATTAATATTTATGACAAACACTATTATCTTTAACATTCAAAAAATTGATAAAACACTTTCTTCGCATGAAATTAATAATGGTTCACAATGCTTCATCTAATAAAAAAATCAAATAAAAAGAATACGAATGATACAGAATGAAACTGACTCCATTGGAGAAAACCTCACAAATATGGCGCCGATAAAGGTCGTAGAATGGAATAACGAATCAAAATTTACATTCCGTCTTCTAAAAGACCTGTTAGATCTCGTAACTTGGTAGTTAAAGAGGTCCCCGGATTCAAAAGAGACCTAAGTTCAAATCTTACCGGGAAATTCTTTATTTCAGTTCATTCGCATGCTCATACCGTGTCCCTTTAGGGCAGTGATTCCCAACCGCCGTGCCATGGCACACGAATTCGAGGCGCTATCCACTTAAGTGTGGCGCGAAATATTACCACGGCGTCCATATACAGAGCTGTTCGATAAAAGTGACTCACCTGATTTTTTTACTAAATGTTCTCTTCTCCGATGAAACGAAAGTTGAGCTAAATTCAAAAGATAATCGATCTAAAATCGAAGAAGAAGCTTTGAATGCTCTTTGAATTTAGCAGTAAGTGTTATGTCAAGCATCCATTCAGTATAATGTTCTGGGGATACTTTTTTTCAAACTGGTTTCCCATAGGAAATTTATGGACAATTATAAAGTACAGGCTTGAGAAAGCAGTTGAGCAACATGTCTGCTTTTTTTGTGGTTGAGATCAGAGATTGGGGAGGCAATGTCATAACACTCACCTGCTTCTCATCAAAGTATTCCTTCATCAATTTTGATTTGTGACAGGAACATTATCCTGCATAAAAAATGAGCTTGGTGGGGTCGATTTGAACCCTTTTCAGCAGAAGGAGCAGACAAGACTGTAAAATTCTCTTGTACTGCTCTGCTCCTCAGGGTCTTTTCAATAGGTTTTAAGAAACCAGTTCCATGAAAAGAAAAGCATCCCCAGAACATTATACTGAACGGATTCTTGACAGTACTTACTGCTAACTTCAAAGAGCTTTCAAAGCTTCTTCTTCAGATTTTAGATCGCTTATTCTTTAAATTTAGCTCAAATTTCGTTTTATCGGAGAAGAGATCATTTAGGAAAAAAATCAGGTGATTCACTTTTATCGAATAGCACTATATATATGTCTGTGGAAGTCGTTTTGGTACAGTGTTAGTACTTAAATAAATGTAGAGCTGAATATAAACATTGAAATAAAGTAAGTTCATATCTGTGCGCGCGTATTTTTTTTTTTTTTGAAAAATCTAGAGTTTTATTTCATAACATTTAAATTTATACTATTTCAAAATTTTGCTCATTGTGCTGTGATACTTTCATTTGCTTTTAGGTGTATTTTGCTTAAAAAGGTTGTGAAATACTGCTTTAGGGTGTAAATGATCATAGCTCACCATAAAGATGTTGACATTCCACACTACCGTAAACAAATAGCATCGAAAGAAAATCCTATTAATGATCCCAAGAATGATAATAGTTGGCATGAAAAGGCTATTTTCCAGAAGAACTGTTTGAATAAATAGATTCTATAAATTTTAATCGACAATAATGCTAACCGTTCAGTCAATGAATATATATATATATATATATTTCTTTTCGCTTGTACCTTTAGTTTTTACTATGTTAATTATCTCTTGTTTATAGGACTAAATGTGCAATTGCAGTACATGTCTGGCTGTCTGCTTCCTTTATTTTCGCTCTAATTGCATTGCATTAAAGGCGTTTCAGAAATACAATCAATAATACAAAACAATCAATTTTAATAAACAACCAACCGTTGACATCAACGCCTGTTCATTTTTTTTAATGCAATACTCAAATTTCTTACACTATTTACATTGACAGACTATCATCCACATCTTTGTTACCATATTTATCACACCGTTTCGGCCGTTGTAGAATCCGGCCTTCTTCAGGTGGTTGGAATGTCCAACTAAACCTTTTATTTCGCTCGCTGGGGTAGACTGTTCTAGTTCCACGTGCCATGTTTTAATGGATGTCATTTATCAGTTATCTGACTTAATTCCCTGCTCCAAGTTCTCCACCGCCTGTGATGTAATCCATCCTGACTTGGCATCTCAACTTCAGTCACTTTCTCACCGACGTGAAGTGGCTTCCCTCTGCCTTTTCTATAAGTATTTTCATGGCAACTCCTCTGAAAAGCTTTTGCTCCTGGTGCCTAGATGGGCATCTAGGTCCCATCCGTTTAATGTTGAAATAGTTAAATGCAACCACTACTACAATTCCAACAGTTTATTTTCTCGCACTTCCCGCCCGTGGAGCTCCCTTCCATTTGCTTGCTTCTCTGATAGTTGCAATATTCAAAAATATAAATGCTACAAAAATCGTCATCTTCTGTCTTCTTGAAATTCATTCACATTTTTCCCCTTCTTCAATCCTCCCTATTCTCAGTCTTCTCTTTCGTTTTTCATTCCCTGTAACCCCCTAGTGGCATTTCAGCCTTGCTTGGACTGAAATGATTTTAAAAAAAGACATAGTAGATGAAAGCAGATACAATATTTGAAATGTTATGACGATATTAATAATGATGAGGATGCAATTCGAAACAATCCAATCTATAATAATTTGTTTTCTGTCCGTTAATTTCCCAAAATTCTTCCATTAAGATTTCGAATGCAGTTATTCTCATAATATACACTTTTCACGTACGATTATAGCAATCTCAATCAACTGCACTGCTCGGTATATTGAACGTGACACTAATTAAGATTTTCAAGCTGCACATTTTGTTATTAGTTGTACTCTAAGCCACAAACGCGCGTTGCGAAGATTAATCCATATCGATAAAACGTTTCTCGGTTGAAAGAAGGTCGCTCGAGGCATTTAGTGCAATTAATGGTGGTATATTTGCAAACTTGCATGGTTAATTGACATCGCCTTATTTTTAATGACGTCCCAGATTGAAAATGTTAACTAACTGTTTATTTAAGTTGTCTAACGACAGATAAGGTTTATTAAGCAAATACGCCAAAACATTTATCGAGTCTAACGATTATGTATACAGCAACACAGGATATCTACAAATTATAGTGATGAGTGGAAGAAGAAAACAATTAACTCAGTTGTGCTTTTTGCGCCAACGTTTTTGGTTATTATTGTCTGCTCACTGAATTTTTTGAAACAAAGTTCTTTGCTTCCTCGATTCAGTCCAGTGTACATCAGATTCCATTTTGAATTGTCATCGGGTTCTTTTTTTCACTAGTGTACTTATAACGTATACATATGTTTGAAATCACTCCCCAATTGCTACGCTGAATAAATTTCCTCCCTTCAAAGTCGAAAGTCTTCTCGTTTGAAAATCAAACCGTGAGTCCGATTCTGCATTAAGAAAATGATTATGGGCGAAAGAAACAAACATCTGACTATTAAACACTTCTTTTGATCTATGGTTTATGTCGGAACGGGATCTGTATGTCGTGCGTTGATTATAAAAAAAACAATCAAACATCAAGAATTAATCGAAATCTACAAATCAGCCATTCGCCCTTGTATGGAGTATTGCTGCCATATATGGTCCGGTGCCCCTTCTGTTTGTCTCAAGGTTCAGTTTAATTGGCCCTGATCTGGCATCTCGTCTGCAGTCGCTCTCTCACAGACGTGCCGTCGACTCCCTCTGTCTTTTTTACAAATACTTCCATGGTAACTGCTCCGATGAACTGTTTCGCTGGTTCCGAAACGTCATGAATTTAAGCGTTCTACTAGGCTGGCACCTCGCTCTCATCCTTTCACTGTCGAAACTGCTAAATGTAGCTGTCTCTTCTACTCCAATAGCTTCACGTCTCGCACCTCTCACCTGTGGAACTCCCCCCTTTTTTCCTGTTTCTCTGATAGCTATAATCTCTAACTATTCAAATGTAATGTCAATCGACCTCTCCAGATGCCCTTATCTATCCCTTATCCTTCTCTTCATCGTTTCCTCTATCACTCTTATTTGCTTTCGCTCCAATTCTCTGTAACCCCTTGCGTCCTAGTGGCTTCCCGCCTTGCTTGGGGTGAAACGCTTAAAAAAAAGCTCTACTGACAAACTGAAGCCATGCAAATACTTTTTTTGAAGATGGCCCACTTTAAACACCATTACTTGTTATAAAACAGGATTACTGACCAGTATTAGGAATCAGACATCATTCATCATTACTACTTTAACAATAATCCTCTACATTTAGTGTCTCTTAGGCCTCGTATTGCTTGAAATTTAGTGTAAGAAAAAAGGAATAAACTTGTTTTAGTTTGTTCCTAAGGTTTCAAACTACAACACAAGAATCTTGAATATTTTATGGTTTAAAATTTATGAACTAAAGTATGGTGTTTTACTTTACACACACAAACACGCACAAAAATGTTTACACTCCCACCCGGTCACTTGAAAAAGAGAAGAGGTTTATCACTTGATTCCTATTTACGATTAAGTTTCCGGTTCCTGCTAAAGTTTTCGCATTCACTTTCACCGATTTAGTGACATTATTGCTTTGCGTGGGGTGAATAAACCACTTACTACAGTTTTTTTTAATACTGAGTTTAATTATCGAACGTTTAGTGTGAATCCAATTTTATCTCGCTAATATAGATTTTGTTCCTATGAAATAAAATTTCTTTCTGATGATATCGAATAACAGTTGAAACATGTCATGGTAAAAAATTGTGTGTGTGTCAGAGAGAGAGAGTGAGAGAGAGAGAGAGAGAAAGCAGAAAAACATTTAAAATGTAGAATCAATCAACACATTTCAGTTTCAGAAAATTTTGAAATTAAAAATAAATAGGTCTTCAAAGTCAAGTACTTAATCACTGTCACTCAATCCAGTTAAGAAGAGACGGTGTTTCAACCAAATTATACACAGTAATATATTTTTTATATTAGGATTTGTGCAATATAAGACTCAAGAGCCACTCAAGTTAGAGTCTTAACATTAAAACGGTTATAATGACTGAGACAAGTGATATAAATGAAAGAGGAGGTACTTGGAAGGGAATATTATGAGGATAGATAAAGATTGGTCCATGACTTGATGAAGTTAAGATTCTAGTTTTCACAGAAGTCACCACACAGGAGTCAGTTCCATAAAATATCAGTTCTTGGGGGAAAGGCTGTCCGAGTAAAAGTTTATTCTTTCCTTATATTTGGAATGAGGAGGAAATGATGGTGATTCACCTCTGTGGATGTGGCATATCATGTCCTCGCAGTGGATTTATGTTCGACCGACTTGAATTTTGTTATTGCCACTTTAAATAAATAATTGCTTGCTGCCCGTATCAGATTATGCCTGTCTGCTAGAGCAGTTAGCCAATCCCTGTTGCAGATGCCAGCTCAGGCACATTTGTGTTTGTTCAACACCCACAGACTCTATCTGTGTTTTGTACTGCAACTATGCTGAGATTCTGAAAGAGAACGCATTCTCTGACGTTTGAACAAGGCCAGCACGTTCACACCCTCGGTCCTGATGACTTGTGACTTCGACGGCTCCCAAAATATTTCTGTTAAGCCATTTTAACTCATAAGGCTTGGGTCAGCCCGTAGTATGGTTATTAGGCATTTTCCGATGGTGTCGCAGGCTGGGGTCGCCTCCTCAAGAAGTCACCTTCCTCACAAATCGTCCATGGTTTGATTCGAACCCGAGTCTCGGAATGTCACTTGATATATAATAGTAAAAGGTATCAAATCAAAATAAATAAATGATTTCACAAATTTCACCAGAGAAAATAAAACTGGTTTCTTTCCAGATATGTCAGATCAAAGTAATTTTTAAAAAAATAGGCGGAAGATGAGACAATCCATTTTGTCAAAAAGTTTCCAATGGAAAAGAGACGTGCGTGTGCAGCAGGAAAAGTAACGCCAAAAGAAACACACCACGCATGCGTACACACAAACACACACACACACACGTGATACGACAACAACTAAAAAAAAAACAAAAAAAAAACACGCTCATGGAAATACGTCTCTAAACACACTATGAAAAAATGACAAAACCGGATAATCAAAAAGCCACCATCCCGAATTCAAAATGGATACAGTGTATTAGCGTACGTGGAAACAGAAAGATTCCAACTTATAATCCAATCCATAAACACGAATATATATATATATATATATATATATATATATATATATATATATATATATATATATATATATATATATATTGTACTTGTATATGTTTTTGTGTATTAGTATGTGTTTTGAACATGGAAATATTTGGTCCTTGCTAAATTAGACAATCGTTATATTCATCTTCATATATTTATATTTGATTTCTAACCTGTAGTCGATACTAATTTTCTCAATTACAAAGCGGCCCTTTAAGTAAACACAATTTTATTTTCCTTCGTCCCATCTCTCTCCCCCCACCTCTTCTCTTCTTTTTTCCCCCTCCTATCCTAATTGTCTATGGTGTGTATATGTCACCACGAAATGTATCTTTATGCATTAGACATCCGTCGACTTTCTTTCTCTCCTCTTTTTAAATTTAACATCTCCTAAAATTCTCTCTGTTAAGGTTTCATGTCCCTCCTCTTCATACTTACACTTTCTCTAATTTCTGTTTTGATTTCCGGAGTTGTTTTTTTTTTGTTTTCATTTTGAATTTGTAGGTCTGATTTGGATCGTATTTACGATTCCAATGGAATAAATTATGACCATGGAATATTAGTGTTTAAGCCTTTTTATTATTATATATATATATATATATATATATATATATATATATATATATATATATATATATATATATTAATATTAAAAACGACTTACAAGGTGCTGTCGATAAGTTTTTAATATAATTTTTTTATGTGTTATTTTTCTTTTCGGGACATAAATCCTAAAAATTGTCCGAATTTTGTTTAGATCACCAAGCACTTTCGGCTCTACTTTTAGCCATTATCAAGGATGACTTTTATTTTACTTTTAACTGAATTTATATCCTGAAAAATGAAAGAAAAATTCTAAGAACACATGAAAAATTATATAAAAACACAACTACAGCACCTCAGATGCTTTTAATGAAATTTGCATGAAAAGAGGGACTGCTGCCCAAATACAAAATAAGACTTTTATTTATTTAGTTTTCAAAAAAAGGATGTATTTTGCTTTTGAAGCCAAATTAATCGTTCACTCGCCAGTAATCTACAATCGCCTGAGGAGACGCACTCTTATGCGTTGAAACACGACTGCAATTGTGTAGCGATCCTTACATGTTTTTGCTGCAATATCATAGAATAAATAATATTGCTCTACTATGTATTGAACCCTCTTTTAAATTAAATGTTACGAACGTTGGAAGTGTACTCTATTCGTTCTCATCGTGCCTATATATATATATATATATATATATATATATCTTTCTGACTTTTTCTTTTTCCTTCGACCTCTTTTCCTCCTCTTCCCACTACCAATATTAATATAATTATGAATTGCTGCCTGACGAAACAATCTTGGTAGAAACTGTGGTTGTAATAAGATCAATGTTTCTGATATTTGACATATTAATTTGCCCTATATTTTCGTTCTATGAAAATGTTATTGAGCACACTTACAAATTTGTCCGTTCATTTGGTGAATATCATTTAAATTAATAATATATATATATGTGTGTGTGTGTGTGTGTGTGTGTGTGTGTGTGTGTGTGTAATTATTTATTCGAAAATTATAACATAAATATGTTATAAAATCACTATTTACAAAAATAGCCATTTTCTTTCAACACTTCTGGTGTTTTATCAAGTGATGATGTTGAATGTAGAATAAAGGTTTTTAAAAGCTTCAAATCAATCAAACACCCCTCGCCAAGGGGAAATGCTGTTACATAAGCTGGAATGACCAATCAAAATACAAGTATACGAGAATTCAAAAAACTTGATAACGAACTAAGGTTATAATAATTATTTAATGCTTTAATGTTGAGGTCAGACTAAAATAGAATTTAATCTAACTAATAAATATTAAATTATACGATAAAATTTAATCTATATTAAAATGAAAATTAATCTCTATTAAGTTTAAAATTATAAAATTACCGAGGAAAAAAGAAAAAATACATGTTATTCTATTTATTTTGTTTTTATTGAAATTAAGCTGTAATGCTGTTATTTTTTATTGAAATTAAGTTGGGATGCTGTTATTCTTCGATATATATATATATATATATATATATATATATATATATATATATATATATATATATCGAATAACAGCATTCTGATGCATAGTTATTTCTACTTAATAGTCTTTTGAACAAGTTTAAACAAAACCGTTATCGCCCACCCAAATCCGAATTTCTTTCTTGAACTCAAGAAAGAAATTCGGATAACTAACACATAGAAAAAGAATGTCTCATATCGAGAATATTTAACATCGAAAAACATAAAGGAGAAAAAAATGAATTATTTTTAATAATATGTGGAAATCTCCACCCTTTACCTGATGACGGTCACTAGACCAGAAACACGTGTAGTAAAATTATGGAAAATCATGGAATATAAAGCATAATATTTTTTTTTTAAATTCCACATTACAACCAAAAACTTTTGCGGTATCGCTCTTCTTTTTAATATACTCACTCTTCTCTCGTTGGAACTACAATAACCTCTTCTCTGTCTTTCCCCATTATTTTTAAACAATTTCCTTTTCTTTTCTTTCTCTCTATTCCACCCTTTTTCTTTTCTTTTTTTTCTTTAGTTGCTTGTGTCTGGATAAATTTAAAATCCATTTATTGCTGTAAAATTTTTGGGTCTGAATAGATGGGCGCCTGATCCCAAGAAATAAACTATTACCTATGCATTTGTAAGGTCTCTGCTTTCATACATATATATATATATATATATATATATATATATATATATATATATATATATATATATATATATATATATAAAACCATGAAATATTACTGTTTGAGCCTTTTATATTATATTCTTACTCTGTTGTACCTGGATTCAATCATCTTGGGAATTTATATATATATATATATATATATAAATTGTTTTAAACAAACACTGTTTACTGTTCTTTTTTTTTTAAAACCAAGGCGTCTTTCGGCCAACACTTCTTCAGGGACCAACTTTTGCAAAAATATTGGATCTAAATTGGTATGAATAGATGAGTAAGATGGAGGCAGATTTGGAGTGGGTGTAAAACATCTCAATTAACGATTAAAATATACGTAAATTCAAAAGTTGTAAATAATCCAACGTGAGTATAAAATATGAAAGAAATTAATCCTCACGATCCTCCAAATAAATGAAGTGACCTAAAAAAATAACACTAAACAATGTTTGCTTAAAACAATATATGGATGTGTGTGTATGTGTGAGGGAGAGAGAGAGAGAGAGAAAGAAAGAGTACGCAGAGAATACCGCAGAGAAGTTCATGCTAATTTAACTTACACGCCAGCACTCATGAATAGAAAATGTAGTCACAGATTGAGATAAGTGTGATGATATACGCACATTTACGCGCGCAAGCATACGCCTAGATTTATGTATGTACGCTTTCCTCCATAATCATACAGTCGAGAAACGAATCCATAACTACCTGCTAAATTACGCATGCGCAAAAAGGCTTATGCGCGCATGCGTATGAGTGTTGAGATATGCGAGGAATTGCGCTTCTGTATTTGGCCTTATAAATGTAACTGTTGATGAATGTAGGTTACTTGGATGTTTGAAAACAAGCAGACGAGTAATGCTCAAGTTTACTGTCAATAAAATATTCTGGTAATTCGATTTCTTTGGTGAGTTTCATGTTTCGTACTTTTTTTTCAAATGCTTATTACTTGCAGTACGTATTTCTATAAATTGATATCGTATCAAACACGACTTGTCTAAATATTTGAATATAAGTAATCTGAGAAGCTTTACACATTCATTTACTGTCTACCCCCATTCTTGGCTACTTATTACGTGGCAGATATTCTGACATATTTTTCAACAGAGCCAGTCGGTGTTTGAGCCCGGTTTAAAAATCGCGCTATACTCATTAGAATTTATACAATTTACTTTAAAATTTCGAGTGATAGAATAGACAGAAATATGACATGAGTAGATAGACACCATTATTTTACTCGAATTTAAAAATTAATAAAGATATAGAAAAGCTACATAATATATTAAATCAATTACTAAATCTTCTGCTGTTGAAAGTTGATTCACTGTTTCGTTCCAGTTTTTCTCACCAGAAACAACCTTCCATATTTATAAGTCTACCATTCGTCCTTGCTTTGAATATTGCTGCCACATCTGGTCTGGTGCTACTGCCATATATTTAGAGATTCTTGATAAAATCCAAACAAGAATCTGCAATGTTATTTTTCCTGACCTGGTTTCATTCACTTTCCAACTGCTGTTATGGCTTTTATACAAATACTTTCATGGTAACTGGTCTAATGATCTTTCTTCTATGGATCCTAGACTCTATGAATTAGAACAGTACATGATTAATGACAAGATCTCATCTTTTTAGAGTCGAAATGGATAAATATAGCCGTAAGTTCTATTCTAACAGTTTCTTCTCTAGCACTTCTTGCTTGTCGAACTCTCTTCCAGCTTCTTACTTCCCAGTCAACACCGATCTTCAAAAATTGAAATGCAATGTCAATCGTTATCTTCTGTCTTCTTAATTATTGTTTTTTTATTGTCCTCTCTCCTTAATATTAGTTTTTTCTCATATTCTCTAACACTCAGTAATCTCTTGCATCCTAGTGACTTTATTGCCTTTGATCTTCAAAAATTTAAATGCTATGTCAATCGTTATATTCTGTCTTTTTAATTCTTTTCTTTAATTGTTCTCTCTCCTTAATAGTATATTTTTCTTATATTCTCTAACGCTCAGTAATTCCTTGTGTCTTAGTGGCTTTATCGCCATTCTTGGGGTGAAAATATTTAAAAAATCCAGAAACACTTTTGATAATGAACATAATGTTGACTATTTTGATGGCTTGGCTGATTGAGTCAAAATTTTGTTTTTAACTGTGAACCACAAAAGCTCGCCAGAACAATTCCATTGAATACAGACGTTCATTATTTGAATAATTTTCTTTCATTCTTAAACCAAATGAATTGTCTCCAGGTCTCAATAGATTGATATATCTTCATCTATGGGCCATATTACTACTACTACTACTATTATTATTATTATTATTATTATTTCCTTTGATTTCTGACGTTTACACATTTCTTTCTGGGTCCCGCCCAGGGACCTAAGGTTAGAAATGTTATAATGACAATTTCCACTGACAAAAAAAAAAATGACATAGACAAAGCCCTTCGTAAAGTGTGTGCTGTACTTGTCAGAACAATTTTTTGTATCTCTTTGAGGCATGGACTTCCAGGAATCCCTTCGATTAGTCTACTGCAATCTTTTCCAACAATTCCTAGGGCTCCAACTACAACAGGGATTGTTGATGTTCCCATGTGCCACATTTTTAAGATTTCTATTTCAAGGTCCTTGTATTTTGACAGCTTTTTGAATATCTTCAAAGATACATTACAGTCAGCAGGGACTGCCATATCAATAAGGAGGCACTTTTTTGTTTGTGGTCTTTAATAACAATATCTGGGCGGTTAATTTGATTGTTCTGTCAGTGTGTATTGTGTAGTCCCATAGAATTGTAACAGGTCCTATCTCCGTAACCGGGTCTGGGTGGTGTTCATACCATTTTCTTTCAGTTTCCTTCCCGAAGAAGTTGCAAAGTTTCCAATGCAGATATTGGCCCACTTTGTCAGGCCGGGTTTTATATTCAGTGTGTGCCAACACCGTACAACCTGATACAAGATGATCAATCGTTTCTGGATTTTTATCACAGAATCCGCATTTTGGGCTGACACAATATTTTAGTATATGTGCTTGACAATTCCTAGTTAGCAAGCATTGGTCCAGTGCAGCAAGGATAAAACCTTCAGTTTCAGCTTTCAACCCTGCACTATGTAGCCACTGATGGGTACGGGTTTTGTCTACATCAGCTTGTTTGGTACGGGCAGAGTATTGGCCATGAAGCGGTTTATCTTGCCATTGTTTCTGTATCTGGTCGGTTGCATTTGTTATTATTATTATTATTATTATTATTATTATTATTATTATTATTATTATTTTGATTTCTGTTGTATACTGATTTCCTTCCGGGTCCCAAGCAGAGACCTAAGGTCAGAAATGGCTTCATGACATCTTCCACTGAACATTTTTGTAAAAAATGTAAGAAAAAAAATAAACAACCTAAAATGACACACATTTTACATAGATAAAACCCTTCGTAAGGTGTGATCTGTACTCGTGAGAATATTTTTTTGTATTTCTTTAAAGCTTTCAGTTCCTGAACAATTTTAACCCTTCTGCCTGAGCTCTTGAGTCAAAATTCGCAAATAATTGATATGTAATGTTTCATGGTAAATATAAAAATAATTACCCACCGTTCAACCGGTAACTGGACATTAAGTCATTTTTCTCTACCACTGTTCAACCGGTGGCTGGGCATTACGTCATTTTTCCTTACCACCGATAAAGCGGTGGTCAGGGTTCAAAAGTTTAAGGCATAATATACCCCGATTTCTCTTCAATGCATTTTAAAATGAAACCCAGGGCCTCAACCACAACAGGATTTACTGATATCTTCATGTGATACATAATTTTAGATTTCCACTTCAAGTTATTTGTTGTAGTTTTATAGTTTTTTTTTTTAAAAAAAGATCTTCAAAGATATATTAGATTCTGCAGGAATTGCCGTATCAATAAAAGAGCAACTTTCTGTACTTTTAATCTTTAATCCCTATGCCTGGTCGATTAATTTTTTTTATTATTTGCTGTGAAGATGAACAAAACAAGACATGGACTCGTCCAAATACATATGGCCTGATGCTGAGAATTGTCAGAAGACGAGAAGGAGTTAGAGATTTAGCTTATCTGCTTACTGCAGATTTCAACAAGACTGCATTGACTGCAAGCGACATTCTATTTCTTGATTGTGTTATCTTCAGTCATTGCGATGAAGACATAACATTATTATTACTGTTATTATTATTATTATTATTATTATTATTATTAAATATAAAACAATTATAGGTCAAAAGGATTTTTGTTAAATAATAATAAAAAATAACAATTAATCATTATTATTAGTAGTAGTAGTTGTTGTTGTAGTAGTTACTTTAATTTCTGTTGTATACTCATTTCTTTCCGGGTGCCAACCAGAGACCTAAGATCAGAATGGCATCATTACATTTTTCATTGAACAAAATAAAACAACTTAAGTATATACACATTTTACATAGATAAAGACTTCTGTAAAATGTGAACAGTACCTGTGAGAACAATTTTTGTATTTCTTTATGATCCTTGTTTTTTTCCATAGTTTTTTTTTAAGATCTTCAAAGATATATTAGAGTCTGCAGGAATTGACATGTCAATAAAAGAGCAACTATCTGTATTCGTGATCTTTGTTCACTATGTCTGGGAGATTAATTTTTATTATTTGTTGTGGAGATAAACACCCCTCTCCTGAATAGGACATGGTCTCGTCCAAATACATATGGCCTGGTGCCGAGAATCGTCAGAAAGCGAGGAGTGAGAGATCTAGCTTATCTGCTTACTGCAGATTTCAGCAAGACCATCGACTGCAAGCAACATTCTATTTCTTGATTGTATCATTTTCATTCAATGCAATGAAGACATAACATTATTATTATTGTTGTTGTTGTTGTTGACAGAGAGACAGAGAGAGAAAGACAAAGATCAACACCAACAAAGTGTAGTTGGGGGTGCAAATATACGAAGCCCAATGTACCAATCACGACACCCAGTCTGATAAGTGTATACGAGGCACATGCATAACAGCCAAATGTACGCGACATATGAACAGACTTTGGTAAAAGCAGCGCATTACCTTACAGTTACAGATACCATCAGCTTGATTAACTCTGTCCGTTCAGAATCTGCCAGTGACTCCAAAGTTGTTTCGGCTGCCCCCTCTTTATATAGTTACCAACAAACCTCTTGTCACCTGGTCATGGTGCTCACACCCCATTCCCCGTACCTGAACAGAGATCCGCACTGCATCAGGTCCTCGAGGGCATGCCCAGTTTTTTTTTTTTTAAGTCAGTCAACTAACAAGCAAATCTGTGGTACTGAACAAGATATATTCAACAGCTCATCTTAATTTAACAAGAAAGGTAGTTACAGGTTAACACCACCAATCAAGAACAGAAATTATGAGAGTCATGTCTGATATAACATCAGACCATTTATTATTATTATTATTATTATTATTATTATTATTCAATAACCTCTCCGACTTTTAATGTTTCGGTCGGGTGATGATGAACTCGACTCCCAATTTCAGCTTAGAGACAAAGAGTTTCCTCAGGACATTAGATGTTCCATGTATTGCTGCCACCTGCGCACGCACTTCCAATGATGCCAGATATCACCAAGGCATCTTTGAGGCAGGGTGATTCTTTGGACTCTTTCGCCTACTATAAGATTAGTAGGAGAGAAGGCCTTGGGGGGACAGTCGAATAGATTGAACGCTGGGTCAACCGGCACACACTTACTAGTCGTGTAATACTTTTCTTTTGTACTTACTGTTTAATATATGGTATATCTGTAACACTTGTTTTGTTATATCTTTAACCATTTACTTGATCACAACAGTTATTATTATTGTCGTTGTTGTTGTTGTTGTTGTAACATACCTACGGACGATAATGGATATGTACCCATTCACATAAATACAGTTGCAAATACTGTATGTTGCTCTGTAGTTGGAGATTCGTCTCCAGCTGTGCTGATCAAACTCTCTGCCTCCAGATCCACAGACGATCTTATGTCAAAGGGCAGAGTCTCATCTCGGGAAACAGCTACCAGATCCCATTTTATAGGTGGTCTACGGGGAATTTTTGGCCGAGCCTACGAGTTCGGATACCTCACATTAAATTCCGCCTTGTGCTATATCTGACCGCGTGGGGCGATTATTTGATATCCTGCAGTTGGAGATTCATTGTGGAATTCACTTGACTCCCTTCTGGCAGTTGACTACTTCTACGCTTGGCTGGTGAATCTTATATGTGGTGTTCTTGTCCTAAGTATTAACGTTCATTACCAACCTTCGTTTGATTATTCTATTCCTTCCCTAGGTTACAATAATTATAAAGAGACGTTTCTGACATTTGTTTATAACATATGCACGTATGGTCAAAGTTAAATCATTTGTACAAATCTAGATAAAACATTGTTTTGACCCACTCATGTCTGTTTTGTACTGTTTTCTGATGAGGCGTCATGAATGGTGATATTCACTCTTTCTTTGTTAATTTCAACATGGTAAGAGATTTCTATTTTGGGTCAATACTGTTTCTTGTTTAAGGTACCCTCTGCACAGCGATGTTTTAGTTAACTAACTCCACGCGATCTTAAACAAAAGAATTATGATTACAAGGAATTGCCGCTACATAGAAATGAAAAGAAAAACAAACTAAACAAGATAAAACAAAATGTACGTTGTGCAAAGGGATGCGGATTTACATTTCCTTCTACTTTTTCTGAGTGTTCAGCTTATCAGTTGCCTGAGGTGGCAAATTTAAATAGGTCTCGTAAAAATGTCTGGGGTAGGTTAAACATCAGTTAGACGGTTAAAACGCCATCTAGCGGACACTGGTAATTGCAATTCAAGAATAAAGGAAGAAGCAGATGGCGGCTCAGATACTGCCAGCTGAAAAAGTCACGGACGAAGTCGCTTCTAAGCGGAGCATCCAAAAACAATGGCGGTTCAAATTCAGTTACGTCAGCAGATCTCGGATGAACTGAAGTCTTGAATGAAGTCTCGAATACAGTGAATTGTAAGTCAAACAACACAAAAGTAGAAATACTCATGTTGGCTTGAACGATGTTTGGGACGAAGTGAATAGCTAGTGAAATCTCGTTGTTTGAGGGGTTTTTTTTTTTGCTGGGGGAGGTTTGTTTAGTGGCATATCAATACCTCTATGGGTTATTTAATACTGAAATCTAAATATTTTGAACACAATTTTATAGCTTCAAGTAAATTTACTGAATGCAATTGTATGCCTTCAACTACAGATAAAATGTATCGTTGATTATGTATTGTCGGTGTTTTTATATAAAAATATATTGCTGGTATTTTTACTATTAAAATGTATTTTTATACTTTCATAGTATCTGTCTACATTTCTGAGATGCGGTATTATGTACACTATTTACATTATTCGAACTATTGTCCTCATCATTGTCGCCATATTTATTACAACCTTTCGGCACTTCAGTATATGCCTATATTTCTGAGATGAGGTATTATGTACACTGTTTACATTATTCGGACTATTGTCCTCATCTTTGTCGCCATATTTATTACAACGTTTCGGCCGTTGTACGCTTGGGCCTTCATCAGGTGGTTGGCAGAGTGGATAAAGGCGTTAGTTAGATCAGTGACAGGACACCAAAAGTATGAGTTCAATACCCGGTTAAGGCAGTGGATAAATTGGATATGGTAATTAACATGAGATAACTGACAAATGGCATCCATCAAACATGGTACGTGGAACTAGAACAGTCTACACCAGTTAGTGAAATAAAGGGTTCAGTTCAACATTCCAACCACCTGATGAAACCCGAAACGTTGTAATAAATATGGCGTCAAAGATGAGGACAATAGTCCGAATAATGTAAATAGAATACTTTCATAGTGTTTTTGGTTGGGGGGGATCACGAACTTCCCATAGATTGGGACCTAACAGGCGCTACCACCCGAGAGCAAGGTGGACCCGAGAACAACAGAAATTAAGAGGGTGATATGTTTTCGGCATGAATACATCTTCCCCTGTAGGCATAGCACGGGACAGCCACCGACCGGTCAATGATCAGACCCTATTGCGTCTCCATTCTTGTTCATGTCAGGGTGCGCCAATAATCAGGAAGGACCCACTGCAAACGAAACATGAAGATGGCGGCTTCAGGACAAAAGAACAGTAAATAAAAAGTGTTCACTTTCATTAAAAAAAAAAGTTACAATGAAAGAAAAACTGTAAAATAAACAAACAAATGTTTATTGAAATTGCCTTCGATCAAATTTGGCCGAAATTATTCCTTACAAAAGAAAATCTTTCGTAACTTCCGATCATTAGTTTCGCAAAACAAAATTCATGCTAATTTCTGGTCTGATAATCAAATATTGATTGCCTTTAAATATGTCTCTCTCCACACGCACACACACGGGCATTCAAACATATGACAATTATTTCATGCAACGCAC
Organism: Acanthosepion pharaonis; assembly: GCA_903632075.3. Taxonomy (NCBI): domain Eukaryota; kingdom Metazoa; phylum Mollusca; class Cephalopoda; order Sepiida; family Sepiidae; genus Acanthosepion; species Acanthosepion pharaonis. The sequence goes on along the minus strand of CAHIKZ030005236.1, from coordinate 1,364,395 downwards.
GCCACATACACACACACAATCACAAACACGCACGAACACACACATTCACTCTCTCACACACACAAACATATGACAATTATAGAAATGCGTACACAAATTTATAAAACACACGGTCACATAAACACAATCACAGACACGAACACAAAATCTCTTTCACCCACACATGTTTGTACGTTTGTGCGCATGCGCATTTACCAAGTAGTATTTCAGAATGAATATATTGAAATATGTGTGGCAATGGTAATAATGGCTGTTTCCCTATAAGGAGACATTTCGCATTTATTAACCGAGTAGCCATTACTGCTTTTCGGTGAAATTTATAAAATATTTCTCCTAAAACATATTTTTTAAGGAAAACAGGTTTTCTCAAGTCCAGTAGCTATTATCGCCATTGTGATCGTATATATCTTTGTCTATTTCCCCGTTGTGGTCATCGGGTATTAGTCCAGTTCTGTCTGGTCCTTTCTCGTCGATCTTACCGCCATGGGATGTGTAACTCCTGACGGCTTCACTCTTTGGGATCACTGGAACAAGTAAGCCCTCTACAATGACAAGGAACGACCATGTATATTTTAAAGTGGATCTCGGAGTGAACAATTCGTTATCAATCGTATCACTTTGATTTATCAGTTCTATACTGACAATAACAGAAACGAATCAATAAGAATAAAACCAATAAAATTATGAAATTATCATTAAATATATGAGAGCAATTTTTTATTATTGTTGTTGTTAAAAATAAATATTTGAGAGATAAATAGTATAAAGGAAGAAATTTACTACTGAACAAAAAATAACGTTACGGCTCCAATTTTTGCTCCAAATTTGAAAATACGTCCACCTCCATAAAAATGTTACGTTACCACAATCAATGAATAAGAAAAGGATAAAAGAATAAAATTATTGGCAAATGTTGTTAAAAATGTTTGAATGATAAATGATAGAGAGTGAAATTGACAATAGTGAACCAATATTAAATGATAAACAAAACAAAACAACTCGAAATGCATTTCGTAGTTTCGAAAAATTACGTCGCCCTCTTTCATAAAAAAAGAGAAATGTTACGCTTAAATATAAATTCAGAATATTCATGCCACTGTATAAGTAATTTAACAAATACATGCATTAAATTTTTCTGATATAACAGTTCTTAGTGATTACAGACATTCTTAATAAAGTAAGTAAATTTGCTAAAACACTTATTTTAAAAATAAAATCTGATGCTCAACTCCACGAGATTGCCTCCTTGCACCTGCTTCGTCTCACGCATTCCACTGACCTGAGGTGGAACAACTATATTTAATCAATAGCTTCATCTACCGTAAAGAAAGTTGGTTCTCTGTGTCACGCCAGAAGGTTTTTTCTCGTCTGTGTTCATCATTCAAATCTACAAACCAACCATTCGTCCTTGCATGGAATACTGCTGCCATATATGGCCTGGTGTCACCGCTGTTCATCTCGACGTCCTCGACAAAATCCAGAGACGGATATGCAATGTGATCTGGCATCTCGTCTACAGTCACTCTCTCACAGACGTGCTGTGGCTTCTCTCTGTCTTTTCTACAAGTATTTTCATGGCAACTGCTCTGCCGAGCTACTTTCACTGGTTCCCAAACTGTATGAATTTAAGCGTGTTACTAGGTTGGCATCTCGGTCCCACTCTTTCACTGTCGAAACGTTTAAATGTAACCACATCTTCTACTCGTACGGCTTCTTCTCTCACACTTCCCAACAGTGGAACTCCCTTCCTCTTACTTGCTTCCCTGATAGCTATGATCTTCAAATATTCAAATGTAATGTCAATCGACATCTTCTGAGGCCTTGATCCTGATCCCCGTCCTTCTCTATATCCTTTCCTCAAACACCCTTCTTTACTCTCTCTCCCTCTCTCTCTCTCTCTCTGTAACCGCTTGCGTGCTAGTGGCACTCCCGCATTCCTTGGGGTGATATGCTTAAAAAAAAGAAAACACTCGACGTATCAACTTCAAAAAATATGTATTTTAATAATTAAATATCATAAATGCATATAACAAAATTATAATAGACAAAGAAAAATATAAGAATGGAATAAGGATAATTAAAGACTTCTCATTTTAAAAAAAAAACAAAAACAAAACAAAGAAAACGCCATCTCTTTGTTTGAAAAATGTAAAAGCACGTCCATTCACTCCGACATCAGCATCTATCTTGGAAAACTACTGCGAATAACACAGGTGTATTTAGAAAAGAATAACGTTAAAATGAAAAATAGAAACAAACAAAATGAGATCGACATCTAGATACATTATGAGAATTTAAATTTAAAGCTGATCGTCTTTGTATCTTTAACGTTTTGATGTAAACTATAAACGAAGTTCATTGTATTCCTTCCTCGATATAACCCACTTAACCACATATAGGACTAATGATTTTATTGAAGTAGTCAGTCTAAAGAATTTCTTTTTCGGAATAAAACGCGTCACTAAGGAGTTTTTTCAATTTTGTCATGAATAGATAGATAGATAGATAGATAGATAGATAGATAGATAGATAGATAGATAGATAAGAATAGCCACAGACAGGTACATATGAATAGACTTAGATATAGAGGAATAGATAGGAAAAGATTTAAAAAGAAAGAAATAGATAGATAGATAGATAGATAGATAGATAGATAGATAGATAGATAGATTAGAACAAAACTAGATAGATAGATAGATAGATAGATAGATAGATAGATAGATAGATAGATAGATAGGGATAGACTTAGATAGATTCGTCTATTGTCCGGTTCATACAGCTCTGCTGTCTTTTAAATTTGAGTAGAGGTTTATGCCTTGTTGACTGTTTAAGCATTGTGTTTCTTTCTGAAGTCTTCAAATTATCTTTCACTCCAAGTATCCCATCGCGTCTTAGTGGCATTATCGCATTGATTGGGGTGAAAAGATTTTTACAAACAGTCTGCTTTAGATCGCCTATGACTTTATTGCAAATTATGTTTCACAAGAAAACTGAAAGGAAAAAAGTTTGTAACACAAATTTTTGCGATAGGTAAAAAAGCGTACGCTGAAATCAGCATTTGAAATCGTAACCTTGACCTGAACTTTAAACTTGCACCGCTGATGAAGAACTCGCCAGAATTTCTCCCTGTTTCACCAATTGATATTTGTGCTAGGCACTTGTTTTTGTGCAAGAATGCATATTAGAGATTATGGAACTGGTGCTAGACAATATTTTAAATGGTGGCTACTCACCTTCGGGCTTCTATCTAATCGTCTGTAACGTTCGCTTTTGTCTGGAGAGAATCAACAAGAACAATCTATGCAAAAAAGTCATGCACATCAGTAGAAAGAAAGAAAATAGTAAGTTGAAAAGATATATATATATATATATATATATATATATATATATATATATATATATATATATATATATATGTATGTATGTATGTATGTATGCATACAGGCTGCGATGGGTAAATTGTCCGCGTTTTATATTTTTAGTTTCGCTTGCGCGCGTTATTTGTTTTGTTTTTTTTTTTGTTTTTTTGTTAACAGCCCATTATAGGAGGGTGAATGAATTCATGGTGAGGAAAAGAGCACCATGACGCCATTCACCTAGACAGAAATTTGGAAACGGCATGCTGTACTGCTTAGCATTCGCGCCGGAAACTCCAATACGAACATTTGGGTGTCAATCTGAGGACAGTGCAGAGGATCCAGAAAGAGTTGGATGAGTCTAATGGTGTGGTAACTAGTGATGGCGACGTTATGCCTCCATTCATCTTCCCACGGGACCCCAGGCTCAACACGGGGTGCCTTGACAAGGTAGTACTGTCCTGGGTCAAGAGGGTGGCCGCTTGAAGGGTCTGTGTCTGGCAACAGACTCTGCACCATACCACGCAAGACAACCCAGTCTTGGCTTTCAGACAATTTCTACATCACCCTTATATCTGGCCACACAATTCTGTAGACATTAACTCCCTTGATAATTATGTGTGGGGCGCATTTGAACAAGAGTTGCAAGAGATCAACAAAACTCCTTGCAATACCAAAGATGAACTGAACGCAAGATTTATGGCGGCATTCGCCAACTTAATATATCGTATCCTCACATCAGGGTATTTGATAGCAAAATTAAATTTATTAAAAGAAACAATATATTAAAATTTATATAAGATTTCCGTAAATAAATTCAGTTATTCATTTAATGAGAAACCCTTTGATGTAATTCGGTTCGGGTAAGATACTAAAAATAACATTTTATTTGCTACAATTTATGTTCAGTCACTTGATATTGACCATTTTAATTCCAATGACTGTTGCGAACATCGTACCTTAGGGTCATCATCAAGTGCATGAAAATCCAGGTGACAATCCCGGACATTTCAAACTGAACTCTTTTATGTGATCATATGCGGTAGAAAAGAGAAAAATCTAGGCGTGTGCAGAAAAAAAGGAGAAACCTCGGTGAGTGCAATAGAAAAGAGAAACATCGGTGAGTGCAGAAAAAAGAAGAAACCTCGGAAAGTAAATAGAAGAGAGAAACCTCGGTAAGTGCAATAGAAAAGAAAAACCTCGGTGAGTGCAGAAAAGAAGAGAAACCTCGGAAAGTACAATAAAAGAGAGAAACCACCGTAAATGCAATAGAAAAGAGAAGCATCGGTGAGTGCAGAAAAATAGAGAAACCTCGGAAAGTACAATAGAAGAGAGAAACCTCGGTGAGTCCAGAAAAAATGAGAAACCTCGGAAAGTAAAATAGAAGCGAGAAACCTCGGTAAGTGCAATAGAAAAGAGAAACATTAGTGAGTGCAGAAAAAAGGAGAAACCTCGGAAAGTACAATAGAAGAGAGAGACCTCGTTAAGTGCAATAGAAAAGAGAAACCTCGGTGGGTGCTGAAAAAAGTTGAAACCTCGGAAAATACAATAGAAGTGAGAAACCTCGGTAAGTGCAATAGAACAGAGAAACATCGGTGAGTCCAGAAAAAATGAGAAACCTCGGAAAGTAAAATAGAAGAGAGAAACCTCAGTGTGTGTTGTCAAGTCAGGACAATTGGATTAAAGCGTTCTTTGGTGAATTTAAGGACTTAATAATTTAGTGTTCAATTCCTCGCTAGGTATTGCGTACTTGGACTCAGCAAAAAACGGGACATAACGGAGCAGTACAAGATTAGCCTATGTCTACCTGGACATGGTCAGCGAAACGAGGACAATCTACCACCGTAGACTAAATAAATGGTTTGTCTCGAAATTCTCTGGAGGTTGTCCGGATCGACAAGCCCCTGAGAAAAGCCGGGGGACAACGGCCGAAAAGTCATGATAATAACAGTGGAGATCCAAACAATAGTCCGCATCTAAATAATGTAAACAATGATAACTCCTCAACCCAAAAATTCAGACAGAAATTCCATAGCTGTCTCCAATAATTAGAATATCGTTCTCTTTTGAATTTATATTTTCTTATGACCCATGACAATCTTTGTGTCTGAAATTCTAAAATAAATATCATTAACTATATTATTACATAATAACTGAATGATAACATCTCAAGCTACCGAATAAGTTATTGTAAAGAGACTGGGTCGCAGTGAATTGAAACGTGCATTAAGAGAATAGTTATAGCAGAAGTATGGCAGACAATCGATATCCGATCAGTTTTGACTAGGTCACCATGGAGAGGGTGTATGATGTGGAAAGACTCGAAACCCCTAATGATCCTCAGCTAAAAACATCACTAATGTGGCGTGCCAAAGCATAAAACCGATGTATTTTAGGAAAATAAGATGAAGTTGAGCCAATATATCGCTATTATAAATATATCCTAAAAGCATTAACAGCCTCGTTCGGCTGAAACCAATTTTATTATGGAAATATTGATTTGCATAATAAAATGCTGCATAGTGTAGTAATTCTAGAATGAATCAGTTTATTACTTAATAACAATAAAAAGCTAAGCCCCCACTATATGTCCAGACAAATCTTATATTAATATTTTACCCCTCGTCGTAAAGTTTCCTCTTGTGACTTTTCTATAAATATTTTCGCTATGGTACCTAGACGGTATGAATTTAAGTGCAATACTAGACTGGCGGAGAGATCTTTTTTATATAAGCAATTCACCCCAAGCAAGGCGGGAGTGCCACTAGCACACAAGGGGTTGCAGAGGATTGAGAACAAGAGTAAAGAGGCGTGTTTGAGGAAAGGATACTGACAAGGACGGGGAACAAGCTCAGGGTGTCAGATGTCGTTTGACATTACACTTGAATATTTGAAGATTATAGTCATCGGGGAAACAAGTAACGAGAAGGGAGTTCCACAGGCGGGAAGTGCGAGAGAAGAAGCTGTTTGAGTAGAAGAGACGGTTACATTTACCCGTTTTGAAAGGGTGGGACCGAAATGCCAGCTTAGTAGCACGCTTAAATTCATACAGTCTGGGAACCAGAGAAAGCTACTCGCCGGAACAGTTGCCGTGAAAATACTTGTAGAAGAGACAGCGGGAAGCCATGGCATGTCTGTGAGAAAGTGACTGTAGACGAGATGCCAGATCAGGACCTATCGCATTGCATATTCGTCTCTGGATTGTGTCGAGGGCCTCGAGACGTACAGTGGGGGGGGCACAAGACTATATATGACAGCAATATTTCATGCAATTTACAGTTGAGCTGGCTAGAAGTTACCGTAAGTCCTATGCTAAAAGTTTCTTTTCAAACACTTCTGACTTGTGGAACTCCTTTCGGGCTTCATGCTTTCCAACCAAATTTAATGTGCGAAAATTTAAATGTAATGTCAGTCTTCTTCTTCTGTCCTCCTGATTACTGTTTTTTTAGTTCTCGCACCTTACTAATGTTTCTAATTTCTTCCATACGAGCGTCTTAGTGGCTTTATTGCCTTGTATGGGGTGAACTCGATTTAAACAATATATAACGTAGACATATCCTGGGAAGACATAGACTTGCATCATAAAATCTAATACAATGTAGTAATTCTAGGTTTATTACTTAATAACAATACAAAACTGTTCTCAAACTTTATGCACAGTAGAAACTTATATTATTATTTAACATAAATTCATCTTATAAGCTTTTCCAATATCGGTTGGTTAATAACAATTCTACAGAGAAACCATTGACTTGCATTAGAAAATCTAATATATTGTATATTAATTCTAGAGTGGAGTAGTTTATTACTTAATAACAATAGAAAAGTGTCTAGAAAACACTTATAATAATACTTAACGTAAGCACTGTTATGAATAATCAAGAATAGTCTCCCCTTGTTTTGTTAATTTCCTCTTTGAGAGAGCTATTTCCGTTTACTGGGACTATAAAAGGACACTATATGCAAACCTTGTATTCGCAGTTGAATAAATTTTTCTTAAAGCCTACACCTGTGTACTTTTGTCATTACAAACATATCTTGAACATGTTCCCAACATCGGTTAATTAAAACGAATTTTATTCAGAAAGCATTTATTTGCATTATAAAATCTGACCTGCAACTGAATAAAATACGATTTGATTTGAATTAAGTCAGAAATGTCTCGTTACGGGTTTACAACTAGATAGAGAGATTGGTCTTATACTTATTGTGTGTTGAATACTAAGATTATCACTTCACATTTGACCTTCAAGAAAAATGGTAAAAAGAAACGTTTCTGGATATGATTATCTATTGGTCATGTGACTCTGTCGTCTCTGAAAACGTGGGGATCAAAGATAAAAATCATTCATCATCACCGAAAAAGCAAAAGACCAAAGAAATGAAGAGTTCGTTTCAATTGATTGAATTCCACCAAGTGTTATTTTAAGAATCAAGGCAAAAAAAATATGAAGAATAGCAGAAGAGATACGCAAATGCTTTCAGCTTTGAAGAAGCAAAAGTTCTTTTGTATTGATGCTTTTGTATAACATGACAATGGACAGATACGCATTTTCTAATCGTAAAGAAAGTTGCATGAATAGGTCAGTCATTTAGACACAAACACGAATACAGGGTTTCCCAAAATAAGTGTATGCAACATGTATATACACAATTATACACGTATACAGTTGTATATAATAATAATAATAATAACAATGACGAGGACTGGACTCTGAACACTCTTGCCTGCTACGATGACTCCCTAATCCCTATTGCAGACGCCTGCTCAAGCATACTTGTGTTTGTTTAACACACACAAATCCTACGTGTTCTGGGAGAGAACGCATCATCTGCCGTGATTAACAATTTTAAGAAAGCCAGCATTCTCAAATGTATTTATATACACTGTATGCATAATTTTGTGGATCACAACATTCTGATAGACGGCAATGCATATATCTCGTATATAATGCGTTAAAAATTCCCTTCCTCTGCCGCGTGCGTTGATTGCATAAAGGTGAGAGACTCCGATTGATATCACATCGGTCGGGTTTCGATCCCGACTTGAAGCAATCACGTGTCTCGCTGCATTGATGAGTTGTTATAGGGATGAAATAGGCGTGCCAGTGAGAATAACAATGTGCTGTTGGAATAGAAAGCACTTACACCTTGTGATTGTTTTATGGAGCTATGTAAAAGGACAGGTTTATGTCCTCCACCTTTTCCTAAAGTATATGTTACGCAAGACATGCTACAACGTGTTTGGCAGGAGATGAACTACCGACTTAACGTGGGTCGCGTCACAGGTGGTGCGCATATTGAACGATTGAGATGTTTGGTGAAATCGGTTATAAAATTTACATCCTTTGAATGCCTAGTTCGAATTTTGACAAATCTTTTATTGTTTAACATGAAGTCTAATTAAATTCGTTAGCCTGGGACATGTAATTACTCTGATATTCACACTTGAAATCATGAATCACACACACACACACATACACACACACACATATATATATATAGTGCTCAATATCAGAGATAGATCGTGTGTAAATATAAAAGTGAACATTAAAGTCAACACTTATAGGTGACAGGCTGTTTCATGCTAGACGCAATTGTCAGACCACAAGGGCAGGGTATCGCACAAGGCTTCACACACACACACACACACACACATATATATTTATATATATATATATATATATATATATATAAAACTGCGCGGAAAGTGAATTCACCAAACCTAGTTCAAGTGTGTGTGTGCATTACGCATGCATGCGCGCGTGTGTGTATGTACATACCTGATATATCTATGCTTTTAACTAACGAACACGGCCAGTATATTATGCGCATGTTCGTCGTTGGTGTTATTAAAGATTTTTGTTATTTGTTTGCTTTCAATGAATTCGTTTTTTAGACATTTCAGGAATTAAAAATCTTACCAGCTTATTAGCAACATACACACATATTTGCAATGATACAAACAAAATACGAGGGAATGGCTAATATATACGCCGAAATTGTTCGAAAGGAACTGTAATTTAAAAATTTCTCTATGCACAATGTAACTAAAAGACATCTCTTGTTCGCACACATGGAAAACAATAAAAAATAACGAAAATACATATTCCCTCATTTTCATTGAAACATGTCAGAGAATGTTCGTTAAACACACATTCACATACACACACACAAATATATATATATATATATGATAAAAAATATAGCTTTAAGTTATACTATATTTATGAGTTAAAGTGCTCACTATCAGGGATAGAGCGTAAATAGATATAAAAGTGGACATTGAGGTCAAGACACAACGGTGACAGTTTTGTCATGGCTTAGCGAATCTTAAATCTGCAGATTGCGTTTATGCATGAGACAGATTTTTACCGCTTGCTGTTGACCTCAATGTCCACGTCTTAAACACCTACGTACACAGGCACACATACACATACTCACACGCACATATATGTGTGTGTACTGGGATATCGCGGTCTAACTACAACACGCATGCGCGAAACTGTGATGTATATTAGCCAATGAGGATGCATAAAGAATCCCTAAAATCTTAAAACCGTTCAAGCTTTCATTTCGCTCGAACGAAAGAGGACATGTTTTATTTTATTTATTTTTTTTTTTTTTAATGTTCAATTCAGAAATTGAGGATTGCATCAATTTTCGTTAAAACTTAACAAAATGGCGGCCGAATCTTTTTTTTTTCCGCTAACTAATCATTATTCAGAAGAATGCTTGTCATGAGCACATGTGTTCGAGTGGGACAAAAGATTTTCTTAAGGTCGGGTGGATGTCGAAGATGAACTTTTGTTCTGTTTAGATTTCCATCTAGAATTTGCCTAAAAGTCGCCTTATCCATGGAGACTATTATTGCAATCATTCTGCTGCTGAGTGATTGATCAATTTGAATGAGATCTGTTCGATGTTTTTGGTTCGTACGGACAATTTCGTATCGCTTCTGTATGAATTTAAATTTTACAAAGCCCCACCGCCGTCAACGCAATCACTATTTCACCAAAATCATTCTCAATTAATAAAAAAATAATAATATTTATGTTATTATCAGAACGCATTATGGGATCGTATTTCTGCTTGCGCGCATGACGAAATTCAAAACATTTTTTAAAATTGAATTTTTGAATTGACAGACTCATAAACCGGTTTTTATGGTTTCGTACATTATCCGAAGGCGCATTGGAATAGCTAAAGATGCCTTCTAAAAGCTAAGCAAAGTACTGATAAACAGGAAAATTGCATTATAAACAAATAAATGAACTGAACTATTATATAATATACATTTTCTTATATGACAGTAAATTCTGGACAATTTACTCGCAGATGAAGAGAAAAGAGGAGGCAACTATGAAAATATATTGCTGGTATTTTTATTTTAAAAATGTATTTTCATATTGTTTTAACCATAGTTTGAAGGTTGACGATTTGTCCAGATCTGGAACTATGACAAGTGCTACCACCCTGGGGTAAGGTGGGCCTGCGAACAATAGCAATTAAGAAGTGATGTTGAGAATAAGAGAGTTCATTATATATATATAATGTTTATACGTTCTTTTTATAAATACAAATATTTAAGTAAATGCTCTGTTAATAATAAACAGTATTCACAACATTTACCGGCCTGCATGTCCGAGAAATTTTCATAGAAAATATGCGTCCTACGACAGGAATCGAACCTGTATCCTATATGGAACCGTCATATAGCCTGACGTGTTTTATCGAATGAGCCACAGACGAACGTTTCGTTTAGCAAGGTAGATTTTACTGTTTTTAAAATAATTGTCGGTCTTTGTCCATTTCATAATGTATGACGTCATTTGTTTACATTTGGATACGCATCGAGCAGATATGAATGTACAAAAAAATCATGGAGAATTGTAGTTTAAAAACAGTAAAATCTACCTTGCTAACCGAAATGCTCATCTGTGGCTCAATCGGTAAAAGCAGGTCAGGCTATATGACGGTTCCGTATAGGATACGGGTTCGATTCCTGTCGGACGATGCATATTTTCTATGAAAAATTCTCGGACATAAAGGCCGGTAAATGTTGTTAATACTGTTTATTATAAACAGAGCGTTTACTTAAATATTTGTATCTATAAAAAGAACGTATAAACATAAAAAATGTCTTAAAATTATTGTCGGGTTTTGTCTATTTAATTATATATATATATAGAGAGAGAGAGAGAAAGAGATAGATTACATTTATATTAGCTGAAATTTAATGAATTCAGAATTTATATAAATGTTTGTGAGTGAGAGAGAAAGAGACACAGGCAGAGAGAGATAGATCTTAGACACGATTAAATACTTTTTAATTGTACATCTTGGTCAGGTACTGAGCTAGTCATATGATCCCGCCATGCGGACGAGAGTGTAAACATAAATTATCTCCGCATATGCGTACGGAGTTTGTACTCAGAACACGGAATGCGGTTCTCGAATTGTTCGCTCTTCTCTCGCTTATTTATAGATACGTTCGAGACGATGCCATTTGCAAAAGGCAAAGAAAATAGGTTTCAGTCTCTTTCCATTGCTTTTACACGTCTTTGTTTTTTCTACTTATTCTTCATGATTCTTCTTGCCCGCTCTGAAGACCACAGCTTTCCTCGCATTGAGCCTGCCTCACACCGTTTGACCTTTATTCACTCAGTAATTTTCTCTTCTCAAATGTTCGAGTCCTCTGTCATTGGCAATGTTGACCTATTTGCACCGAACATGATAATCAGTAAAAAAAAAAAAATGAAGTAAACAAAAAAGAAAAAAAGAATGGCTCAAGTGAGAAGAAAGTAAGTATAAATAAAATAATAAATCATTTAAAGAAGGAGAAAGAAAGAGAAGAAAATAAAATAAATATGGCTGATGCTAACCACCAAGAGAGCAACGCATAGCGCCTTCTCGGTCCTTACGTTTTGTACTGATATGAAGTTGAATGATTAAATTGAAACATTTGCTGGGTCTCCTACTTGGAAAGTTGATTCGCTGTGTCGAGTAAGACAATTTTTCTCGACACAATCTATATGGTCCATTTATAAGTGCATCCATGCATCGAATATTGCTACAGCATCTGGTTTAATGACACGGCTATCTATCTAGAGATTCTTCACAAAAACCAATGAAGAATCTGCATCTTTATCAGTGCTGACCTGACATCTCGGCTTCAGTCGCTTTCCCTCCGCCGTAACGTGGCTTCTCTCTGTCTTTCCTGTAAATATTTTCACAGTAATTGTTCTGTGGGGCTTTCCTCTTTGGTACGTGCACTTCAAAAATTTAAGCGTAGTACTAGATTGGAAGCTAGGTCTCATGATTTCATTGTTGAAAATTCTAGATTTAACCGTCAGTTCTATGCTAATAGTTTCTTCTTTGGCTTGTGAAACCTCCCTTCGGGATTCTTGCTTTCCTGTCAGCTACGATATTGAAAGATTTAAATGCAACATCAATTGTCTCTCTTCTTGAATACTATTTTCTACTGTACTCTCTCTCTCTCTCTCTCTCTCTCTCTCTCTCTCTCTCTCTCTCTCTCAGTAACTTCCTGTGGCTTGAGTTTTTTTATTGCCATGCTTGCGGTAAAATGTTAAATAAATTAAAATTAGATAAAAAAGAAATGGGTGAAAGAGAAAATAGAGACAGATATTTAAAAAAAAAGAAATATTTTTTAAAGTTCTAAAATTAAGTTTGGTTTGTTTTTGTTTCATGGCATATTAACCTCAATGGTTTATTTAATGCTGACAAGATTTTTATTTCTGGTAATATTTTCTTTTTTCAAATATTTATTGCTGATACTAATTTTTTTTTAAGTATTTCTGATATTAAAATCTATTTTTACACTTTCATAATGTTTTGAGTCAGGTTGCGGGGTCAACTATTTGCCCATAGCTGTGATCCTAACAGGTGCTACCACCCCGGGTCAGGGTGAACGTGGGAACACCAGCAATTAAGAGGTGGTTCTACGCTCCTCAAAACCTCCTGATCAGAGGCCTTGCTGCTGGACGTAGTTTATGGTCTTACCCAGGACGCGGAGGTAGTTTATCGTCATACCCAGGACGCGCTCTAAGCTTAAGTAATCCTGTGTAGAATGTTGAGAGACTGTTGCAAAAATATTCAAAGAAAATGAAAAAGGAAAGAAGAAAACAAAATGTAAATCCAAATTATTTATTCATCAGAAATGAAGATGTTTTTAAAGTCCAGATTCTTCTTATTAAAACAGTTTTCTTCTGACAGGGAATAAACTACACACAATTTACTGGCTTCGACCCGGACTTTTACACCCGGCTGTTACTCGTATTATCACGCGGACCGACCCGACTGATTTTTTTATTCGTTCTCATTTTTTTTATACCTCAAGTGCTGACGTCAAAATAGTCACAAAATCCACGGATATGTTTGCCTCAATGTGTTTCTTGAAGAGTAAAACATTTCTGATAACTATACATGCTTAGAAGCCGATAATTTGCAGGCTGATGATTTGATAAAGGTTTTAAATACTGTGTAATTTGTATCTTTCTGTTTAAATTATAATTAAATTTTTATTTTAAGTTGGTCTCTAAACACCAGGGAAAGCGTATCTTCTTAATAATTTTCATTAAATTACGTTCTTATTTTGTCTGAAGCTATTTAATAGAATACCTTCTAATTAAGCGCCGGTTTTAATTTGAGTCTGTCTAATTTATTTCACCAAATCTGACTTTATACAGATTTTTAACATTTTTCGTCAAAAAAAAACAAACTATAGTTGCATAAAACATTTTAGATGCATCGTTGCCGATTTCACGTTTTGCATCATATCGGCTCAAACGGCAACCCCGAACGAATCAGGCAGACTCTTTAAAAGCGTCGTGACACTCACCTCGGCACTGCAAAAGAAAATATTCCGACATGACTAGGAGACGAACCGTTCTTATTGAAATACGTCAATCATCGTCGGCCAATGAAAAAAAAAGGCTTTTCACGCCCCTCTCCCTCCTATATACTGGTGTCTTTTTACTTCTTCCGGTTTAGATTCGAGCTACTTCCCCCCGGAATCCATAACGAGGTAAGCTTCTCTTGCATAGTTTAGAATTGTATTTCTACATGTTTTTTTTTTTTTACATTAATATTTCCCATCGTTTATTTTTAAGCCCTTTTTGGCAGGTTGGACCGCCAGAATCATTTCCTTTTTTTTACATTGGAACTGTGAATTCGTTAACAATATGAAAGGTTAGCGTAAGACAAATATCTTGTTAGAAATTAATGATTCTCTTTTTAATCTCGTCTATTTTCCCATTGACGCGAGATTTTAGCACTCAGTCTAATGTCTCCGTTTATCTGTATTGATAGCTCTGAGGATATTAAAATGAAAAGAAGGAAGCAGTATAAGAGAAAAGTATTGGACATCTTCCAAATACGGCATACGTTGAATGAAAGATGAATGACATGTCAGCCGAAACATTCTATAAAAACAACAAAGATGTAGATAGTGGATTAAAATTTTTTTTTAGTTGTTGAAATGAAAGCAAATGTAGCAAAGCAAAAAATAAATTTGAGAGTAAAAAACCCTACGGTGTTCAATAAACGTATCACTGGATAAATGAAAAAGAAGGGATGTGAGAAAACTTTGTAAATCATTCTAAGTTATCACGTCCAGCAAAAAAATAGCTATGGTAAACACTATCCAAAATTAAATTTCGCTTTAAATGAATTTCGAACAGACTAAGAATAAGAATGATGGAATAACAGAACAACAAAATAAGAATACAAACAATAAACAAAACAGAATCGAATAAGAATTTGGGAAATTTAAACGCAAACTTTTTTAATTTGTTCATTCTGTAGTTTTTTTTTCTGTTTTAGATGTTTGTGATGAAAACGTTTTTCGAATTTTTATTTTCTGTTTTGTCAACACTATATTTGTTATAACAAATTTGGTATAGGAGAAAAGAAAATTAAACATAGAATAGGCTGCGCTTGATATAGTTTCGCCCAACACCTCCATTTGCTTCAAAACCAAAACATTAACCTGAAAACTTTAGCCATATTCTTAAATTACCTCATCAGATCGAGACTCTCATATGGACGTCATGTATGGCACCAAACCCGTTCAGAAATTACTAAACTGTCAGATGTATACAACCACTTTTTAAGACCAAATGATTAAAAATGGTTTTGAGTTCAAGGCATACGTATTCTGGCGAAGATCATCCTTCTTTGAAAATTGTAGACAGGCACTGCAGAAACACAAAGAACTGAATAAGAGAAACCACATCACTTGAGGACTACCAACAGCAGTAACAACTAAAATGAATATCACATGGAACTCGAAGAGAAAATAATGACATCATCAAGATGTTGATGTTCCACACTACTTCAAGCAAAAGGATAGGAAGGAAACTACTATTAATAGTAGAAAGAGCAATAACAACTACTGGACTTGAGAAATCTTTTTTTTTCTGAAGAATTGTTTTAAGAGAAAGATTTTCCACTCGAAAGCAGTACTGGTTGCTCGGCCAATGAATGCGAAATGTTTCCTTATAGGGAAATGGCTAATATTACCATGACCTATACCATTGCAAATCTTATTTACCCGGCCATTTTGTTTCTCTCATATTTTTTGCTCTTTTTCTCTCTCGTTCTTTTTCTGTCCATCCCATGATCGCTCATGAAAACGATTTCATTTTGTCCGTAACTTTTACAACTGTCATCAACATGCTGTTCGGACTCTCCTATCTCTTCTTTTTTTATAGTTAACACATTTCGACCGATTCATTCTTCAGCATTCGTAAAGTGTCCTCTGTTCTCACGGATCAAACCTGACAAAGGCTGGAAATGAGTCATTCGAAACATTGTATTAGTAAGAGATTAAATTGCCCTGACAATGTTGGTTGTTTTTACTTTAGTTTTTTCTTTATTTTTATTTTTATTTTTTTCATTTTCTTTTCATTCCTGGGTTATGGCCATATCCCGTTAAAAGGCCGATTGCCTTACTATCACTGAAGCTAAGCAAAGTCGAGCCTAGCCAGTACCTAAATGGGTGACGGCTTGGAAATACAAGGTGCGGTATGCTTGGATGATCGAGTGGTGTAATGGAATACGGCTCAGAATTTGAAATCAAAGAGCCGAGTTCTAACTCCACTCGGATTCGCTATATTCACTTACGCACAAATATCTTTAGGAAAGGAATGAATCTTTTTTTTCCCCAGGTATGGGTTAATTAGTAGTATTTACTTATTTCAGGTTATTTAAAGCCAGAAAATATTTTTAGATTGTAAGATTTTTTTTAGGTAATAACTGTTTAGTGATAGTTATTGTCGAAATTCTGAATGACGTATGTGATATGAATGGAAGATAAGGTGTTAGAAAGTGGGGATTATGACGATAAGGAGGATAGGGAACGGTTGACCCTAGAATTGAAGAGGTCAAGATTAAAATGTTCATGGAAGCAATTTGTCCCACAAGCATCGGTTCTCCGGGCGGGTGGAGCGACGGATTGGAATTTCATTTTATACATTTGGAATAAGGTAGAAATATGGGGGATTCGTTGAACTAACGTCAGCATTGATCGAACTAACAAAAAAAATAAAGATCATCTGAACATTCACCATGGAAATTTCGATGAAGTGTGAACAGCCTTGCAGCATGACGTCTGTTAGGAAAAAGGTTGCAGAGTGGAAAATAAGCCCCTACTCCTTCCCAAAAGATCGCGTAAACGTTTTACAATATCAAGGCTGAAGATTGCAGCCCAAATATGGTAGCAATACTCCATTTTTGTTCTACTCAGACTTCTAAAAATGCAACATGATAGAAAGAACCAGATATTTTCTAGAGCGACTTTCCCGCTTCTGTGTACCGGGTGTAACATTAAAATTGTCCAACTCGTTTAACAACATAATTATCCATCCCACATAAGGTTTAATATCTAAAAATCCATAAACTAATTGGTTTTCTTTTTCCATGCTTCCAGAAGAAAAAAAGTTTACCATATTGACAGCATTTATCGTAAGAATCATTGAAAAAGCATTTGGGTTAATCAGCTAGAAAGAGAACAGGTTAAAATCATTTTGTGTCAGCCCCACTATCTTCTCAACTGAGCAATGGTGAGAGGAAAAGTATAATTCAGGCCTTCAGTAATGGTACCAACATTCATACACTGGCTTCTATCTTCAAAGTCCATTCAAGAAACATCAAGAGAATGGTGAATAAGTTCCAAAAAAAAGGGGAACAGTAGAGAGGAAAACTGGATCAGGAGGACACAACAGCAAGAGGGATCATCATTTCAACTTAGAGTTAAAGAGATCAATTAGAAAAGATTCAACTCAATTCATAAGACGTTTGACACGTGAGAAAGGGGTTTCAGCTAGGACAGTTCAAGGGGCAGTGAAAAAAACTTGAATATGTAACCTTACGTGAAACCTTAATTTCAATCCTTCATGAGCTTCTGATTCTTAGCTATGATTAATTAATGATGACCATGTCATTTTCGTTTAAGCTCGATTTCATCACGGTTATTCTGTTAAGCTTGGAGATTAATTATACATTCTTACTGCTCAACGTAGAGCCCAGTGGTGTTATAAAAAAAACTCGGAGAATTCCAGTAAGATATATTTAATCATTTCAAATATACAACGGTTCAGAGCTTAATCTAAAAATTGGACAGTTTTGCTGTTACACCCGGTATATATGAGTTCCACTTCAGCTAATTCTCTCAATATAATATTTTGGGTGACGAATTATTTTCCACCCTGAAATACCTTTTTTTTTTCACAGCCGAAACATCGCAGGCCTCTGGCTGCTTTATCGCTATTTCCATGAATAGTTCCAACAGTTCTAACCCATCATGCCACACCCATTGTAGTGAACCACCCTCATTCCCTCCGTATTCCATTGGTGAGATGTAAGTTCCACTCGAGCAGCTTCTTCCCACGAACCGATGCTTTGTGGAACCGACTCCTAACAAAATGCTTGTTCGTTTACTAACCTGTTCAAGTCTAGGGTCAACCCTTATATCTCCAACACATTTTTTTTAATCATTTCACCCCAAGCAAGGCAGGAATGCCACTAGTACGCAGAAGGTTAAAGGGAGTGAAAATGCGATAAAAGACTGAGTATACGGAGGATTGAGGAAAGAACAAAAGATGAACGGGATTCAAAAAGATAAAAGATGGCGATTGACGTTGCATTTAAATTTTTGAAGATTGTGTTTATCAGGAAAGCAAGTAAATGGAAGGGAGTTCCACAGGCGGGAAGTACGATAAAGGAAACTTTTGGAGTAAAAGTGGTGTTTGCATTTAATTCATCGACCTCCGCCGGTCATCAATGACCATGGATTTGATCCCCACCCATCTGGCCTGGAACATTTCCGCACAGTGATAGGCGTAAGGTAGGATAAAGCCCGGGCAGGATGTTGTCCATACAGCATGTCCCCCATCACCCTCTACGTCGCTGGTGGATCCAAAGCAACAGCAAAGCCGTTACAGTTTGACGCCAGCGCCGTCGCAGGAATAAGGCTAAAATTAGTGACGTTCTGCTTTTCATTTACCTTTTTCAATAATAAACAAGTTGTACCTATATGCCAATCAACTAGCACGCTTCAAGTCATGTAGTCAGGGCTTTGCCTCTTATTCTGTAAGCCTCTACTTCGAGTGGCTCTTTGGGCCTTGTACAAGGTGAATCTCATTGTAAAAAAAATATTTGCACTCTTATAATTTGTCGAGGAAATCTTCGCTTTCTGCTGTGTTGGCTTTTTTTTTTTTTTTCATTTTTTTTTCATCCTCTTTCTACTCCTTTGAGGTTCCCGGTAAGTCTGTTTCCATTGTTTTTTGTACAATTTCGTCTGCATTATTTCAGCTCGATGTCTGCATCTCTTTTCAGTCCCCCCTCTTTGGGTAAAATTAGTTGATTTAATTCTTCTGACGCAGCTGATTCACTTTTTTTGTTCGTATACTTGAGTTGTTTGTTGATTTTCTTTTTACTGTTTCGCCTCTCTCAACAAATTCATAATTTGATCATTTGTTTCCCCACTTTCATTTCGTCTGGCCAGTTTTAGTATTTTTACTGATTACTGGTTACGAGTCTTTCATAAGACTTTCCCTTTCCCCCCTCCCGCCCTTTTTCGCAGAGACGCGTCTTTTAAATTGTCCAATCCTGTTGTTTGTCTTAACACTTAATAATATAAACACCTGCCTACAGGCAAGTTATCAGTTCACTCTTCTTCTTCTTCTCCTCCTCCTACTCCCCCTTTTCTTCTTCTTTTTTCTTCTTCTTCTCCTCCTCCTTTTACTTCTCCTCCTCCTAATCCTTCTTCTTCTTCTTCTTCTAATCATTCTTCTTCTTCTTCTCCTTTTCTTCTTTTTTCTTCTTCTTCTCCTCCTCCGTTTTCTTCTTCATCATCTTTTCTTCCTCCTCTTTCTCCTACTTCTTCTTTTTTTTCTTCTCCTCCTCCTAATCCTCATCCTATTTCTTCTTCTTCTTCTAATACTCCTCCTTCTTCTTCTTCTTCTTCTTCTTCTTCTCTTCCTTTTTCTTCTCTTCAACCTAATCATCCCCCTCCTCGGCTTTCTTCTTCTCTTTCTCCTCCTTCTTTTCCTCCTCATCCTTCTTCTTCTTTTCAACCTCGTCCTTCTTCTTCTTCTTCTTCTTCTTCTTCTTCTTCTTCTGTGCACTCTGTCCCTTCAAGGCATGAGTGATCGTGGCTTTCCACAACTTCCTATCCACTGAATCTCTCAGCAATATTTGTCTACTTATTTACTACTCCCAGTCCCATCCATTTACACAAATTCGTTAGTTTATTCGCTGTTTTGCCTGCTCCTCTTGCCTTCAGTGTGCCCTGTGAGTGCTATATTCTCCAAGCTCTCTTTCCTCAGTATGTTTCCTATAGATTTCAACTCTCTCTTTCTTGTCTGCTTTTTATTCCCATTTTCCTTCAAACTTCCTTGTTTCTCACATGTTCCGTCCATGGTATTCACAGTATTCTTCAGTAGAACTAGATTTCTGTTGCTTCAAATCTCTTCTTCATTTGTGAAAAAATTGTCCAGCATTCACTATCATATGTGAACATTTGCATTACTTGGCAGCTCTATACTCTTTTCTTTATTTCTAACGAAACTTTCTTGCTTTTTAATACTTTGTTTAACTTTTGCTAAAGACCATGCTTTCTGTCTTCGTACAATTGATAGTTAACAGAATTAAATTCTCGATTGGATTTTTCTCAGGGATCAACTATTTGAGCAAACATCAAGTGAAAAGAATCACTTTTTGCTGTGCTTTGCTACCGCCATATTTTTATTGCCTTGTGTGTGTGTGTGTGTGTGTGTGTGTGTGTGTGTGTGTGTGTGTGTGTGTGTGTGTGTGTGTGTGTTCGTAGGATGTATAATATTATCCAAAACAAACGTGAAGATGATGGGAGAAAAGTGGAAAATTTAGATCGACCCGTTTCGCCAGAGCGTCTGCCCTCTTTAGCTTCCTAAAGTTAGAATGAAAAAAAAACAAAAACAAAAAAAAAACTGTATATGAGGAAAAATGCATTGGTATCTGTGAGGTTAAGTAGAAATTATAAATCAAATTAAATTAGATACCTTCTCATCCCCAATGTCCAGATTCAATAGAGTGCCTGTCCGTCTGTTTGTTTTATACAGGAAACTCAGCGTAGCATATCCACACTTTCAAGTCCAGTATAGGAGTGTGGAGCCATCGCTCTCAAGATGCTGCTGTGATTTTTTGTAGTAAATTGTTTTTTTTACCGTGTGAAGTTACTAGCTCCATGCCCAACCGGTGTTGAATTTAGGGTTGTTCTCCTCGTAGACTAGTTGGCAACCAAGGCTGAAAATCCTACTATTTAACCTATAGCTGGAGGAAGACGGATATTTACAAAGAGATTTTTGCGCGAAAGTGAATGTAACGAAATCGGCTGAATGCATTTAAATTCATTAGACAAAAATCACATTCACTGGCGCAACACTATCTTCTCATAAATATTTCTCTTTTAGCCTAACATTAGTAAATATCAATGATTCTATTCTTTATATTCTTCTAAGCAATTTTTTTTTCATCTTCATGGAAGTATAGGGAACTAGATTTTTTGAAATGCTGGTCGAGTGCATCAAATAAAAGTGTTCTGAAATCGACAAAGAAAAAGTAAACCAAGAAGAAAAAAACCCAAAAAGCACATGATTGCAAGATGGCTGTCTTTTCGCTTTCTATTTTCTTTTTCTTTTCCTTAATATTTGCAGTGACATTCAACTACGAACAAAAAAAAAACTCTCACAGAGAAATAGAAAGTCTAAATGTGATGTTTTCAAACACATTAGGATTAAGTGTGCTTACGTCGCAGATGTCGCCGACAGACAATTGCACTGATTTGCAGTCAATTCAGGTGTGACAAAGAGACATTTGTGCAAAACACCTAAAGTTATTTTCAAAAAAGAGAAAAATCTTAAAATAAAGGCTATTCTAAATTTCAAAATCTGTTACCTGGTTCTATCTGCAATTATTTGTAGCAGACTTACCATATCCTTAAACGTTATTTACAGTTTGTAGAGATACTAAACTCTGTTTTTAAAGGAATGCCGAAGTGTTTTCTAGTTTTGCTGCTATTTACAAAGTTAGTAAAACCTAAGTCTGCTCAGAGAGAAAAATGAATGATCTTTTTCAAAAGCTTCAAGAGGAAATAATTATGAATAGATAATAAAGAACAAAAACAGAAATAGTCACAATAATTTATTTAACTAATAATGCTATAAATGAATCCGTTCACTAACTACTGAATATTTGCATCACAATAATAACTGTCTATTGAGTTTAACTTAAATGTGGCGCTGAGATCGATACGTTGGCTCTCCGGAAAAAATATCCAGCTGTTTATTAAAAGATTCTTACCTTGGGAAATGGCATCTTGGTCTATTCAAAGTATTCTACTTTTCACTATTTAACTTATCCTCGCTATCAGTTTTCGAACTGTGTATTTTTTTCATGATTTCCATCGGTTTCACTCGTTGCGATTACTTTATCCGCGCCATTTCAATGGAGTTTGGTAGGGTTACCCTGTCTTATTAAATGGATCCTAATTTAGCTATGGTCTGAAAGATATAACTTAAGTCTTATTCATAAGCATGCTGTGGTATTTCCAATTATACAGCAATTTGTTATCATCAACGCAGTTCCTTAAGGTGCATGTAAGTCCATATATAATATAGTTCCTCTGTAATTTGAATCTGGCGACTGAGTATATATATATATATATATATATATATATATATATATACGAGAATAAATCCTAAAAAGCCAGTCAAACCTACCCAGGTTTCATCTAAACGGATCTTCAGAGTAAAGTGGCTAAAAAAAGGAAATGACGGAACACTATTTATTGATAAAAAAAATTAAAAACTAATAAGCATATCTAAGCATAATATATATATATATATATA
This sequence comes from Acanthosepion pharaonis, assembly GCA_903632075.3. Classification (NCBI taxonomy): domain Eukaryota; kingdom Metazoa; phylum Mollusca; class Cephalopoda; order Sepiida; family Sepiidae; genus Acanthosepion; species Acanthosepion pharaonis. The sequence continues at coordinate 1,341,630 of CAHIKZ030005236.1, read as the reverse complement.
TATATATATATATATATATATATATATATATGAACAAATTGAGATAGACAAACTGGTAATGAGATATATATGGAAATAGATATGAACAGAATGAGATAGATAGATAGATAGATAGATAGATAGATAGATAGATAGATAGATATCGCACATTGGGTGTTGGTGTTAATAAAATAGTGCTCGTTGTAATATAACAAAGTTATTATGTATATATTAATAAATATTTTTTCCTCACCGGTAGTACGACCCTGAGTTTCATGTACAACGCAATCTTCAGGTGCTGATAGCGTTGTGCCTTAAACTCCGAGTCGTGATACGGGTGACAATATATATATATATACTGAACATTGAAATTAACTTCCAAACAGCCTGTTATATATATATATATATATATATATATATATATATATATATATATATATATATATATATATATATGAATAGATAGGATCGCCAATGTGCGATATCTATCTATCTATCTCAGTCTGGATTTTAGTGTTTATTAATAATATATATATATATATATATATATAATACCAATTTATAATTCGTAAGGATAATTCCAGGGGTTTGGCCATTAATCCAAAGAGTGCTCAATGTTAGTTACAGAGCAATATGATAATAATAAATCAAGAAAAACCTTAAAAATCTATCTCGGTTATAATTTTTTTCATGAATATTTTAATATTCATGTTTTTTTAGAAATGGAATCAATCCATCCAGACAGATATATCGGGATAAAAAGCATATCGGTGGTAATTATCTCCAAGACTGGCTTTCTAACCACTACGTTGTTGGGCATTAGTGTATATCTACAATTATATGTATCCTTAAATTTATGCAAAATTCTAAATCAAGTGCAAAAAAAAACTCTCATAAATAGTTCTCCCTTTCTGAGGAAACTACTATGCGGGATGATATTTAAAAAAAATAAGAAGCGCCAAGAAAACTTGGAATTTTTTTGCTACTTGTGATTTGAAGGTTCCTGAATATGTTGAAATCTATGAAGAATTTGTCGACATCGATCACTGCCTACATTGTTCCAGTAACAATGAAAACTTTGAAGATTAAATTGTTGAGTAAACGGCAGCAAATCATTATGAAATGAACAGAAGACTAGAATGTGGACAAGAACGATAGGCCTAACTTTGAAAGCAGGAATTAAGCAAGAAATAACGATTGTTTTTAAATCGGTTTCACCCCCTGCAAGGCAATGAAGCCACTAAGACGCAAGGGGGTTACTGGGTGTGGAAGAATTAGGAACACAAACATTAATAATGAGCGGAAAGAGAAATGAGTGATCAGGATGACAGTAGATAGCGATTGACACTGCATTTAAATTTTTGCAGATTAAAGTTGGTTGGAAAGCATGGAGCCGGAAGGGAGTTCCACAAGCAAGAAGTGCGTGGAAAGAAACTGTTAATGTAAAACAAGCTGATAAACTGTAAACTGATGAGATCTAGACGCCAGTCTCGTACTGCGATTAAATTCATAAAATCTAGCTGCCATAGCGAAGAACTCATACGAACAATTACCATGAAAGTATTTATAGTAAAAGAAAAAGGAGAGGCAAAGTGACTGAAGCCGAGCCACCAAATTTTGGATCTTATCAAGGAGCTCAAGTTAAATAGCAGGGTCACTGGATCATATGTGGCAACAATATTCTAAGCATGGTTGAATGGTAGACTTATAGATATGTAAGATGGATTCCGGAGAGAAAAATTGTCTTGCAGTGAACCAACTTTCTTAGCAGCTAATTTGGCAACGGATTTAATATAATCTTTCCACTTCATATGTCAGCTGAGAAAATGGAAGTGGACTACGAATGTTTTTGTTTTTTTCATCTTGCAAGTATTTAATGAAGAGAGACGAAATGGCCTCCTGGTCACGATAAAATGAATTCTAAAGTCAAAAAGAATAATATAGCAATGAATTCGGTACTTTCACCACTTCAGCCAACAAATCAACATTTTTCTTTCGTTTTTATTAATTCTATTCGCGACAAAATAATTATCTTTAAAATAATCCATACGTTAGCACTCAGTTTATAATTGGGATAAAAAGAAGCGAAAAGATTGTATTCCATCAATGAGATCAAAGATTATAATTCGTTCTTAGTAATAACAACGAAATAATTATTTTTAAAATTTCATGGCTCTCCACGGCTTCCTTTTTTATTATCTGTGTATTGCCTATCTTCTTGGGAAAAATAGTGGAGTGATTTTCCCTTGCCTTCTTCACAATTTTAAAATCGGTGTGTTATTTCTTAGTTATTGCCTAAGGCAATTAACCTACTATTTAACCCATAGCTTTGAGGAGAAGAGATAGATTTATGATTTTCTCAAGAACATTTGTGTTTAAGTGAATGCAATAGACTCAGCGGAAAATTGAATTTGGTTCGTCGATTCCATTTTCCAATAAACGCACACTACCCTTACATCTACCAAAATTCTTTTTTTTTTATTCCATGTCGCTTCAGGGTGTAACGGATCATGGCTCTCTACAGCTTCTGTTTCTTTATTATCTGTGAAATGTCGTGGATTTTGAATTCAAATTTGTCTTTCTCCTTGAATGACAGTGAAGCAAAACGAAAAGGCACTTACCTTCTCCACGATTTTGAATTCAAAGTTGCCCTTCTTCTTGATTGGCAGTGAAGCAAAACGAAAAGGCACTTGTTATTTGTCCGATAGCGCAGTTGGGAAGTTGAAAGAGTCTGTGTGAAAGTGAAAGTGAAAGCAACTGACTTGGCCGTGATTCGAACTTCACTCTCTGGTTCCACATTCTGCGCCGACAACTGTTAAGCTAGGTGCACAAATGAAGTAATAAAAAACAAACGCTTACAATCACCAAAGTTAAGCAACGTCAATCCTGGCCAGTACGTACATGCGTGACCGTTTGAGTATATCAGGAATGCTGTAAGATTGGATGTGCTGGTTGTGTAATGGATAACGGCTCGGAATTAAGAATCAAGAGCGCTGACATCCATTTCCATGCGCGTTCGTTGTATTCGCTTACGCTCAAATATCACTGGAGAAAGGTATGAATCCACCTTCTCTCACCCCCAGCTACGGGTTGTTTTTTGTTTGTTGGTGTTTTGTTTGTTTGTTTTTTTTGTTTTGTTTTGTTTTGGGTTTTTTTTTTTTACAATTATATTCACTTTGTACAAGGTCCAAGAATACCTCGAGGTAGAGGGTTAAATGTTTTAGAAGGAAGCGGAAACTCAATCCTAAACAGGAAAGAAGGTATAAACCTGTACTCCTTTTGAAAAATCGGGGTTGGGTGCGAAATGGATGATAGGCGAACACGTCTACTCCTTTTGAAAAAAAGAAAAAATAATCCCATGGTAAATAAAAGCTCATTGCCTTAGTCGAAGTATATTGAAGTAGAGAAGGAACCGAAAACCCAGACTTAAACCAGAAACGATAGATAAACCTCTACTCCTGTTCAAAAGAGTGAGGAGGAGTGTGAACCTGACGATGGTAAGTGTATCAGTAATGCATTACGGTGGAGTAATGGATAGCGGCTCGGATTGAGAAATCGGAGAGCCGATTTCGAATTCCAGTCAGATCCATTACATTCACTTCAGCACTTGCTAAATCATAACAATTCTATATGATATAAAACAACACCCCACGACAAAATATATAAAATGAATTATAGATATTTATACATATGTGTGTGTGTCTGTCTGTGTCTTGGAAAAGATATGAATCCTCTTCTTCTTCCCCAGCTATGGGTAAATAGCAAGACAGACCGGGTTCTATAGCCTTGGATGGCAACTGGTCTACCGCAGAAAGAAATGGCAACTTACTTCGGGGAAAAAACTGCCTCGTCAGTCATGTATCGAAAGATACATGATCGCCTAAGCGTGTATCACGCATGGCACATAACTGACTGATTATTATCTTAAAAACATTCTTACAATCTAAAGATATTTTCTGGCTTTAAATAATTCACAAAGGGTTGATAAAACGTAAAAATCAATCTTTATCATATATTTCACATTCTAACCCGTGATGATAGAACTTTTTTTTCTTTTTTCTTTTTGGCCAGGTTTGCGGGTGGCAATTATCAGTTTTTTGTGAAGGCAAGGAAAATGCATATCTGACTTCCGGCGAAAAATAACTTCCATCTCATAATTTTTATTTTATTTGGAGAGATAGACCAAATAAACTAATAATGATAATAACACAATATTCTAAATTAAACGAGAGCATGATGTTATATTCTGTTGAAATAGCCAGCGCATTAGTGTCAAATACAATTAATAATGTTTCCGCTATTCACCGAATGTTTTAAGTATGCAAAGTTGTCGCCCAAGTACACTAATGCGCCCTGAAAGTTAGCCAGGTGCCCCCCACCCAAGTTAACAGATGCGTAAACCATGAATTATTTTTACATTTAAAACATCTTTATTTTTAAAAAAGCTTGAGACCCCAAGCACATAGCTTCATGTCTAAGTAAAGTCTTTGTCATTTGAGGTTAAATTAGTTAATCTTTAAGAAGGAGGGGATAATCCTTTCCACAAAGGATTTAAATCAGTCATTATCGCCCGCCTTAAAAAAATATCAGATACTTCATAAATTCCTTTAAATAAAAAATGTGTTAATCTTTTTGCGAAAATGCTCAACGAAAATTTCTTATTTTTAAATTTCATTTTTCTTTATTAAAAGTTAAAGTGCACCCCAGAGTTACTCTAAAAGCGGACCCTGAAGTAAAAAAAAAAAAAAATGGTTGATAAACCCTGGCCTAATGTGTGTGTTAGCTTATTTCTGTATAAACTCAGAAAAGTATAATTATTTACCCGCTGCCTCACGCAGAAAGATGTGGCACAAGGCCGAGTTTAAAGTAGGGTGTTCGAGCCCGTATGATCAGGCAAAATTTCCCTATAGACCACGTAAAAAATGGAGTCAGTTTCCCAAAACGAGACTCTGCCCTTCGACAGAGCCTCGTCTGAGGGATATTCTCTGACATAAGCCAAATCAGAAAAGTATATATCGGAAGATGTTTATTCTATGATATTACTTGGCAGAACGCGTGACTAGAGCCGACGGGCAGGTATGAGGAGAGAGGCGGGTCGTATGTTCATTAATCTACTGTCAGTTAGAGATTTTCGTGACCCAGGTATACAGAATTATTTCTTACACGCAAAAAATGCATCCATCACTCACACTTGCTAAATCATAACAATTGTATATGATATAAACAAACACCCCACGATAAAATATATAAAATGAATTATAGATATTTATATGTGCGTTTGTGTTGATTGATTTGTTTGTTTAACGGCATATCAACTCATTATGGGTCATTTAATGCCGAAAATTTATTTTCTTGTGAGCTTTGAAGTAATAAAAATATATATGTTATTCTGCTTTCACAATTGAATACATGGTAGATAATTCACATATGTAGACATAATTATCACAAGCGGTGATATGCTGTGGCTTTTTTTGAATATATATTTGGGGGTAGAGTTTGATTTAAGAAATTTGAGGATATAAGGATTGATGTCATAAAAGAGTTTTTCACGATACTAATTCTACTAAAAATAGGTATTGTTGGCCATCTTGCTTTAAAAATGTATTATTCGTAATTCTACTATAAATATCTATTGTTGATAATTTCTTTTTATATAAAAGTGTATTGCTGATATTTTTACTATAAAAATGTATTTTCGTACTTCTGTAGTGTTTCAATATTATCACCCACGAAAAAGTCTTATAATCTAAAATAGTTTATGGCTTTAAATAACCTGCAACGAGTTGATAAGCCGTAAAGAACGAATCAGCTCATCATTCCAACTCTATAAGTGTTCGCTTTGTCGCATCATTGCCATGTAGCAATGTCATCTTTTTTTTTTTTTTTCTATTTCAATGAATCATTCCTACAAGACAATTGCTTGTCATAACATTGCACAGTAAGTTTCAAGTGCCAACTTCAAGAATAGAAATATTCTCTTTGATTCTCACCAAATTCAGAGAAGAAGAATTTTATCTGACAGATTCAATTTAGCTTGAGATTTTGGAGACCTTCCTATATTTAACAATGATTTTCTGCTTTGTGGATTCTTGAAATAAATCGGTTTTTCAACGACAGTAACTCTTTTGTTCAGAAGTGACTTTTTGTGTGGAGCAAACATTTGGCAAGAGTTTAAATCCTTCTAAGATTTGATTTGCGTCTGCAAATATGGAATTCAATTTTCTTAGCCTATGGATTTCCTGAAGATTGTAAGCGACAGAAGCAATAAAGAACTGAAGACATTTTCAAGACATTTGTAAGAATTATTAACATACTACTGAGAGTATTTACGTCAGCATAGATAGATAGATAGATAGATAGATAGATAGATAGATAGATAGATAGATAGATAGATACGAAAATCAATTATTAACCTCATGAAAGATTAGGAGTTAGGAGGATACATTCGTCATAACAATTGATTCTTCAAAACGGAAATTACTTATGACTCAACTTAATAGAAAGAAAATGGGTCTTTAGCACGACCATTTGATCAATAATCCCGATCCCCCGCACCTGTCTTGTGCCTGGATTCCATTTTGGAACAAGTAAGAACATTGCTTAAATTTGACGTCTGGTTTGTGAGGGAAGTCAAGAGGGCAAAGAAAGGTCATGTCTTTTAAAATGGTCTATTTCCTTTCCCAGCAACCCCTCTTTCTGTATATCCATGCCAGATTACAGTCTGATATAATAGCCGCCTTTTATACTCTGATCGATTACGAGCTAGAAAATATCGAACGAAGGTCTCAGATTTATCAATCAAAAGGTCACCATAAAAAAGACGAATTAATAGAGGTAGCCCGAAGAATGTTTCTTTTTTCTCTTTTTTCTTTTTTTTTTTTTTTTTGGTATATTTGTATGTTTGTTTTTATCTACGTGCAGCTTAAAAGAATATCATTTTGAAAGCAGTCTGTAGTGAAGAACTTGCCTTTTCCTTGTCTTTCCAAGAATAAAATCCATTTTAAAAGTTACATCCTAGTCTCTCTCTAGTCAGTAAACAAAGTCTCGCTTCCTATTGTATGACATTAGGTTGTAACGCAAATATACTTTGGTCTGCTGCCGTCGCGTTCTTTTGTCCCAATCGATAATCGATTCCTGGCACACAAGAAATGATTAACTCCCGTAAAAGATAACTTAGAAAAATGGCGTCTTCAGTGTTACTGGCTGATTTTTATCAAATTGATTTCCCGCCTTTTTATTTTTTTATTTTTTTATTTTCCTGCTTAACATTGAAAGCACACAAGCCGCAAGTTATCGCTTTACTATATTCACTGTGTTCTGTCACCAAGTGAATATAGCCGATCCGTATCTCCGCTATGAAAGATGACAAGGATTGTATGACAAGAATTAAATTCTTTCTTCCTTGAGTGATGACACCGACTTGCTAATTTACCCGTGGGCCATTTTTAAGCATTTCATCTTCTCGACTCTTCTCCATACACCACATTTACGCCATAACATAACGATGTATGTCTCTTGGTAGAATCGGCGCTTTGATAACATATGAAAGCGCATATTGAAATAAAAAAAAATAACTAAAAACCTCTTCTCATCGCAATGATAAGACGTTTTGTTTTAGTATTTATAAATATTCTTTTAAAATTCAAAATATTAAAGAATCCAACACTGAATGTTACTTTAATCTATGACTGATAACTTGCAGTATAGTTGTAAGGTGTGATGTGTTTATACTAAGAACTGTCTTTCAACAGAGCTATTTAACTGAGAACTGTCTGTCTATATGTCTGTGATGAGGTATTATGATTACTTACATTATTTACATTATTCACAGCGTTTCGGCTATTGTACACACCCGCCTTCTTCAGGTGATTGGAATTTCGAAATGCTGTGAATACGGCAATGAAGATGAGGGTAACAATTGAATAATGGAAATAATTCACGTAATATTATATATATATATATATATATATATATATATATATATATATATATATATAAAGTGAACATTGAAATCAACACTCAGCGGTGACATACTGTTTTATACTAAACGCATGAAACAGTCTATCTCCTGTGAGTAGTGACTTCAATGTCCACTTTTATATTTTATATTTACATACGCTCTATCTCTGATATTAGGCACTTTATCCAATACATATATCATACCTTAAAACTATAATTTTCATATATATATATATATATATATATATATATATATATATATATATATATATATATATATATATATATATATATATATATATATATTTATATATATAATATTATTGTGGAGCGATCCCCTTGTACACAAGATGAACTCGCCCAAAGTATACTTATACTACAGAGAGATAGCGTGAGAAAAACTTCGAGACAAGATGTTCACCCAGAGTTATACGAGAGTCCAAAAGAGAGATAATTACGTGTTTACTTACAGAGACTTGTACATATACTTTTCTACTAACCCGAATTTCTGGACTACTAATCTTCATTTCAAGTTTGTATTCTTAAGTTTAAATACACATATTTTTCTATTTCCATTACTGGCGTTGTTTATTTATTTGTGCAGGATTCCATCCCCGGAATCCACAACAAATATTATTAATAATAATAATAATATTAATAATAATAATAATAATTTGAATAATTCCAGTCGAATCCGTTACATTCACTTACGTGTTAATACCCTTGCGAGAGTCATGAACCCTCTTCTTCTCCACCCCCAGAAGGACAGAATGGGTTCTATAGTCTTGGATGGCAACTGGTCTAGGAGAACGACACTCTGAATACAAAACCTATGAAGAGACGTTTTGGGACCTTATAGCAAACGGTGCACCAGGTCTCTGTATTTGGCTCTTCAAGTGTGGTTATTTCTGCACAAAACCTTCACCACGATAACCAAATCATATACGCAGGTTATCTAGCTGTCGGTTCCGGGGAACTGAGTTGCCCGACCCTCATACGTCAGAAAAAGGTCTCCGGTCGGCGCGGGTCGATCAACGACGGGAGTGACGTAGGTAATATATATATATCATTATTTATATACTTTATAGCTCTGTTACACTACACTGAGCACTGTTTTGATTACACCAAAAAATAAATAAATATTTATTTGTAAATCTGTATATGAACGTAATCGCACAGATATGTGGTTGGTCATATCTCTTTAGTTAATTCATATATGTGTGTGTATATATATATATATATATGTGTGTGTGTGTGTGTGTGTGTGTGTGTATAAACGTTATATTTAGTGGATACTCGCGTGTGAATAGAAGTTTTCCTCTATATACGAATACAAGGTTGCTATAGATGGCATTAAATTCCATTAACCAAAAAATAATATTATTTTTTTTAAAAATGGTCCGCACAAAGTAGAGCGAATAATATTTGTTTAAAAATTATAACATAAGTATGTTATGACATCACTACAAAAATAGCCATAATTGGGGCAGTGGTTGCTTTTGAACTCTTTAAAAACTTTTTATTTTACACCATCACATAACAAGACACCACAAGTATGGCTAAATAAACCGAAAACGTTTATATATATATATATATCATCCATGTAAACAAAAGCAGTTAATGTTTTGTCCGTGTATTGCTTAATATATTGTAACAGTTATTGTTGCAACAGTTATTGTTTTGTCCGTGTATTGCTTAATATATTGTAATGTAATTGTCATCTTTGAGAATGGCTTATGTAAGCCGAAATCTTATTCTTAAATGGCTATAATTGGTAACAGAAGCCATTGGTTTATACCAACGGATTCCCATACTTAATACTTCTCGTTTTCACTCTCGCGTGGTCATGTGTGACGTCATGAGATGCGCTGCGATTTTCCAGCGTCTCGTATGCACGAGTTTGTCGTTGCTTGAAATCATCATGAGACTATCATATATATATATATATATATATATATATATATATATATATATATATATATATATATATGCACACAGAAATTTGAAATGGCAATAACATATGACATAAAAAAAACAACACACAAGCTACCACATGACAATATCCCACAATCTTCATGGGCAAATTTGAGGAGACCATATTTATCCTTTCATCGGTAGCGACTTCATATTCTATGCTAGATATATCGATGATATCTTCTTTATATACACGTGCAGTGAAGATAAACTCACTGAATTCCTTATGACCCTAAACACAGTACACGACTCCATTAAGTTCGACCACGAACAATATCGGTAACATTTTTAGACACCCACATTTAGATCGATAAAAACAGAAAACTACAAACGACACTACACACATCCCAACTTTCAACACCACTCTTCCTCCACTATCTTAGATAATTAAAAATCGCTGGCAAATAATAGATCTCAAACCAACACCTAAAAAGTTTGTTTGAGGAACTCGGTCTTCTAGCATATCGTAGACCTTAAGGAAATTATAAATATTAACCAAATTTCAGATGATAAGCTAAGCCATAATATACCAAAAACAACAGGAATTTTCCCAACTATGTAACAACAAAAAGAGCCTATGTTGTAACCACATTAGACATACCAATTCATTCACTAGCTCAGTTACTTTCAAAATCTACCACAACTCTAACTGTAGAAGTCATAACATAATTTACCTATTAGAATGCACACTATGCCAGAAATATATGTGGGAAAATCTGAATGGCCCTTTCACTACAAAATACAATAATTATCGGAATCAGATCAAGTCGGCTCCCCACAAAAGATTATTACCTGTAGAACAATATTTCCACCTAGAAAAACATGATTTTAAAAGCCATGCAACATTCACTAGAAACAAAAACAGACAGAAAAGATGACATTAGAAAATACTAGGGGAACATAAAGACAAATTGATTTTGTGCCTCACAACACGTTGCCCAGAAGGGCTTAACCACAAATTTAACAAGATAGATAGAATTAATATATAACCCCATAAATCAAGTCCTACCTACATTTCTCACCCACACAAGACAGACATGCTTGCACACAACCATACTAATATATACACTTAAACACATCATACACACTCCAAAAGAACTAAAAGATAACATACACTTAACACACACACATCCCCTTTCAGCAACCAGTAAAACTGTCAAAATGACCAAGATGGGAATTCTGAATCTCCCCAGGCTTTATCTGAAAAAAAAAAAAGTTTGAAAGAGACCGTTTGACCAATACACGGACTGACTAAAATGAACCATAAAAAAACAAATGAAAACTACAGATAAAATTCATTTTCTTCAGAAAGTCATTCATTTCTGTAGTTCACTGCTACTAACAAGCAGGAATTTTTTTTTCTCCGGAATTTTTTCTCCTGATGATGGCCATGCTGGCCGAAATTAGTCGAAGAACTTAATTTAAATGATAAAACAAATAATATTAATATACAAACCAGTGTGTTAGCGTGTTCGAAAATTTTAATTTTTATTTTTCAATATATATATATATATATATATATATATATATATATATATATATATATATGTATAAATTTATGTGTGTGTCCGTGTGTATGTATATGTTTATATATATATATATATATATATATGTGTGTGTGTGTGTGTGTGTGTTTATATATATATATATATATATATATATATATATATATATATATATATATGAACAAGGAAATATAAAACATGATTGTGATGAAACCTGCACTGAAATTGAAAAACCTATTGAAATGTTGTCAGTTTTATGGAAAGACAGACAGCATTCAGGTTTGACAATTGCAATAACGCGCGCAGAGTTAAAAAGTATCCTTCTTTTAAAAAGATTTCAGGATCAAAAGCAAAACGAAATTCGGAAAAAGTTGAGAATGACATTAGAAGAGAAAGAATCATCATGCAACAGCGATTAAAAAATCCTCGTTACATTATTTGTTTTGCATACGTGGCATAATTAATTTAATGAATTTTCATTAACATTACATAATTTATTTCTTTTTCCTTAAAATCAATTCCGTTATATTTCACTCATCATTAGCTTATTTTGTTTACGATAAAACATTGAAAATAAATGCTAAACCTGATTTCAGTTCTTTTAATTTAATCTAAATATAACCTCTTATATCCGGACTTTGTAACCAATTCCTCATATCCGGAAGGCTTTCTTAGTCCGGTTGTCAGAGATTCGACTGTACTACAAATCTGAAAATAATGAGAAATATGTCGCGGAGAGAAATCAAGCAATCATACTAGCAGCTCCGCTTATAACCAAGCTTACCCGAAGCAAATTGAGTGAAAGTTCGATATTAGTTGAGGGCTCAATAAGACTGTGATTGAAGTGATTAAATTAATTTTGATCTGAAAATATAGCTATATAATCGAGCAATGTGATTAATAGTCGCTACTGAATTAGGTGTATTAACAAGATTGTATTGATAATAAATATTTCTTATTGAAAATAAATCCCTATTCGATTATTAGACTCACTGATGTTACCTATATATATATATATATATATATATATATATATATATATATATATATATATATATATGAAAAACTAGGTAATCCGTATGGGTAAACCCAAGGAGGATAAAATCTAAAGAGCTCAATGTAAATCCAGAGCAAATAATTTAAATAAAAACAGACAACTTTAAGGTTCCATGTAATAAATTATTTCACCACAGCCCTTTTAAAGGACTTCGGATCATCAGACTTTACTTCCAAACGTTGAAACAAAATATATATATATATATATATATAGGTAATTTTACTCTGAGAGTTCATAATCGAACTCAGTAATAAATTCTATATTAAATAAAAATACTGTCTAACTTTTCTAGAATTTATTCGCTGAATTAATGAAATCTCTACCCCGGGGTTTTACTTACATGACAAACAGCGTTGATATTTTTCTCCTATCAATAACAACAATGATAAAATAAATTAGATGACAGGCTTATCTATAATTAGCTTGTCTCAACACGAAGAAGATAGGAAAATCTCATGCTGAGAAACAGTGGGCAACAAATTTATATTTTATTATATACTAGTAGGGTACCTGTCGGTTTGCTGACGATAAGATGATTAAATTTCAAATCTAAATTGTTTCGTGCTTTTAAAATAACACAATTCTAAGAAAGTATATACAGTTTAATAGAGAAATAAGCAAAGAAGTGATTTCACAAAGCCAAACAGTTCGGCCTATACTTTTTTTTTTACTTTTGCCCACGAGATTGTTACTAGACGGAAATTGAAATTATCCCTTGCGATACAAATGTGTATTTCAATTCTATTCAAACTGCGCACGTATCTACGTTCGTCTATGTACATGTATAGTGTAATTCAATGAAAGATTTCTACAACATTAGAAATATGTATATATATATATATATATATATATATATATATATGTGTGTGTGTGTGTGTGTGTGTGTGTGTGTGTGTGTGTAAAATCGCTACACTATTGCATTTGTTTTTCAATGCGTATCAATACATCTCATCAGGCGATTGTACATTACTGGCGAGTGAACGATTTATTTAGATATAAAACAAAATATAATCTCTTTTTACGAAAAAAGAAAATAGGGGTTGGGATTATAAGGTTTGTAGGCTTTACTCTGATCAAACATATATATATATATATATATATATATATATATATATATATATATATACAAACATATATATATATATATTTATATATTTTTTTTTTTTTTAAATATGACTCCATCCTGACACAGAAATTACTATGTTTCGAAACTGGTCAGCAGTATTCAGGTTTAATTTCAATATTAAACCTTAACTACCCAGTGGCAGTTTCATCCTCAGGTGATGTTTAGGAATAACTATGCTACGGAATGTTTTACTCATTTATACTTTTAAAATGGGGCGGGGTGATCTAGGGTTTGTTTTTCATTAATGGAATCGTATTTTTTTTTAAATTATTATAATCTAGGCTCTACTTCTGTATCGAGCACTGTTTTTAAAAATAAAACCAAAATACTAAAGAACTCCTAATCTAGCAGTTCTTTCCTATTATATCAATATATCCAGACACACACACACACATATATCTATCTATCTATCTATCTATATATATATATATATATATATATATATATATATATATATATATATATAATTATTTATTTAAAAATATGATTCCAACACGCTACATAAGAGTTCTCATGTTTCAAAACAAGAACCGAAAACTTTAACATAATTATTTGAATTAAATTAAATTAAAGTACTAAGCTCCGTTCCATCTTCAAGCGAAATTTTTTTTGGAATAACTTATATATATATATATATATATATATATTTTTAGAAAAAAAAAGAGAAAAATTACCAACAATAAATTTTTGGTAAAGAGATTACTAATGCTCACAAGAAAATTAGATTTTGGTAGTAAATGACCCATAAGGATTTTGATATGCCGCTAAACAAACAAAACAAATTAAAAATAATTAAATCAAACAATCAATTGTAGATGTCGGCAGCGTCTAATTCTAGTGATGTTTACCAAAGTACGCTGGCGACTGATCAAGACGAAATTCGTTTAGAAATATTCAAATATATGCCAAGACGTCTACCGGCCTAGAAAATCATTATTGGTATCAATGAAATTTGTAAAAACCGAGATAACATTTTCTTCTCGGTCTTTATTTACCTTTGTGTCGCACAAAGTCAAATATAAAGCAGAACTGCAGACAGCGGCGGCGAAGTAATTTGCCGCGCAAACATTATCTGCCTGTGCCACTTGAGCTGTGTCTGCAATTCTGCATTCGCGTTCCAACAGAACCGATTTTATCAGCAATCTGAATGAAGAACACACACCTTTCTCTTCCATAGATACTGAATATCTTCCAACTCTGAAATATATCTTCTTTCCAGACGAGTGTACTTCCACTTCACCAGTATGTTAATTGGTACCTTATTACCAGCGCTTTGCACGTTAGACTATAGATATCCTATACGGGATATATATATATATATATATATATATATATATATATATATAATTTATCTCCGGTTATATATACGTTCTTTAACAAAGAAAAAGAGAAAAAGTACTTTCTTGGCCTATCACAAATCATAATTTCAGGACAAATTTAACGTCTTCACGATTTCAATGCCAAAATATTTTCCTGGGTTAACAGTTCAAATTCGGAATATATCGTTTCTGTCACTGTTAGGTAATTACAAAAAGGAACGAACAAAAGTGTTGAACGCAATATATGCTCTTCGCTTTTACTGTCTTGAAACACACAATGATTCCATATATTATCGCATCAAATGTGTATGTTATGCTCAAATAACCTAATCAGTATGCCAAGCATAGATATCAGTACCATATTTTAGCCACTAACTAAAGCGCTTCTCTATCTTGTTAGCGGAACCGGTTGCTATCAAAGACTATAGACACCTGTCTATCATACTATTTATCCATAGCAGGGGAGAAGATAGGGATTCATACCTCCAAAGGTTATTTGCACGTAAGTAAATGTAACAAATTCAACAGGAATTTGAACTCGACTCTCCGATTTTTCAATCTGAGCCGCTGTCCATTATTCTAGTGCCACCACTATTATGGGTAAATAGCAAGACAAGCTGGGTCCTATAGCCTTGGTTGGCAATCGGTCTATGAGAAGGACAACTTTGAATTCAATCCCTCCAATTATGGTTTGTGTTATATAAGAATAAATTGTCGCTGCCGAGACTGGATTTTGAACACAGATCACCAGTGAGCAAACACAGGCGATCCCATTTTGAATAAGTACATCAGGTGATAGTAAAGGAAAAATATATATGGGAAATAGCGTGGCGTCTAATTGATCCCCATTTCTATTCTATCCTCTATTACTATTCGGATCACTCGTTCTACACTATCCTCTGTCTCTATACTATTCACTATACTATTTCTCTATACTGATCACTATACGGATTACTCTACGGATTACTATTCAGTGGTTACTATTCGAGTAAGTATTATAGAGCAAGTGCTATTAGTGCGAGTGATATTCGAAGGCGTCTGACACCAGTATTGTTTTTCAACGGCGTTAGTATAGTTATATCTGCGATTACAAAGTCTCTACTACAACGAGCATTACGAAAGTGGCAATGAGTATTCGTTGACATCCCAAACGGTTGAATAGTCTCACCAAGCCGCGATTGGCTAAGCGTGATGAGTACACAGCTACAACCCTGAACACAGGATCAATCAGATTAGGGCTTCATCCAACAAGAGCATATATATGCGTTAGTAAACCTCATCTGGTCTCTTGCAGACAGAAGTTCAATCCCTAAGTCAGATATTGTAGAAATATATACAGACTCTGTGGAGAGGCAAGGCGATATCATGAGGAAATCTGAAATCCTTTACAAATGACAACTTCGGAAGGAATGGGTGCACTGACACCACAGGAGAAAATAAGGGGTTCAAAATATTTGACAATTTCTGGGTGAATTTCTGGGAGTTTGAGTTATTATTATTTATATTATTTACCACCCGACTAATGTATTCCTCTTTTATGCTACTTTCAAAACGTTTCGGTCGTTATGGCTTCCCACCTTCTTCAGGAGTCTATTGATTCTGGTAGCCTTCAAGGAATTTCGAAATGAAACCTTTATCTTCATATTAAATATTAAAGCTTTGGTTTATGAATTAGTGTGGCATATGAATTGTAAGTTCAATCCCTTGGCCAGTTTGTACAGACTTAGACTCAACAAAATATAGAAGGAGAGAGCCAGAAGATAGAGGTCACATCGGCAAGATCATTTTGATTACAGGGGGTCCATGTTGGGCACAAACCCACCCAGTGAAATTTTTTTCACTTTGATTTAATTTAAATTTGAACAAGGGAATGACTCCTAGGGCATTTGGATAAGTATATTTCATTTTTTATCAAAAGGGTCCCCGGGGAGAGTGCACAACCCCACCAGTGATTTTTCCCTTTGATTTAAATTAAATTTAAATTTGAACAAGGGAATGACTCCTATCCGAAATATAGAAGGAGAAATCCAGAAGATGGAGATCACATCGGCAAGTTCATTGAGTAATATTGAAATGCATCATTTTTCTCCACAAATTATAACAATGATTTAAAATCAATATTTTCTTACAAAAGAAATGTTTCACACGCAGCAAGATGCGAGTAATTAGGCTATTTAAATATATAAAATGAAAATAAAAAACATTATTTTGCTATCGATTTTAGAATGTGTTTGTTAGTACCCCGCCACCCAGAAAGCAAAATTTAATATAAGATTTGTATTTCTAAGTGTTATGGTCCGGTTGCTTGTACCACGGTAATAGTCCAAGGTAGAACCAATAAAGAAGAACTCGAACACGGATATGGAATAACACAGATATATTACAAACAGGGATATATACAGAGAAGTAGAAAGTGTTAGTCCGAAAAATCAGGTTTAGTAGTAATTGTCTGAACGCGTCTGTTTCGGACTGCCTCTGACTCGACTGACTCGCTCGCTCTGACTGACTGACTGACTGACAGACTTCTGACGGACCTCACTCCAGACTTCAGACTGAACACCCTGCTTCCTCTTGAGGCGCAGTATTTATTACGTATGGAATAGTCCATTATGTTATTATGGGTAAGGTCCCATAACACTAAGGCAACTCAGTCAAGCTACAGATATCGGTTAGATTCCTTGTCCCTTTATCATACTGTCTGGTCGTCGAACCCCCAGTGCCCAAGCAGAATCTTTTGAGATTGGGGGGGGTATGCTTCTGTATCTTTGCAGATATTGATCAAGCACAATGAACCTTGTGGCTGACATAAGTGCGTGTTTCCAATGCTGGTTCTTAAGGTAAGCTTTCCTCATCTAAAATATTGTCGAAACACTTTCTTGCGTCTCTCCTTTGACCTTTGTCTTGATTAATCGAAGCTGGATAAATATCTGTTAAGAGTCTGCCTGGTGACTCAGATTGTTGGGCATTTCTCACTGTACCCAAAGGGTGGCTTTAGAATCCAGGCACATCCACTATTTCGATTTTCTGGGTCAGTCTATAGTACTTTGATTTGCTCACTGGTATGTCTTGCCAGTGTGTTCGTGAAGCGTTACAATTTTCGTACGCTTCCTTAGAGTAACGACCATCGCAGTCAATGACCGCAGTACAACTAATCGACAGTCGAGACAATAGTGTCTGGGCCTGATGAAAATCTGATGCAATCACGTAGGATGCAATATTTTTCAAGGTCAAACAAATTTCATCATACACCCCGAAAATAGATTAATAATACTGCACACCACTGCAAATGATCTAATCTGGGGAAAAAATAGAAATCCATAAAACCATCTCACTCCAGTGGGTGAAAAACTGACCGTATGGTGACAGAAAGGAAACTAAAGCGATTGTTTCAATTAATTTGCACAAGGCTTTAAGAGATGAGTAATGAGGTGTGTGTGTTTTTTTAAGAGAAATAGGAACAACAAGGAAATCTTACATTCTGTAAAATTCATAAACTTAAGGAGATCAGAACATATGCTAGGCCACAAAAATCTTCTGAGCCGACCAAGCATAGACATGAATACAATATGGGAACCATTAGTAAGGAGTGCCAGAGAAAAGCGATAACAACAACAAAAATTGCAATATGAGCACTGGTAAAAATAGAAACTGAGACATTAGGTTTATAATATCCAGAAATTCATACACAGATGTCCTCAAGGACACATGTCACAGTGGATAAAGGCGTTAGTTAGATCCAGTGACAGGACCCAAAGAGTGTGAGTTCAATACCCGGTTAAGGCAGTGGAGAACTTGGAGAGGGGAATTAACAGGAGATAACTGATAACTGACATCCATTAAAACATGGCAGCCTACCACAGTGAGCGAAATAAAGGGTTCAGTTCGACATTCCGACTACCTGAAGAAAGCCGAAACGTTGTAATAAATACGGCGACAAAGATGAGGACAATAGTCCGAATAATGTAAATAGTGTACATAATACCTCATCTCAGAAATATAGACAGATACTGAAATGCGGAAACGTTGTAATAAATATGGCGACAAAGGTGAGGACAATCGTCCGAATAATGTAAATAGTGTACATAATACCTCATCTCAGAAATATAGACAGATACTGAAAGACCAAAACGTTGTAATAAATATGGCGACAAAGATGAGGACAATAGTCCGAATAATGTAAATAATGTACATTATACTTCATTGCAGAAATATAGAGAGATAACAAGGAAATCTATATTACAATCATAAAAAGACAATGTACAGGTACATAATTGGAGAATTTAACACACATTTAATATAGTGAAATCAAGAGAAGCAGGATCCACTTTATGGGATTGTCTGGATGGTTGACAGGCCAGAAACAAAGTGAAACGGTAAAGGGTGAACAATTACTTGAAAAAGACAGATGTGGAAAGTCATGATCAGAGATGTCCTTAAGTGACACGGCATATAAAACAAGACAGTAGTCATATCCGTAACTATCAAGTACAATGATATTACATTGGTGGTATTCCTATTTTAATGCCGTATATAATTAATGTGCGTCTAAAATTGTGATTCATTTGGTTTTATACAAGTGGTAAACAAGTTTATCTTTCTGGCTGTCTCCATGAATTGGTGTAAACGGAGTTAAACTGTAAAACAATAAAGCAAACAATTGTATCGTTTTCGTCGACCACTATAATTTATCCATTCTACCAGTACTCATTATGAAGCAAAGAAAGAATGCTACAATTGTTAGCAGCAAAAAAAAATTAATATGATTGAGATAGACATGAAGAAATCGTAAAGAAATATAGTCTGTTTAAAGAGAATTGCGAAGATAATGATTCTTCGCTAATTAAGAAAAATAAACTCTTATATTTCGTATCAAACTAAAGTAGGTTGATTCAGCCCTTTGTGATTCGAGTGAACGAAACAAATTTGTTATACAATAAAAAAGAAAATATTTCAATTCAGAGAAATATTTATGCAAAAAAAAAGATAAAAATTATCATTTCAGGCAATAATCTAGGTATATTTACAGATATGTGTATATACAGGGAGTTCACAAATCATTTGTACAATTTTAAAAACTCCTCCCAAAACGACAAAATGCACATAACTTTACAATTTTTATTAGTTTGGTTTATTTTGCATTACGCTATATCAACATCAATGGGTTATTTAATGCCGATAAGATTTTTTATGGGGAGGTTCGTGTGAACAGAACATGTATTCTTTGTAAAAAAAACATTTTGTAGATCAGGTTTCATTGACGTAAAGAGGGCTTTTCGCAAGAGTCAAATATATTGCTAGTAATTTCAAAAATTGCATTGCTGATATTTTCTACCATAAAAATCTATTTTCTACTTTCATAGAATTTTGACCCCAGTTTTGGGGTTAGCTACTTGGCCGTAACTGGGGCCCTAACAGGTGTTACGACTTCGAGTCGGGGTGAACCTGGGGAAAAAACAGCAATGAGGAGATGGTTCCACACTCACAAGTTTTATTAGAAAACATAAGTAAAAAAAAAAAGAATTGTATTTATATACATCAGGACAGTTCCAGAAATGCCCCATGAGTTGCTAGCAACACATCTAAATGATGCCCAATTTCTGTTATCTACAAGACATTTCTCGTTTCCATAATTTTTTTGTGCCTGACATGGATGCTATCACGCTTGCTATTTTGGGGTGTGTTGTGTAGGAAACCTACCACCCCTCTTGAAGATGAACTTGTCTACAAACAAAGACGTTAAATAGTGGCATGTCAAAAGACAGAGAGTCGGAGAAGTTCTTGAGCTGACTTCCGACGGCTGTCGAACTCTCTGCGTTAGCAGAGAGGAACCCGGACGAGGCTTTGCCGAAGGGCAAGGTTTCGTCCGGGGAGGTAGACAGGGCCTGAACCCGTCTAATCGGCTTCAAAAGGCTATTTTTTTGGCCGAGCCTACGGGCTCGGAGAAACCCACAATAAAACCGGCCTTGTGCCATATTCGTTTCCCGTGGGTGAAATGATAAATACCGGAGAAGTTCTTGGGCTGAGTTAGTTATAGACTATTCAGGCGATTTCTGTACCTACTTAACAACCGAATAAACCCCTTTATATTGTTACGTGTTATTTGGCGTTTGTCTTTATTAAGCCCAAATCAACATCATAACAGGTTGTTTGTTTTTTCTTTTTCTTTTTTTATACTTTGTACTGTAATTCCGCTGGACGTGAGTGTCCCTTTGATTTCTATGAACTAAAATACACACGGCACTTTTTCTTGACGCGTTGACATTTTCATTAAACAACACGAATCGATAAGAAACTCTTTTAGCCTCGACTTGAAAAGGCAAACAAAAAGAAATAAAAAAAAGAATTCATTTTAATTTATCGTATATATAATCAGTTCTTTTTAAATCCATTATTAAAATCTTAACTTACTAGTTTTAATTTGAATTTATCGTATATATAATTAGAACTGATAAGTTAAGATTTTAATAATATCTCTTTAACATGTAAACAAGTGTATTGATGGATCTTAAGTCCAACAGATAGTACAATAAACTGTTGAAGTTGTACAAATTCTTTATGTCACCATAACGATCCGCTTAGGTGAAACCTTGGTAGGTTTGTCTGGCTCTCTAGGTTTGACTTTCTATATATATATATATATATATATATATATATATATATATATATATAAGGACACACACTCGTCCTGCGTATGACAATAAACTACAACCGGCAGCAACGACTCTGAACGGAAGACTAAAAGTTTTTCACAAGCGTGGAACCACCTCTTTATTGCTGCTATTCTAACATCCAACCTGACCCGGGGTGGTAGTACCTGTTAGGACCCCATCTATAGGCAAATAGTGACCCCTCCCCCCCCAAACAAAACTCTATGAAAGTATGAAAACACATTTTTATAGTAAAAAATATCAGCGACACACTTTTATATAAAAAATTACCAACAATAGATATTTATAGTAGAATTACGAATAATACATTTTTAAAGCAAGATGACCAACAATACCTATTTTTAGTAGAATTAGTATCATGAAAAAATTCTTTATGACATCAATCCTTACATCCTAAAATTTCTTAAATCAAACTCTATCCCAAAATATAACTTCAAGAAAACCGAAACATATCACCGCCTCTAGTTATTATGTCTATACAAACATATATATGCAGAAAAGCTGTGCCTCATCTACCATGTATTCAATTGCGAAAGCAGAATAACATATTCCATAATTTTAGTATCTCAAGGACACATGGCATAGCGGATAAAGGCGTTAGTTAGATTCAGTGGCAGGACCCGCAAAAGAGTGTGAGTTCAATACCTGGTTAAGGCGGTGGAGAACTTGGAATGGGGAATTAACAGTAGATAACTGATAACTGACATCCATTAGATATGGCACGTGGAATTAGAATAGTCTACCCCAAAGAGCGAAATAAAGAGTTCAGTTCGACATTCCAACTACCTGAAGAAAGCCGAAGTGTTCAACGGCCGAAACGTTGTGATAAATATGGCAACAAAAATGAGGATGATAATCAGAGCAATATAAATAGTGACCATAATTTTATTACTTCAAAGAATGTCCATAGTAATCTGTACAACTTTCACAGTTTATTGCATATGCATGTGTGTATGTGTATGTGTGTATGTCTCGGAAATTCTTTTATTAAATTCAACGCAAGAGGGAAATGATCTGTCTGTTTAATTTTTTTTCCAACTTACGAATAAGTTGTTGCCCATTTGAATCAAAATTAGAGAAAATAATATAATCCAAAGTTAATTTTTCTGCATTTTAAATATTTTATACAAATTTCAAAGCGTGTAAAATATTTCATATACACGTGCCTTGTGCTGTCAAACACAGTGAAACAGTTCTACACTTGTCGTTATTTATAAGATGCGCGAATATTCAAACAGAAATATAGCGTTCCTTCAAATGCCAAGATGAGGCAAATAAATACATAAGACACTGACAACATTTTATCAGTTTCTGATAATGACCCAATATGGTCAAACGTAATCGGACAAATTCATAAACTTTAACAAGTTTGCCTACAATTTTATCCGGAGGCGTGGCAACTTATTTGTTTATTGGAAAAAATTGATAAAATGAATAATTTATTAAAACTTGTTAGATTGAATTATTATAACATACATATAATTCACCCAATGTTTTTGCAAGTTTTCTGTCTGTAATATCTGTGACTGTAGTCACATTATCTTCCTTGCAATGGTGACATAGTGTGACAGGTATGGCAATGGTGACATAGTGTGACAGGTATGGCAATGGCGACATAGTGTGACAGGTATGGCAATGGCCGATTATTACATATTGGTGTGAAATCTGGCAAAGTAAAACAAACCTTCTAATTATAGTAAGGATTTAAGAAAACACCCTGTTATATAGAGATTGTGACCCCGTGTAGAGAAGTAAAACCAACTGGAAAACAACTACCTGTTTACTGTACCTGCGTTTACCATTCTTTTAATTCCCGTGCAAACCAAGCCTGTATCTACATTTTGACTCTGGTGATAACCAGACCTCTATTCACCAATCTGTTGTTTGTCAAAATAAGAGATTTTATTATTAAATAACCAGGAAAAGGCTGACTTGCCTTAGAGTAAACCAAAATGGTTTAAGAAAATATGGAGTCATTTTTGGCGGCATGAGTAAATCAATATATAAATAATATTAAAGATTAAATTAACGATTTATTTAATGATTAAAAACGATATGAATATATTTCTGAGATGAGATAATATACCTATTTACTCTACTTACATTGTTCGGACTGTTGTCCTCATATTTGTTGTCATATTCATGACTCTACGACTATTGTATGCTCCGGCCTTCTTCAGGTGATATACGTTGGAATTTCGATTCGAACCCTTTATTTAGTCCACTGTGGTAGATTGTTCTAATTCCACGTGCCATGACTTTTCTGGGTTTCACAGTTTCAGCTATTTCCCTTTAGTAACTTAACTTTCCAAGTTTTTTTTTTTCACCTATGCTGTGGCCAGGTATTGAACTCACAACTCTTTGGGTCAAGTTACTGGATTACTTCAACCAATGCTTTTATCCACTGGGCCATTTTAATTAAGGGAATTAAATGAAACTGAGACATCCAGAAAAGCCATGGCACGCGGAACTAGAACAAGTTACCCACGTGGACTAAATAAAAGGTTCGGTTCGAAATTCTATCGTATATCAACTGATGAAGACCGAGGCGTACAGCAGCCGAAACGTCATGAATATGATAATAAAAATGAGGACAACTGTCCGAACAATGTAAATGGTGTAAATATTTAAAAATGGTTTTTACAAACATTTTATCGAAGCTGAATCAGCCATCTTAAAATGTTCATTATATTTGGTGTTTTCGAAACTGCTCGAAGGATTTAAAAGCTAACGTTCAAACTAAATGGCGATTACCTGAATCCATCAGTATTGAGTAATGGTCCACTGGATAGATTTTTTAGGATCATTAATTACAGAATTTGACCTTGTGACGAAATTAAACCATGCTTACTAAATAAAAAATTACTAGGACTTACTGCGAGCTAACCTGGTTGACTTCAGAAACGATTTCCAGTGTTACTGAGTGCCCCATACTTTCGGTCTTGTACTAAACTGAGTTACGCTTAACAAAATGACAACAATGTATTGATTGATTAAAATCCAACTGTCAAAATCTCCATCACAGAGACGAAATTCTGATCAGTTGTCGAACCAAATCATCAATCACAAGTAAAATGTCACTTTCTTATTCAAATTATTGTACAACGCTAAGAATTTTTTAGAATAATCGAAATTGGCATAATATCGCTTGAGTTCAACTAACGAAACTGTGGGCAGCTATTGTCGTCTGCCACTTTCAAATTTTTGCCATGCGCTATTTTCTGAACAGCCGGACATTAAAAACATCGCCATTGTTAACGCGTACGCGGACATTTGGAATGTGATGAGTCATGAGCGGTTAGCGTGGCCCAATTGTTAGCAACCACCTCTCAAAGACCTGTCCGCTAGTGTAGAGGGTCAGTTCCTCACGAATGCCTCTTAATGTGGCTTTGTACACAGACTAACCAATTCTGAGTAAATACCTATGCACATTCACAAACGCATACACACTCATTTTTTTTTTCATTTGTATATATAACTCGAGTGTAAAGTAAAAGCAGGAAGATATGAAAGGACAGCTTGTTAAGTTCTTTATGCTAAAACAACATTTTGAAAAGGGAGGAAGTTCATGCGTGTTCTTTATCTCTATCTATAAAAGGCAGGATGTGTGTGTGTGTGTGTGTGTGTGTTTGTGTGTAACGACAGATTTGCACCAAAATTAACATGCACATGCTCCAAGTTAGCAGGAAGGCCAAGACCGACTTTGCATTTCCCAACTCACATCGATAGTGGAAATAATCAATTTTTTCATGCTTCTACCGCAGGTTTCATGTAGTTTGCGACCATTTTCTATTGGCCAGAGTGAGATCCGGCTGCCACGAATAGACAGGAAGATTCTATTGGCCAGCGTGAGAGCCAACAGCTGACTAACACGAATGTTAACTAGCATGCTAGCATGCAAAAAAATCGATAGTTGCATTCGTCACAAGTGGGAAAAATTTAAATCTGCATGGCACTTTACTCCAATTGGCTCATTCGCTTGCTTAAACTCAACGTTGATTCTGATTCCGCAGAACTGGGTTGGGTGTGAAAAAAAGTATTTGTTGTTAACATTCTTTTTTCATTCGGTTTTCCAGTTACGAGTCCTTTTTTAAAGCTGATCGTTTTGTGTTCATTTTGTTGAGTTCTTTTTCATGACAGATTTAATGTTTAGTATAGAGCTTAGAAAAATCGCAGTGTGAGATAGGCAAGAAGTAAGGCATGTAGCAACATCAGTAGGGCAATGGGCACCCCTTTTAAGTCAAGTGATAGCGATTGCCGTATGAGTCGTACGATTTTTGGATCAAGCACGGGCAACGCCAGACCATGCTGCTAGTTAAGAATAAAACTTTGTATCTACGACTAATAAAATTAAAGCTATAAAAGTATGCAAATCATACACAGTGGAAATAATTGGATACAGATTTCTGAAACCGCAAGAAAATTATCCCTTTTCGGAAGATTATATAGCGCCATAGACTCAACAGGTTGCTAAAAATGACGAATTTAGGCAATAATTTTCACAGGTAATAATGGCAACTGTAAAAATTGCATACGTTGAAAAATAAGTAAAAATAAGTTTATTGAAATAAACACTACTAACAGCTATACTCGGCTGGTCAATCAGAAAAAGCTTTCAATTAGAATGGAGCAAAAGCGGCATCATGTTTAGATATAACCAAGTCTATCTTCTTCAATTACTTTAAAGTACTTTCATTAAAAAAACATTTTGAATTAATGCAGTTACTGATATAACAGAAGTAGTCTGTATTTATTCAATCGAAGTTAGCCGAGGACATGAAGGGGTAAAACAGGCAACATGAAGACCCACTTCAGACCACAATTATTTTGGAGTTTTTGAAATTCAATTTGTCAGTGTGCTACCAGGGATGTAAATGAGGATACATTTAGAAATCAATTGTTAAGTTTGATAAAAATTTGTTGAAATATCAACGAAAAATAAAAAAGAAACTAGTAAAAATCGCCATTTTTCGCTATTAACGTGGGTTTTCGCTCAGTTATCAAGTTAAATAACTGTTAAACAATAAACTTGTTGTTAGCTACAATTGAGTGAAGTTTGTATTAGATTGCTTGAAAATTGAGGGAGTTCATAGTTTAAAATTTGTGTTGAAATCGTTTTGTGTTGAAATCGATTTTTCGTTTTTTTGCGGTTTTTCACGAAACGCAATGGCGTAGAAATAAAAATGAGGCATCGTTGAGCTCGTCATGATGTAAGTAACCTATATACTGAGTTTGAAAGAAATCGGAGAAAAAAAGTTGAATTTGTCAATTTTTGATCGGCTTTATTGATTTTTTTAAATTATCGATTTTTTTACGCTAAGACCCTATCTTTTACATTGTACAATGGATAGTCAAGTTTGGTCAAAAACGGTTGAATGGATCTCGAATAAAAAGGTATCACACAGACAGACAGACACACAGATACAGAGACATCCTCTGCTTTATAAAGCGTGTCCCAATAATTTGGACCGATTTTAAATGTGAATTAAGTTTAAGCGCTTACTGATTTTTTTTTCTTTTTTCTTTCAGATTTAACAACTAAAGTCTTTGACAATTTCAAGCCTAGAAAGATTAACAATCAAACAACGCGTTAAAGCTATCGAAGCCTATTACAGAAATGGACATTCAAATTTATAAATATACAGCCCAATGATTTTGCTAACAAAAAATGCACACCAAACAGTGACCTTTTGTGGATGCAGTGGCTTTTCAACAATCTTCCTTGGATTTTCACCAGCTCAAATGTGACAATTCTGATTATTAACGAATCCACCAAGATGAAAACGGGCTTCATCACTAAAGAGGATTTTTTGCAAAAAATCTTCATCGGCTTGTCTTTGCTTGTGCACCCAACTGACAAATGTACGGCACTGCAAATGGTCAGCAGGTTTCAATTCTTGTGTCAATTGAATTTTGTAAGTGTGTAGAGATAAATCTTTTGTCAAAATTCAATGTAACATTGTTGTGGAGAGGTTCAATTCCTGCGTGTGATGAGGTATCTGGATTTTTGGCCATATTCTCGTGTACTGCAGTAATATTTTCAGCTGAATGGCATAAACAAGCATGCAATGGTGTTTTCACATCTGCCACCAACCCAGTTTGTTTGAATTTACGAACGAAATTCAAACAAACTAATTGAAATATGTTTGATTGTTAATCTTTCCATGGTTGAAATTGCCAAAGACTTAAGTTGTTAAATCTGAAAGAAAAAGAAAAAATCATTAGATGCTTAAACTTAATTCACATTTAAAATCGGTCCAAGGTATTAGAACACCATTTATATACAGATTAGTAAAAAAAATTGGTTTTCAATTAAATCTATTTTTTTTAATTTGATCAAATGTAACATGAACTTGGTCGCAATATAAGATTCTAGTTATTAAAGTCTGTTTTTAAAGGTTGATATAAAATGGTGTGTTCATGTCTAAAGATATTTTATTTTATTATAATTGTTTTTCATAAATTTTAAACGTATAGATTTTTATTAAAATTGTTAGTATTTATTTCCATGAATCAATCATAAAAAATCAGAATACAGAAATAAATACTAAACACTTCAATTAACTTTGATGTATGGGTCAGTTGTAACAAATTTTGTCTTGGGAAATTGAACCTAGAATAGTCTGCACTAAAAGTATTCTTGTCCATCACCGTAAAATTCTATAGAACCAGAATATTAACTTGGAAATTAAAAATAATGAATAGCGGCTCGGATTGAGGTTCGAGTTCGAATCCCAGTCGAATCCATTACATTCACTTACGTGCTAATACCCTTGGGAAAGGTATGAATCCTATTCTTCTCCATACCCCCAGCTATGGATAAATAGCAGGACAGACCGGGTTCTATAGGCTTGGATGGCAACTGGTCTACCACAGAAAGAAATGGCAACCTACTGTGGGAAAAATCTGCCTCGTCAGTCATGTATCGAAAGATACATGATCGCCTAAGTGCGTATCATGCATGGCACATAACTGACTGAATCTGAAAAAGCCTCACCAAATCGAGATTCCAGTTTTTTCAGATGTGCATGGACAGGCAGTCAAACCACTCTTATTCATTTACTCTATGCTTTTTGTTGCTTAAAATACTAACTTTAAAATACTAACGTATTAATTCGTATTTTCTGTCTGAATTTCTGGGATGAACTCTTACGATTATTTACATGTTCACTATTAACACCCATCTTTTTTGTTCAACCTTCATTTAATCTTCGAGGCTAGATTGCCCCCGTTCCTCTGAACATATCTACAGATACCTGCTCCTCTGTTTTCTACTGAGTCAAAGTACAAGACTTGGACTCAAAATTACTACAGTACCAAATTCACGACCCAGCGATTTAATAATCACGGGAACAATCCTAAGACGAGAACTTGTAGTTTCAAGCTTAACTTACCTGTTGGTGAGTGCTGCTTATCACGCTTGACTGCACTCACCAAAGCTACTCTTTTCTAGTGCAGTTACTGCTGCTGCTGTTGAAGCTTTGCTGGCATTTGTTTTTTCTTTCTCTATTAACGACGCCCCTATGTACATCATTTTTTATGTCATCCATGTATCTATCCGGTGAACGAAATTTTTATTTATTACTGATAACAGATAGTTCTACACTCTTCCCCGGTCTTTCAAGAGGAGTGGAGGTTTATTCCTTGTTTCCTGTTTAGGATAGGGTTTCCAGTTCCTTCAAAAATCTGCTTCAACTCTATACTTCTAAAGTCTCTGCCTAAACTCTGAAATTTTATTTACAATTTATTTGAAATTTTTAATATTTTATTTTGGATAATTACCTCTGAGGTCCAAGAGGACAAGAGTGGCGCATACGACGAGCAAATTGTGAGCATTAGCGCTGGAATGACACGGCGCATGCGTCACTGAGCCAGACCGAGGCTGGCAGTGTATGCAAGATGCTATTTTTGTGGGTTGGCAAAATAAATAAAGGAGGTGATTGTTTGTTGAGACAGAGATCAACGCAGTTCAAATCCATCCGTTGCGGTGTGTGCTAAACCAGTCCCTTGTAAGTGTTGTTCCATTCCCTGTGCTAAGAAAAAGAAATTCTTTCCTGCTAGATTTGTTTTTTGTCTTTAGCTCAACAGGAATAGAGAGGTTTGTCTATCAAACGGTTTACACTCCTTACAGGTCTTTTGAGCAGGAGTAAAGTTTTATCCATTGTTTCCTGTTTAGGATTGGGATTCTGGTTCCTTCTAAAGCCTGCTTCAACTCTGTATTTCTAACATCTCTTCCTAAACGCGGAAATTTTAATTATTTGCTTTTAGAATTTTTGAATTTTTACTTTTTTCATATTAGCGGTAGATAGATTGGCCTATCATCCGGTTCACACTCCTCCCGGCCTTTTGAACGGGAGTAGAGGTTTTATACTTTGATTCTAATTTCTTCTAAAGTACTTTTCATTCTCTTTCACCCCCAGTAGCTCACTTGTGTCTTAGTGGCATTATCGCCTTGCTTGGAGAGAATTGATTAAAATAAAGCAAAAAACAAAGATTTGGGTATTTAAAAAAACACAGACCTGCAAATGCTAATAATCAAGAGAATTCGCTTTTACTTGCATTATTTACATTATTCGAACAGTTATCCTCTTTTTTATTGCAATATTCAGAACGTTTCGGCCGTTGTACGCTCCGGCCTACTTCAAGTGATTGGAATTTCGAACTGAGCCATTTATTTCGTCCACTAGGGTAGATTATTCTACTTTCACGTGACATGCTTCTTCCGGATGTTTCAGTTATTTTCCTTTTTCTTTTTCTTCCAAGTTTTGGTTCACAACTGCTGTGGCCTGGTATTGAACTCACAACTCTTTGGGTCTAGTCACTGGATGTAACCAACGTTTTAATCCACTAGGCAATGTGCCCTTGAGATTTGAATTAAAGGGAAATAACTGGGACACCCAGAAGCGGCATGGCACGTGGAACTAGATCAGTCTACCCCGGTGGACAAATAAAGCGTTCGGTTCGAAGTTCTAATCACTTGAAGAATGCCGGAGCGTACAACGGCCGAACCGCTATGAATATGACATGAAGATGAGGATAACAGCGGGAATAATGTAAATAATTCTAGTTATCATAATACCTCATCTCAGGGATATAGACGGATATAATTCGCTTTTATTTCCCTTTAAATGCTTCAGAGATTGTACTAGAGACTTTCGTTTGACCCTGTATATTACATAGAAAAATTAAGTAAATATCGAAATAGCAAATGATGGAAAACACTGGGGCATAATCCCCAGGAGTTTTTCAAAGTATACGAATCAAAATTGGCAGCGCCAAGTTAATTTTATAATTCTACATAGAATAAGGATGAAAATTGACAGCACAAATTTAATATTTCAACATTTTCTCAAATAAGAAACATAACTGTAGCCGCTGAAACCCCACGAGCTTTGACAGCTAAGGTTTTATATAATCTCTTATATTCATTCTTCTTTCCCTCTTTGTGTCTTCTCATTCGCTCCCTTATCCATTCTAATCCTCGATGCTTGTCTTTTAATGGATTAGTTTCTTGAACAAAAAGTAATAAGCAAAGTACAAATATTTCCTGCTGAATCTGATCTCTTAACTTTCTTTTGGTCTGTCTCCAAGAGAAAAATTAATGTACCGCCATTTTTATGCCTTTCCATCCAGACATGCATTTCAATCTTTCACCTACTGTTTCTTGATATCCACCCCAAAAAACTCTATTTATACCAGTTTTTCGATTCCATAGCTTCCCCTTATCTCTCTCTCTCCGTTTTGTCTCTCTTTCTTTCTCTTTTCTCTCTCAATATATATATATATATATATATATATATATATATATATATATATATATAATTCCACTCCAAGCAAGGGAATAAAGTCACACAAGGAGTTACTGAGTGTTAGAGAATATGGAAAAACTACTATTAAGAAGAGAGGACAATAAAAGAACAAGAATTAAGAAGAAAGACGATAACGATTGAGATTGCATTTAAATTTTTGAAGATCAAAGGCAATAAAGCCACTAAGACACGAGGGGTTACTGAGTGTTAGAGAATATGAGAAAAACTGCTATTAAAGAAAGAGGAAAATAAAAGAACAAGAATTAAGAAGACAGACGATAACATTTGATATTGCATTTGCTGGAAACTTCGCCCTCCAAAAGGCAGTACCTGCTCCTATTTATAGCTGGGAGAATTCATGCGTGTGTGGGTAAATTCCCATAACATTTTTGCAGCATCCGTACATTTTTCTGTTTTGTAGGAGTCAGTAATAACAGAAATTTTCCATAATTTTCATTCTCCCAAGCATTTTTGGCTACTTCTATAGCCATTTTGATGAGGATTTTGTTTTTGTTTTTGATTTTGTTAGTTTAATGACGTGAACTTACGACCCATGGGCCCAGTATGACTATTCGATAATGCTGTGGCCTTTTAGGGCCAGAAATAAAGATACAAAGAGAGGAATTCAGTCAAATATATTAACACAACAGTAATACAAACATATACAAACGTGAGTTCGGTCCGACTGTTAGAGCTGACTGCTGGAAACTTCCCTCTGCAAAAGGCAGTACCTGCTCCTATTTATAGCTGGGAGATTTTATGCGTCTGTGGGTAAATTACCGTGACACTTTCCAAACTCTAGCAGACCATATGCTGACACGAGCTCCCAGAGTTTGAGTTGGGGGTGAGAAGACTCTCGGACCACCCTGTATATGTGCTTGTATGGGTTTTGGGTATGTTGTATGTTTCATTGAATGTGATGAAAAAGGAAAATTTTATAGTTTTTTTCTAGTTTTCTTGTTGGAGTCCGATTACCGGATATCAGAAACAATGAGCCCGTTTCAATTAATTTCAAAGCAAGTAATGTTTAGTGCAGATCTGTAGGTTTTGATATGCGCTACAGTGCTATCGCTGTACTAATAACAATACGTAAAACTATTATTTATTCACCTCCTAATATCGGCGAGTGAGCGTCTGTGGTTCTGGGGATTTCTCCGAACGTGAATCTCCTCCACAAGAGGATGTAACAAACTGTTTTTTTCCATCTCAGGTGGTGTTTTTATATACCTTCCTGCAATTCGATTCTTTCACGTGTGCACATACTAAACGGAGCTAGGTTGACCGTATGTTTACATGGCGCAAGCAGACATTACCATCCTCTGAGGCGCGAATCTGTATCTGATGGCTATGAGGGCACCTTCCATATTAATCCTACGATGCACTTAGTTCATTTAATGCTCCGATGTGACACTGAATTGAAAGTCGAAGTTGCTATTAACTGCGGGTATGCCCAATACAGAGTAAGATCAATTTCTTTTAGAACAAAGTTTTTTTTTTTTTTTTGACATTAAATTCGATTCAGAACAACTGGTATTTCTTGTCGTGAAAAACATTCTAATAAAAACTAATATCTTCGAAAACTGAAAACACTTTCTGGTTCTTCTTCTTCGTCTTCTTTGTGCCACTTAGCTTAGGACATAGGAGATCATGGCTCTCCACAACTTCCTATCCTTTGTAGTATTTCTATAATTTTTTTAATCGGTATCACCCCAAGCAAAACAGTAATGCCGCTAAAATACAATGAGTTATGGGGTGTGGAAGAAATAGGAAGAGATGCATTAATAATGAGCGGAAAGAGAAGAGAGCAACTGGAAGACAGTAGATAGCGATTGACATTGCATTTTAATTTTTGCAGATTAAAGTTGACTGCAAAGGATTTCTACAGAAAGAAGTGCGAGAGAAGAAACTGTTAGCATAGAATTTACGGTTACATCTAGCCAGCTCAACTGCAAACTGATGAGACCTCGACGCCAGGCTAGTGCAGCGCTTAAATTCAAAAACGTCTAGGTACCATAGCGAAGAGTTCATACGAATAATTAGCATGAAAGTATTTATAGAAAAGACAGAGAATAACCTTACGGTGGTAAGAATGTGACTGGATCTGAGCAGTGAGATCAATACCAATAATATTGCAGATTCATATTTCGGATTTTATCAAGGAGCTCATCAAGTTTTTCACAAGAAATGCCATGTGTTCTGAATTGAATTTCCATCATCCCTGCTATTCCTTGTTCTACTGTCCATTTATACATGTTCGTTAAATAGGTTACTTACTGATTTCCTCTATCCTTCTTGCTTTCAACATTCCATGTGAGTGTCAAAGTCTCCAAACCCTCTTTTTTCATTATGTGTCGTAAGAAATTTCAAATGTTTTTTTCCTGATTCTAGATGTCATCGTTTTTTTTTTTAATTTTGTTGTCATTTTAATTTTCATTAAAATTTCGTCGTTATTCTCATGTTAATATTCTCAGCATCATTCTGTAAGACGATATTTGTGTTGGCTCAAATGCAAGCATTTTTCGAATTTTTATTCCCATTGATAAAATTGCGAAGAAATTTGCGAATGGTTAATCAACTTGGAACCAAAAAAAGGAAATAAAAAAAATTTCTAGCTTACTAAATTCAACTCATCTTGTTAGAAAAACAAACGGGCAACCAAAAACCAAAGATATCAAACAATAGTTTTAAAATAAATGTTCTTCCATCATTAATTATCTGTTCGGCTAATCGCACGATTTTACATAATGAACAAAGGGGAAAAATTCTGTATTTTTTTTATATAATAAAACATTAGACATGATGTCCTCAGCTAGAAAATAATTCATCTGTTGGAAAACATTAAGACACTAGCAGAGGTATCCGGCTTTGGTCGGCAACTAATCTGAATAAATATAATTTTATATTTGTACAGATTATTAAAATGACTAACGGTAATAAGCATTTATAAATTTACTATCCTCAGCTGATTTACCTCCCTTTGCAGTGTAGTACGTGACACAAAAGATATAAATTAATAAATACCCAACGGTAATTATTATATAATGTTGATAGGTTAGTTTTTGATGGTTAATAAAACTACAAAACAATTTTTATGTATCTGCAAACACTCACAAACGTCTGGATGCCTTACAAGAATAATTTTCATTCGGCAATTAATCTATCTTTACTCTTCTCTGTTTCTTCAAAATTATCTGCTTTCATTATTGTAGAAATACAAAGAAACACAAAAATAACACACACACATATATATATTCCCTCATATATATATATATATATATATATATATATATATATATATATATATATATATATATATATACAATCCGATAGTTATTTCATAGTTTAATTTGTTGAAATATTAAAACGCTTAAAACGTTAACGGAAAAATATATAAATCTGAGTTTTTCCAAATTATCCGCTATATGCTCACATACATTAATTCTCTTAATTTCCCTTTCCAAATCTCTATTCCCCTTTCTTTCAATAAAAAAAGCAATGGTCCCTTGACTTCCAGCTTACATAAGAAGATAATTAGGGCCTTCAAATACTTAGGCCTTAAAATTGAAATATCTTCCAACCTGAAAATAGCCAACTTTTTGGATATTACACTCAATCTATCGAATAATACCTTTAAGCCCTTCCATAAAGTTGATCAAACACCCCTATACATCAACGTCCACTCTAACCACCCTAAACATGTGATAGATCACATCCCCAAAACTGTGAATACGAGAATAAATAGGCTAGCCAAAAATTCTTTAATGACAATAAGTTTATATACAATCAGGCCCTCAAAAATAGTGGTTTTAGACAAGAATTAAACTTTAATGGAGAACTTGTAAATCAGAATAATAACAGAACTAAAAACAGAAAGAGGAAGGTAATATGGTTTAATCCACCATATTGCAGGCTCTCTAACATTGATATAGGAAGTTTCTTTCTGAGATTAATTAATAAACACTTTCATAGTAAGCATCCACTGCGTAAAATTTCAATAGAAAGACACTGAAAATTAGTTACTCATGCGTTAGAAATATAGAGAAAATCATATCTTCCCCTAATTGCAGAATACTTAGAAACTACCACAGTAATGGAACTCAATCTAGTAACCCTACCTGCAATTGTAGGAATGAAGACCATTGTCCAATCGGGGGTAAATGTAAGTATGAAAATATAATATACGAGGCAACTATCTTTCCCGAGGAAAATATAAACGAGAAAAAACGATACATAGGTATATCCGCCGGTGATTGGAAACAGCGTCTATACAACCATAGACGCTCATTCAGTAGTCAGACTTGCTTATCCAAACACTACTGGAAACTGGTGGATAAGGGATTAAACCCAATTTTGAAATGGAGATACCTATCAAGAGCCAGAACACCTAATAACTTCGGCGATCTGTGTGATCTGTGCATGGCGGAAAAAAATCTTCATTATCAAAAATAAGAATCGAGATGAGCTGCTGAATCTTCGTAATGAGATATTTTCTAAATGTAGACATAAGAAACGATTCAAAACATGAACACCGTTTTGTAACATGTTGTCACTTATGTCAGTTCCATCTTGGTTCAATAACATCGGGCATGACATTTCAATGGAATGACTATTATGTTTATTATGTTTATCACTATATGTATCATTGTGTATGTTTATGTGATGCGCTATGTATTTATTTATTTATTTTTACACGCCCAAATGTTTGAAATGTTACTTATTTAGATTTTAAATTTTAATTTATATATATATATATATGTGTGTGTGTGTGTGTGTGTGTGTATGTATGTATGGAGGTGTTTATGTATGTGTATATGTGCATATGTATATGTGTGTATGTGTGTGTATATATATATATATGTGTGTGTGTGTGTGTGTATGTGTATGTATGTGTATATGTACATAAATATATATATATATGTATGTATGTGTATGTATATGGATGTATGTGTATATATATGTATATGTGTGTGTACTTAGCTGTGTGTGTATGTGTGTATATATGTGTACATACGTAGGGGTGTGTATATAAGTATATGTATGTGTATGTATGGATGTACATGTATGTGTATATGTGTATATTTATGTATACATATATGGATGTATGTATGGGTAGATGGATGGATATATATGTAGATGGATGTATATGTAGATGTGTGTATATATGCATGTGTATGTTTTGGTATGTATGTACTCATATATATTTGTATATGGGTGTATATGTACGTATATATATATGTGTATGTATAGTTAGACGAATAGATATAGGGATACATTGTCTATTTGTTTAAATGAGTGTATATAATTGTACAGAAATGTAAGGTTTTAGGTATATATGTTTATGTGCACGTATGCGTATGTCCGTATGTATATATGTGTGTAAATGTGTATATATATGAAGGACTGGATGCGGATGGATGTATGTGTGTATATATGCGTGTATGTGTGTGTATGTATTTTTGTATATTTTGGGGTTTTATATATATATATATATATAATAAGGAGCGTTCGGTAGGCAAGGTCGAATTTACTGCTTATAAACTTCCTTGCCTACCTTTGTGGCCGAGACGGTAAGGCACGTCAGCGTAAATGACGGTTCCGTATAGGATGCAGGTTCGAATCCTGTCAAAGGACGAATATTTTCTATGAAAATTTCTCGGACATTCAGGCCAGTAAATGTTATTTAATACTGTTTATTATAAACAGAGCATTTACTTAAATACTTGTATCTATAAAAAAAGAACGTTAAACATAAAAATGTCTTTAATAAATAAATTGTCGGACTTTGTCCATTTCTTAGTATCTATATATATATATATATACAGAGAGAGAGATGTGCATGTGTATGTATGTATATGTATGTGAAAAGTGTGTGTATATGGATATAGATGAATGTGTGGATATGTGAATATATTTTTATATGTGTGTACATGGGTATATGTATGTGTGTATGTGGGTACACGCCTATGTGTATGTATATAGGTGTATATGTTATTGTGTATGTGTGTATTCGCATGTGTTTTTGAACATAGAAATATAGGTCCTTGCTGGATTAGATACTCGTTATATTTATTTTTTATATGTTTATATTTGATTTGTAACCTGTAGTCGATATTAAATTTGTCAAATTTTCTCAATTACAAAGCGGCCCTTTAAGTAAACGCAATTTTACTTTCTTTCGTCCCATCTCTCTCCCCCACCTCGTCTTTCCCTCCCTCTTATTCTAACATTAGATTGTCTATGGTGTGTGTATATCACCACGAAATGTATCTTTATGCATTAGACATCCGACAACATTCATTTTTCTCTTACTTAAACCCCTTCCACCCACCTCTCCTAAAATTCTTTCTGTTAAGGTTTAATCTCCCTCCTCCTCATACTTACGCTCTCTCTAAATTCTGTTTTTACTTCCGGAGTTGTTTTTTCTGTTTTCTTTTTGAATTTGTAGGTCTGATGAATTGGATCATTTACGATTCCAATGGAATAAATTATGACCATGGAATATTAGTGTTTAAGCCTTTTTTATTATATCCTTACTCTGTCCTGGACATTGAGTTCTACCTGGATTCTTCCTCTTGAATTTTTATTCAAAAAATATACATGTATGGGTATTTATATATTTTGCTTATGTATGTATATTTACCACTAATATTATATATATATATATATATATATATATATATATATATATATATATATATATATATATATATATATTATGAAATGGACAAAGCCCGACAATTATTTTAAGACATTTTTATGGTTATACATTCATAGTGTGTGACGTCATTTGTTTACATTTGATACGCCATGAGCAGATATGGATATGAATGTACGTGAGAGATTCATGGATGATTGAAGTTTAAAAGCAGTAAATTCGACCGTGCTAACCGAACGATCCTCTGTGGCCGAATCGGTTCAAAGGCACATCAGACTATATGACGGTTACGTATATGATACAGGTTCGAATCATGTGGGAGGATGAATATTTTCTATGAAAATTTCTCGGACATTCAGGCTGCTAAACGTTGTTTATTATAAACAGAGCATTTACTTAAAGAGAATGAAAATAATGTATAAACATAAAATGTCTTTATATATATATATATATATATATATATATATATATATATATTGCTACCAGGCACTCAACACTCAAGCCACATCCGGCCCGCAAAAGTTTTTGTCCGACCCGTGAAGAATTTTTGTCCGGCCGGCCAGCTTAATACCTGGACACTAATTATCTAATTCATTTGCGGAGAAAGTGACAGAAAAATATCCGTTATAGGGAAACGTCTTACAAAGCGACGAAATTTTTTAAATGAAAATTTAATTCCGAATCCACTGCAATAGATTTTTCCAAGCGGAAATCGAAAAGCCTGAAGAACGAGAAAATGATTGTATCATTTTTTAGAGATACATATGTTTGTGAACAACTTTTCCCAAAAAATGAAATATACCAAGCATTGTTTACGAGAAAGATTGAGTGATGACCATTTGAATGATGTTTTCCTCCTGTCATCGACAAATATTTCACCTGATGTAGAGAGGTTATCGAACAATAAGCAGAAACAATTGTCACATTAAATAATTTGCCATTTCTATTTGTATTCCGTTTGTAGTAAGAAATTTTCCTTTTATTTTTTGTTATCATGTTATTCTTGCAGTAAAATAAGGAACCTTGTTTAAATGATATAACATTAACTTCGTTGCCTTTTCTTAAAGACTATAGCCCAAGACAGTCTTCTGTACAAGACGTTCTGAGGTCGAGACAATTTATTATAGTAAATTTGATATTATGGCCCTCCTCCCAGGCAGTGTATAGCTTTAGGGCTCGCTCTCTCCAAAAAGTTGGCGTCCTGGGTAAGACAATAAACTACGTCCAACAGCAAGGCCTCTGATCCGGAGGCTTTGGGGAGAGTGGAACCTCCTCTTAATTGCTGGTATTCCCAGGTCAACCCTGGCCCGGGGTGGCATTATAAAAGTGTAAAAATAGGTTTTAATACCAGAAATACTTTGTAAAAAATTATTACCAGAAATAAATTTTTAAGGAAAAAAGAATATTACCAGCAATATGTATTCGAAAAAAAACTATAACCAGCATTACATTTTTCGAAAAAAATATTACCAGCTATACGGTTTTGGAAAAATAATATTACCAGCTATGCATTTTTGAGGAAAAAATATTAACAAAAATAGATTTTCGACAAAACAAAAATATTACCAGAAAAAAAAAGTTGTCGGCATTAAATGACCCATTGAGGTTGATATGCCGTAAAACAAAACAAACCAAAACAAATCAAAAGGTTGCTGATTCCTGCTATAGTCTATCGGAAATACTAACCTCATAATACGGGAAACAGGATATTCAAATGTATGATGGGAAAACAATGGTGAAAATAGGTAAAAATTG
Organism: Acanthosepion pharaonis; assembly: GCA_903632075.3. Classification (NCBI taxonomy): domain Eukaryota; kingdom Metazoa; phylum Mollusca; class Cephalopoda; order Sepiida; family Sepiidae; genus Acanthosepion; species Acanthosepion pharaonis. The sequence continues at coordinate 1,301,824 of CAHIKZ030005236.1, read as the reverse complement.
AACAGATATCTGTTAACATAAAGAAATTAAAAACATTAATAAGAACACGAAAAATTATTCTAAGGATATTCTTTATGAAACATTGAAAGGAAAACAATCAAGAAAAGTGGACAAACTAGCAAAAAATAAATTTTAAGACGCTGGTGTTCCGAATTTAAACATAGAGAAAAGTTAATTAATATTAAGAACATTAGGTAAAAACATGAAAGAACGTAAATTATCACCTTTAATAAACCTCACAAAGAGAAATGTGTAATTTGGGTGAAGAAGTACGAAACTGATTAAACAACATTAATTCGCATTGAAGAAATACACTGCATTGCATTGATAACTGGACTCAAAGTTGAGCTATTCATGAAAATAGTTCCGGGAAAATAATATTGCTTCAAATTCAATAAAACAGTATAATGCTCCCCTTTCCAGAATATTTTGAAGACAATAATAGCCTTCAGCCATTCCAGACATTGATCCAATAAAAACATTTTGATTCTTTATTAAAGGATGTAAAAACCTTAAAGAAATATTTAAAAGTAAGCCTGTTCTACAATTCACTAACTCAACGTTAAAAATAAAATCCCTTCCTTTGACATTCTAGTAAATTCTAATAATGATGATTTTATCATTATATAACAAACACATGAATATAAATTCATGTCTTCTTAATTATAAAATCAAATGTTTTGACATAAAAAAAATAGATTTCATAAGAAAACATGATTAATTGTGAGAAAAAGATTTCCTTTTCGGACACATTTTAGCAACGTAAATCAAACACATATCTACAATACTTTCCTTATCTACAATAATTACCTTATCTACAATAATTTCCTTATTTACAATAATTTCCTAAACCAAATAATGAAATCAAGAATAATTTCCTAATCTACAATAATTTCCTTGGCCAAATAATGTAATCTAACAATAATTTCCTTATCTACAATAATTTCCTTATATACAAAAATTTCCTTATCTACAATAATCACCTGAACCAAATAATGGAATCAAACAATAATTCCTTTAGCTACAATAATTTCCTAAACTGAATAATGGAACCAAGCAATAATTTCCTTATACACAAAAAATTCCTCATCTACAATAATTTACTAAACCAAATAATGGAATCAAACATTAATTTCCTTATGTAAAATAATGCCCTTATTCATAATAATTTCTTTTTCTAAAATAATTTCTTTAACCAAATAATGGAATGGAATTATAATTTCCTTATTTACAATAATTTCCTGTACCAAATAATAGAATCAAGCAATAATTCTCTTATCTACCATAATTTCGTTATCTACAATAATTTCCTGAAAGAAATAATGGATCAAACAATAATATCATATTCTAAAATAATTTTCTATATATCTACACTAATTTCCTTATCCACAATAATTTCTTTATATACAATAATTTCCTTTCCAAAAACAATTTCCTGGATCAAATAATGGAATCAAACAACAATTTTCTTATCTACAGTAATTTCCTGTACCAAATAATGGAATTAAACAATAATTACCTTATCTACAATAATTTCGCTACCTACAATAATTTTCTTATACACAATAATTTCCTTAAATACAATAATTTTCTTAACTGCAATAAATTCCTGAACCAAATAATGGAATGAAACAATAATTTCCTGAACCAAATAATGGAATCTAACAATAATTTCCTTATCTACAATAATTTCCCGAAACACTGTTGATAAAGAAATAAGGTCATCTTTAAAAATAATTAAAAATAATAATATATGCAATCATCTTAAACAAGAATTAAGATTCCATTAAATTATCTTATTATAAGCAGATACATTCTAATTATAAAGACGAAAAGATTAAGAAAATTACTATACGCTTGTACATAAAAGTTACTGTCCCTAAGAAATATCATTTATTACAAAAACTTAAAAAACATCTAATTTAATTGTTAGCAATAATTATGCACCTCAAAAATGGTACCTGATGTAAAAATAATGTGGTTTAAGAATTCTCATATCACACACATGGAAATCAACACAACACAAACAACTAAAAAGTATTTACATTAGACAATGTTAATAGACAACACCAAAATGTTATATAGGATAAAAAGGCTCCAAATTCTAGAAGCCATTATAATACAAAAGACACAACATTAAATAAAAATATATTTCTCTACAGGTGATCATATCTTAAAGAAGGAACTTTCAAAAGTTTACTATTTTTAATTGTGATACAAAACGACTTAGTAAAAAAACTAAATAAAACTTGAACAGACAGACTTTGTAGGCATTGTTCAATAAAACTTACTTGAAATATATATATATATATATATATATATATATATATATATATATATATATATATATTTTTCTAGGTAATACACTTTACCATATAACTTTCTGACAGAGAAAAAAACAAACAGTCACTTTAATTGCAATAACGTATGTCAGTTCAGACATAAGATGGCTGGCATAAAAAGTTTGATCAATAACGTTCACCTTATCTCGTTTACTCATTATAAATTTTAGATTTCCAATTATGTTGTTGATAAACAAATAAAATCAACTTATGAGTGGGTGTTGAAAAGTTCTCGCCCTGATCCAACCATTCTTTTTTGCGAGTTTTTCGGTTTTATATCAAAACTTAGGTGAAGGCAATTCGTCACTGTCAGGATTCTATGCCGTCGGTGTTGAAAACATCTCCACTCGTCCTTCTGCAAATAAAGCGATTGCCAATAGTCCATGTTGACAGACTTCACTGATCTTTGTTATGGACGCCCGTAATGTCTGCCATTACTCTTCTTAAAATATGTCGATCTTGGAAAACATAAATAGACGTCCAGAATCCGAAGTGTAGAAATGTTGACAACGGTATGATAACATGGACGTAATACAATGGTGTTGCGTTTAACATGCACGGTTCTGTATAGGATACAGGTTCGATTCCTGTCGGAGGACGAATATTTTCTAAGAAATTTTCTCGAACATTCAGGCAGGTAAATGTTGTTTAATACTGTTTATTATAAACAGAACATTTACTTAAATTTTTGTATCTATAAAAAAGAATGTATAAACATAAAAAATTCTCTCTCTCTCTCTCTATATATATATATATATATATATATATATATATATATATATATATATATATATATATATATATATATATATATATCGATATATATATTATATATTGTTAACCGGTTGGCGAAGACGTCAAAACAAATATGCCATTTTGTCTTGCTAACTTATGCAACAGTTTATAATAAATATTTATTACTCTACTCTTGTATTTATTTACTCTTTTTTTAAATTAATATTTTCAACATTTGAATTTATATTTTTTTTGCATTTGAGATAGATAGATAGATAGATAGATAGATAGATATAATGACTGGCCTTTTGCATCCAAGTATTTCGGCAGCAATCCCTCTTTTATACATGTTTCGTTAAAGATGATTGCCAAGATACTGCGATTAAGCATTTTATTTAATTTTCCGTGAGTTCGTAGAATTGTTTACTTTTCTGGACATAAAAAGTATATGTATAAAAAGTGTATAAAAAGTGTCAAAAAGTTCTTTATATCCGAGCTCTTTCGCCTATTCTATCGCCCATTATCAAGAACGATTTTATTTTTAACTGAATATGTGAATTTTTCATGTATGTTTTTGAACTTATACAAATGTTTTATTTTCCAAACACGGTCAATACATTGTGGACGTGTTCGTAGTTAATATTATTGAGTATTGACTTTTCCTTTTTTTATTATTAGCACTTCAATTACTTTTAATCTTTTTTTGTTACATGTGTGCATTTTTTAAACATTAAGTGTCCAAGAAAAACCAAAACACTTGCACAAACACAAGAAAAATTAAATCAAAAGCTTAATCGCATTCCCTTTTCAGTCGTCTTTAACAAAATTTGCACTTATACACAAATTGATACAAATATATACACCCACACGCACTCTCAAAGACCTAAAAGATAACATACACTTAACACACATATCCCATTCCCAGCAACGAATAAAACTATCAAAATGTCCAAGGAGGGAATCCTTAAAGTCAGGAATCTGCCATCCTCTATCTTAAAAACAACTTAAAACAGGCCATTTGACCAAAACAAGAACTGACCAAAATTAACGATAAAAAAAACAAGTGAAAACTACAAATAAACTTTCTTCAGAAACAGTCATTCACTCCTGTAGTTCACAGCTATTAACAAATAGCGATTTTTTCTACTGATGATGGCCATGCTGGTCGAAACTTGTAGAGGAACCTAATTGAAATAATAAAACAAAGAAATATTAATATACAACCCAGTGTGTCCGGAAATTTTTAAATATTTTTTATTGTTCAATTACATATATATATATATATATATATATATATATAGTAAAGTTCAGCCAATACACGCTCGAAAGCCACACAAGTTTACTGTTAAATTAGTTGGATTAGATGAAGAAAGTGTAATATAAGATAACGAGTATATATAATGATTTACCGAGGTTAATACAGAAGTTCAAGATGAAATCATCCAAAAAGAAAATGACATGTTGGATTAATTAATCATACCTAAGAATCAGAAGTTAATTGGAAAACGAATAAAAATTCATATATATATATATATATATATATATATATATATTATTCCATATATTTTCATTATTCAAGATATATTCGCCCTATATGATTAACTTTCTGTTCTAAGCAACAAAATACCACAAATATTTTACGATTTCATTTTTCAAGTCTTTTTTTTTCTTTTGGACTGTTCTAAACTCCTCTCTAATGCGCAATCTTATTTGAAATCTTTTCTAATTGAAATTTTCTCTAAGTTGAAATGATTCTTTCCTGTAGTGAACTCCTGATCCAGTTTTTCTCTCTACCGTTCCCTCTTTTTTAAACGTATTCACTCTTAATGATCCTTGAATGAGCTTTGAAGATGGAAGCCAGAGTATGAATATTATATATTAATGTATATATATATATATATATATATTATATTATATTATATATATATTATAGAATCATATTATATATATATATATAATATATATATATATATATATATATATATATATATTATATTAAAACTATTTATTCCTCCTCCTAAATGAATAACTCAAATGGCTTTCTGATTGATTCTCTACGATGAATGGTGACAAGATGGCTATCTTGTCTTATCTAGAAACCTGGAAAAAAGAAACTCAATTAGTTTAGTGTTTTTTTTGTTTTTAGATATTAAACATTTTTTGTGGGATGGACAGTTATGCTGTTAAACGATTTGGAAATTTTGGTGTTACACCCATATATATATATTTGGTATCAAATGACAATTTTACATTTTGCTACGCGTTTTCTTTGGACTTTTTCAAGGCAAAATGAAATCGAAATTTTTTCCAATTGTCATTTGATACCAATCTGCGTCTTATGGAATTCATCTGTTTAATCTTATATATATATATATATGTGTGTGTGTGTGTGTGTGTGTGTGTGTGTGTGTGTGTGTGTGTGTGACAACATTAATATGTGAACTCCTGTATTGCTAATTATAAGAATCTTTCTATCATGCCACGTATTTTTAAGCACTTAATGCCAAGCAGACAGTGATGATGTTATAGTAAAATGAATATAGGCGCGACTGCCACTTTCACATTAGGAGATATTTAATTACATAGTAACATTTCCGGGTTGGATCTTTAGGACATACGAATACGAAAGTATCCATGATGATTTACTCAGGAATTAGGTAGTATAGGATGTACTTTTTCATACGTCTATACTTGGAAAGTAATTCTGACTTGTTATTCATTAGTCTGTCCTACGAAAGAGTCACACATTCTTGATTCAGGTTTGCTTTTGAAATCCTTTTCCTTAAATTTGAATTCCAACTTTGGATGGCTTCTTGCCTTTGTCTTGATTCTCAACTATATAAAAGAATACCTTCTTGTGGAAAAAGTTATATGGTTCCGAAATTACATTGAAACAAAGAATCCGTATCCACAAAATCATTTCAGGAGAAAGCCGTACGCTAACGGTACGACACTTTCTACGTATATATGAGATGAAGAATGAAGACAGGAATACACCGGAAGAGAATGGGAAAATTTTGCTGGATCTCAGAGGTGCTGTTAAACGAATTTGATTCATTTTAGAATACTCTCAGCAGGACAGACTATTAAATAAAAGTATATTTCCATATATATATGTCAAGAACGTATATATTTACGTTCTGCCAAAATGATTATGGAATCTTCTGTATTTATGTACGAAGTTCTGGAATAAGGAGTTAGCATTATTTACATTATTTACATTCGTATTCTCAGTCTGTTTCCGACGGGTGCTCCAGCCTTTTGCTAAAGTGCCTGTCTATCGGATGACCATCTGGGAATTTTGCCAAAAATTTTATTTGATATAAGTGGGTAGGTTTTTCTCGCTCCGTTGTCCATATCCAGAGATATATTGTTCTCATTTAGCACTATCATATCATATATATATCACGATATATGATGATTTTGCTATGAGGTTGAACACCCTCTCAGCGTAAAACTGGTAGTTGCGCTTATATTTCTTTTAATATATATATATATATATATATATATAGTGTATTGGGGAGGTAGATCATTATTTAAACATATATTGTTAAATATGAATGTCTATTATGTCTGATCGTGACCTTTTCTAAACTTCGTATAACGGTCGCGGAATAGCAGACGCAGGGCGTAAATTCATGATGCGGTTCTATGATCATGCATAATAGACATTCATTGACTGTTATTTTAACAATATATGTTTAAATATATATATATATATATATATATATATATATATACGACATACATAATATATATATATATATAAATGATGATTTAACATACTCAGGCCTGATCTGATTATATAGTATAGCAATGTCACTTTTTCATATGTTCGTCTTTATATTTGGAAAAGTAATCTCTGATATTAAGTTTATCCATAAATATGTCCCTTAAGAAAGAGTTTCACATTATATATATATATATATATATATATATATATATATATATATGTATATATATATAAGGGGTTCTTTTACCTGGTAATATTTATTATTCTGTTTCAATCTTCACTGGATATTGTTTTTCATCTATTTAATCTCAGTTAATAATGTTCACTATATTGAAAAGTGCATTGGCAATGAAGGAGATTTCCTTCTTGTAGGAAAAAAAATTCAATTGTTCTGAAAATTAAAAAGACACAGAACTTATCCACGAATTTTATAACTCCTGTTTGGATGAATACTTGATGTCTGTTTTCTTGTGAAATGAACTTCAGACAATTTCTGACGAAACTTTCTCATTGTTTGAGAAGGATTATTCGTAATTTCATAAAATTAACTGACACAAAATGGCAGTCTTTATATATATATATATATATATATATATATATATATATGTATGTATGTATGTATGTATGTATATAAATAAAAAGAAAGAACAGTAAGATATATAATCTGGTGTTCTTATAGATATTTTTATTTTTACAAAATAGTGCTCAATGTAAATTTACAGAGCATTAATATTATAAATTAATTGATTTAGTTCTAACCATGTTTCAAAAATGGAAGCTGAAAGCTTCGAATTTAATTTTGTAATTAAATTAAAGACATTAGTTCCATTTCATCCTCAAACGAATTTTGGAGTAACTTTTAAAATTACTGGGTTTTAAAGACACAGCTAAAATCATGATTCACGTTTCCAAGGTTACAGAGAAATCCAATTCAACCAGACAAGGGGTGTCTGCGTGTTCATTATCGCTGTATTTTGATGTATCAGTTATTAGTTACGTTTTGGTAGGGGTAGGGATGCATTTTTCAATGAATTTTATATGCATGTCGTCTGGATTTTTTTTTAAATTTTATTGTTAGCGGCAAAAATTATTACGGCATTTTTTTCTATTTGTATATTTAAAGATTTTATGGAGGTGTTTAGGTTAGAATACTTTTAATTTAACTACGATTTGAAAAATATTTTCACTTTTTATTTTTAATATACTATATTTCTTTTAAGAACAAGTAAATGTATTAAAATCACTTACAATATGTAGAATTATTTTCACATCAAGTATAAGTATGTATATTACTAACTCACTATTTTTTTAAATTTATATCTAAATATTATTTAAGTACAATTTATGACAATGACGGCAAAAATAGCTAATTAATTTCACTGATTTAGTAAACTTTTATTTTTTATATAAACCTATTAATATATTGTTTCTTATGTAAGTACAAAGGACATGGGTCATTCAATGGCTTACATCTTCTAGCTTTTCATATTAATTTCATTCTACTGTTGGGGTTTTAAGTGCTTGTAGTACTTTTGAGGGAGGTGTTTAGGTTAGAATACATATATATTTTAGGTTAGAATATATATATATATATATATATATATATATAGTTAGAGTATATCAGTTGATCATAAAATATATATATATCATTTTAAGACATTTTTATGTTTATACATTCTTTTTCATAGATAAACATAAAAATGTCTTAAAATAATTGTCGGACTTTGTCCATTTCATAATGTGTGACGTCATTTGTTTATATTTGGATACGCATCGAGCAGATATGAATGTACGTGAGAAAATCATGGAAAATTGTAGTTTAAAAACAGTAAAATCGACCTTGCTAACCGAACGCTCCTCTGTGGCGAAACCGGTAAAAGCACGTCAGGCTATATGACGGTTCCGTATAGGATACAGGTTCGATTCCTGTCGGAGGACGCATATTTCCTATGGCAATTTCTCGGACATTCAGGCCAGTAAATGTTGTTTAATACTGTTTATTATAAGCAGAGCATTTACTTAAATATTTGTATCTATAAAAAAGATTGTATAAACATAAAAATGTCTTAAAATAATTGTCGGACTTTGTCCATTTCATAATATATATATCAGTTGATCTTATATAAAATATATTTCAGTTGATGCAAAAATACATATATGTTTCTTTCATAGCTGACTTCTTTTAAAAATTACAATTTTACATGCAGTAATATATACTTATATACATACATGTACGCACACATGTGAAAAGGTTAAACTTGCAATTCAGTTAACGAATGGAAAAGAACAGCCATTGCTTTTATCCTCTTTTTAAATTTTTGTTATATCTTCTTCATTACCAACTTATCATTTTTTTATTATTTTAGCTAAGAATTCTTTTCTTTTGTTTTTTTCCCCCAAATACAACCCAATTAAATTTAGTCCTTTTTTTTGTGTTCTTTATCTTCCTCTAGTGGCCGAGCCAGAGGTCTTCGAGAGTTTGGCACTCTGTCATCAAAGAAGAACATATTGTAAAAAATGAATTCCTAAATTCCCCCTAAAAAAAACGGAAGCTGGCATTTTCTACCTGTTACCACCGCCACCGCCACCACCACCTTGTCTTATTTCTTCTCCTTCGCCTCCCACCCACGGATTAAAAAAAAATGTCTACAACGGATGCACATAGGTTTGGATTTAGGATCCCGATTCCTTGATTTCCCAGGTCTCTGTGATTTCTAATCAGAAGAAGAAATTAAAAAAAGAAAGGCTCAGGTATATAGAATTATTAAAAAGACATTTAAACCTCCGACACAATAATGTATCTACTAACAAGTATAAAATTGCACCCGCTTCCAATCAATTTGTTAGCTTGAAAGGTCAATTAATCCTTCAAATGATCCTCTTTAGACAGAAATCACTGAATCCGAAATATATTCTTTTCAAAATAAGATATGCATGCTTAAAATACGGATAAAAGAAACGAATGTTGATTTTAAGAAAATGTTTATTCTTTGGAACGAGAAGTTTGGAATCAATTACACCAAGTGTTTACTGTCCATTTTCCGATCCTGCTATAGACTGACACACTATTTACATTATTCGGACTATTGTCCTCATCTTTGTCGCCATATTTATTACGTTTCAGCCGTTGTACGCTCCGGCCTTCTTCAGGTGATTGGAATGTCGAACTGAACCCTTTATTTCGCTTTTTATTATGATGTAGACTGCTCTAGTTAGATCCAGTGACAGGACCCAAACAGTGTCAGTTCAATACCCGGTTAAGGCAGTGGAGAACTTGGAGAGGTGAATTAACAGGAGATAACTGACAACTGATATCCATTAAAACATGGCACGTGGAACTAGAACAGTCTACCCCAGTGAGCAAAATAAAGGATTCAGTTCGACATTCCAACCACCTGAAGAAGGCCGGAGCGCACAACAGCTGAAACGTTGTAATAAATATGGTAACAAAGATGAAGACAGTAGTCCGAATAACGTAAATAGTGTACATAATACCTCATCTCAGACATATAGACAGATACTGTAGATTGACACCTTCGTTAAAAGTTGTGATATAAAGCAATAAAGTAAATACTAGTGAAAATTAATATTTGACCGTTTGACAAATGTGTTACAACAGCAATAAAACAGAGTACATGAGACTCTGTGTAGCGAAATTTCATAATTATTTTAATATTATTCTACTATTATATATATAAATATATATATATATATATATATATATATATATATATATATATATATATATATATATATATATATATATATATATATATATATATATATATATATATATATATATATATGTATGTATGTATCATGTTGTTGAAGGGCGAAATTGAAATGGAGGCATACAGTTTATGATGCCCGTTAATGATTACGAGAGAGATACGAGAAAATTAAAAAATCTGCAAATAAAGATGTATTTAAAACTTATAAATTATTTCAATTTTTCCTTTAGTTTAGGCAAATTCGCGATGCCCTTTCTTGTCAAAACGTATCAGTACCGCGCTTTGCCATTATCGTCTTTCAAACGCCTTTATTCCTTGAAAGGACAACCAATTTACTCAATCTACCCTCATATTGAGAACAAGAAGCAAACAGCTAACTTCAGGGCTTTGTTTTCTCGTTCACTCACTCTTAACCCCTCGACCTTCTTACGCATGCTTCTTCCACGATCTCTGCGCATGTGCATATAACTATCGTTGGACTGGTATACGTAAGCAGGGGTCTTCTCTGCTTATACAAATCTACTCTACTAGTTCTCAATTTATCCGAAAATATGAAGGAATGAAAGATTTTTTTTAAAAGAACACTAGTAAAACAAAAAGAAAGTAAAATGATTTTTTATTACATAAAAAATCTAAGACATGCAGTGCATGCGTTAAGTACATGAGGGTTTCACCACTGATATATATATATATATATATATATATATATATATATATATATATATATATATATATATATATATAAATTTCCTTCGAAATGGTCAAGTAAACATCATCATTTCAAGGTCGTTTTGTTAAATTGTTGAATTAAATTGTTGAATTCATGTTACTGAGAATTGCATTGACGCTGTGTTCTGCGTCACCCGGAAATAAGCTGAGACAATCAGCATATTAAGAAATTATTTCTTTTATTTGAAAACGGTGGTCTGTAAAAAACTAATTAGTGAATTTAAAAAAAGAAAGAAGTTGTTTGAGGAAGGCTTTTCAGGTGACAACAAAATGAATCAATCAGAATAAATTTCGACGATATGGTGATTTTCCAAGCCTAGCTTAGATGTAATACAAGACCGTGAGTATTGGACACCCAGTGAGAATCTAAGTCATTATTCAGTCGTAATTGATCTAGTGAGATAAGCTCGACACTACGACGAGTTTGGGTGATCATTGTTACTGAATGAGGGGTTCGATCCTCGTTGAGAACACCATAATTGTAACCTTCTATTTACTCTTTCTCTCTCTCTGTGTGTATATATATATATATATATATATATATATATATATATATATATATATATATATATATATAACTACCCATTTGAAATTTGACTTAGAATATTTATTATGGCATTGAGCACATTTCTCTCTGTGTGCAATCTTAAGCAGACTCTTTTGGAAGCTGCTTATTTTTATTTCTAATTTTATATATATATATATATATATATATATATATATATATATATATATATATAGAGAGAGAGAGAGAGAGAGAGAGAGAGGTAGGTAGGTGCAAAAGATATGATATACAAATCTATACCAGGATAAAAGTGGGTAAACAAAAGACAAAATAGAAAATACTCCTTCTTAGGATGAAATTCATTACATCATATATATATATATATATATATATATATATATATATATATATATATATATATATTGGGGGGTAATAATCCGAAGGTATATAATCTTAGTGAATCTTAATAATATGAAATTTTAAAATTGATAAAATCCACAAAACTGGATCGAAATGGCCATTTTCTGAATGTGTTAGTCTTGGATTTTTTACACACACACACACACACACACACACACACACACATATATATATATATATATATATATATATATATATATATATATATATATATATGAGTGAGTTCGATTCCCATTAGGCCCCCCTTACTTTCGGTCTTCTGCACATGTAAGCTGCACTTAGAAAATTCACATACACACACACACATATATATATATATATATATATATATATATATATATATATATATATATATATATATATATATATACATACATCCCTGGTCAAAATCTTAAGACCAGATGCAAAAGGGTTAAAATAATATATAAAAATACTGTTACTTTAATCAAAATATATTTGCGAAACATTTACACATAATTTTATCAGAAAATTTAGTTTATCAACAAACAAGTGAACATTTTAAGCTTTTATTTGTTTCATTTAAAGAACCAATGAAAAAAGGATTTCTTTTGGTTGGTCATATAGATAAGACGATGTAAATAAAAATAGCAAACACAGAACAAAAAAGACACAACTACAATTTAAGTCTCAGAAAATCCTCCATTTTTGCAAATTACTACAAAAATTCACTTTGGCCTACTCATTATTGACTTCTGCATGAGGGTGCTTTGGATGCTCACTCAGGATGCATAAAGTGCAGTACGAATAGCATCTTAAGTTTCAAATTGTGATCCATGTTTATAAACATCCTTTGACATCCATCCCCAAACATTTTCGATTGGGGTTTGATCTGGTAAGCGGTGTGGATTGCAGCATTGTCCTGCTGAAAAATCCAGTTTTCTCCAAATAGATGAGGCCCTTCAGTAATTAGCGATGACTTTCTTAACATGTCAATGTAACTAGCAGCTGTCTTACGACCTTTCACCTCCTGTAACTCAAGAGTTCCATTGTATGAAAATAAACCCCAGACCATAATTCATCCGCCTACAATGTGTTGTGTTGAGGAAATTTCTTTTGGGGCATCTTTTCCATTCAAGTAACGCTGAAAACAGTCTGGGCCATCAAGATTGAATTTTTTTCTCGTCTGAAAACAACACTTTCTTCCATTTATCCTCATCCCAAGTTTGATAATCGGAAGCAAATTGTAAACAGGAGGTTTTATGGCGAAGAAGGCAAGGCCTCTTCAGCTGTTTCAAGTTCTTAAACCCTTTCTTATTTAAATGCCGTCGAATTGTTCGAGTGCTGCATTTAGCATCTGCATTCGCTTTTATCTGATTTGATGTTAGTCTTGAATTAACTTCTCGTCTAATGCGTATGTCTAGAGATAGTGAGATTTTATTGGGGCGACCGCTTGATTTTTTAGAAACATACACATCCGGATTTTTAAAAAGTTAGCAATGACAATTCTGCTACGGCCAATTTCATTTGCAATGGCTTGTTGCGAAAGACCACGTCTTTGAAGTTCAACAATCTTGCGCTGTTCGAACTTTGTTAAAATTTTACCCTTAGCTATTTTAAAATCTTAAATTTAATACTAGAAATAAGCGACTTAGATGTCTACACGCCTGAAGCTATGAGCACACTGACTAGTTCAAATACTTTTGTCCAGTAATTTTTTTTCACACATGGTCTTATCTTTATGACCAACCAAAAAAAAATCCTTTTTTCTCTGTTTGTTTAAATTAATCAATTAAAAGCTTTAAATTTTTACTTGTTTGTTGATAAACTACATTTTCTTATTAAATCTAAATGTTTCGCAAATATATTTTGATTAAAGTAACAGTATTTTTTTTTAACCCTTTTCTATCTGGTCTTAAGATTTTGACCAGGGGTGTATATATATATATATATATATATATATATATATATATATATATATATAAAAACACAATATAAATATGAAAAATATAAAAACAAGATGAAACTTCGATAGGTAATTTTTATACAGACGATTTTGTGCCATGTCCCTACAGAACGTTGGCTCTCCACAACTTCCTGTCTATTGTTGCTCTAATTTAAAAAAATAAATGCATTCATAACCAATAAACATGAAAGCAATACTGTTAATTTTCTAAACTCCTCATCCCACTGTTAATGCTACAATGAATGTATAGTTTAAATAAACGCTTCTTTCGTCCTATTTTTGTTTTGTTATTGCTTATTTTTACTTTCACTGCAGTTTTTTTTATGGCAGCATTATAAACCACAGAATTTATTTTCAAGCCTTATTTATTTATCATAAGCTCGACTGAACAGTCACGGGAGTCATGTGCAGGAACACCAGAATGAATAAAGCGACACCATCAACAGGTTGATTTGTTTTGTAATTTGTGCTGTAACCAGTGTAAAAAGAAGGTGCTTATTATCAATCATGAAAACACGCGGTGGTGGGGGGATATGCAAAATCAGTTTGTTTGCCAGCATTTTAATAGAACTTTTAAAAGCCTTTCTGGTGTCATTGCAGAGCCCATGAGTGGGCATCGGTGGTGAATGCAGAGTTAAGTTACAGAGACGGTTATCCTTGTAACTGAGTAAACAGCCGCCGCTAAATATTTATATTAATAGACGCAAATCTCAGTTTAGTATGACACAAGGCTATAAGGAAAGCGCAACTCTTGTAGATCGAAATAAACACAGTGATGATGGTCTGCGTAACTTACTAACTACGTATTTAGAGTCAAATTGGTATGATGCGCGTACAAGTTGAGCTTCAAGAGTCATTTTTTTTTAAGCGTTTCACCCCAAGCAAGGCGAGAAGCCACTAGGACTCAAGGGGTTACGGAAAATTTGGAGCAAGATCAGATAGGAGTGATAGAGGAAAGGATGAGGAGAAGGGTAGTAGATAGATCAAGGCAACTGGAGATGTCAATTGACATTACATTTGAATAGTTGGAGATTATAGCTCTCAGGGAAACTGGAATAGGGAAAGGAGTTCCACAGGCGAGAGGTGCGAGATATGAAGCTATTGGAGTAGAAGAGACGGCTACATTTAACAGTTTCGACAGTGAAAGGGTGAGAGTGGGATGCCAGCCTCGTAGGACGCTTGAATTCATGAAGTCTGGGAACCAGCGAAAGCAGCTCCTCAGAGCAATTGCCATGAAAGTATTTGTAAAAAAGACAGAGAGAGGAGATGGCGCGTCTGTGAGAGAGTGACTGTAGACGAGATGCCAGAACAAGGCCAATTATATTGCATATCCGCCTCTGGAGCCTATCAAGAACCCCAAGGCAAACAGAAGGGGCTTTAGACCATATATGGCAGCAATACTACATGAAAGGGCAAATTGTTGATTTGTAGATCTGGAGGATCGATTCCGGGGAGAAAAATTTCCTGGCGCGGCACAGGGAGCCAACTTTCCTTGCGGTGGACGAAGCAATTGACTCAATGTATTTGTTCCATCTCAGGTCAGCAGTCAACATGAGACCAAGCAGGCCCAACGAGGTGATACGATGGAAGTAAATTCATGAGGTAACATTTATTATATTAAAGTTAATACTAACTAATACAAGGCTCAAGAGTCACTGAAGGTAGAAATTTAGTGCTAAAATGGTTATAATGAATGGATTAATAATAATAAGTGGAGATTATGAGGATAGCTAACGATTGAACCTTAACTTGAAGAGGTTAAGAGTGTAGCATTCGGGGAAGCATCCCCGAGGGAGTTTGGTCTATAAGGAAGCTATCTCAGTTCAACATTCTTTTTACATTTGAAATACGGACAAAATGAAGTGATTCGACTGTAAAGGTCTGAACTGGCGGAACTAAAGAATGGAGCTCATCTACTGCGTGTTCTTCATTGGATTTTCCTCCTCTTCTTCCTGCTCGGCAGATGTAACCGACTGTAGGTATCTAGATATGTAGGTTCCATAGAATAAGCGCGATGGAAATTTATAGAAAAGTCGGGGAGTGATTTTGGTGAAAGAACAAATGCATTCCGAATGGTTCGCAAAGCAAACTAGTTAAATATAAAAGAAAACCTATAAAAAGTAATGACTCATAATGACTTGAACAAATGTTCAAATGTTTCAAAAAATGAAAATGTTTTGATGATGTAAATATTAAATTTAAATGTTAAAATTTTATTGTTATAATTTAAATGTTAAAATTTAAATGTTAAAAATGCACTTTTCTGAAATAAATGTTAAATTTATTTTAGAAAAATGCATTTCTCTTCTTTCTACGAGGCATTTAATTTCTTTTCCTTTTCATGTGCCGTGTCTCTTTAAGATGTAGGCGATCATGGCTCTCCACTTCTTCCTGTCTCTTGTGGCTCTCAATATGTTTTGTCCATTTGCTACTTCCCCCAGACCATGTTTTATTGCTTAAGCCCACCATGTATGTCATGCATTGTTTTCCCTTGTCTCTCTTTCCCTCTATTCGACCTGTGAGGATCAGATTCTCCTAACCCTACTTTCTCATTACGTGCCCCTGAAATTTTATCTGCCTCTTCCTGATATTAAGTATAAGCCTCGTCCTTGTTTGCATCCTCTCCAAGACCTCATCGTTGCTCACACGCTCGATCTATGATATCCTCAGCATCCTTCTGTAAGACCACATCTCCGTCGCCTCGAGTCTCTTCTTCATCTTTGAGGAGACCGTTCAACATTCGCTGCCGTAAAGGAGGACAGATATCACGTAGCAGCTCAGTACTCTTTTCTTTGTTACCAAAGAAATCCTCCTGTCTCGTAAGACTCTGCCCAGCTTTTGGAATGCGTCTTTGGCCATCCCAGTACGTCTTCGGATCTCGGTTTCGCACTTGCCGTTCTCCGTCAAAATACTACCCAGATATTTAAATTTCCGCACCTGCTTGATTTTAGTGTCCCCGGCCTGTAAATCGCATTTCGGGTTCATCCTTTTACTGATGACCATGCATTTTGTCTTCTTCATCTCACTCTCCTTCACTACCTTCTGTAGGAGGTTTTGTGGTTTCTTTTCCGTGTCTGCTATCAGCACTGTGTTATCTGCATATCATATGTTGTTAAGATTGTGACCGCCATTGATGAATACTGGTAGGAATTCCAAGACATTCAATTATTCGAAATTTCGAATTATATAAACATAAGTTTTCAGCCCCTGTCCCAGTGAGTCCGGATAATCGAGGAAGTACTGTAGATACAGAGCACTGATAAGTCACTTTTCTCCATGTAATAACAACTATTCGTTTTGCTTTTTCACCAACAATGAATACACGCTTTCCGTCGTTGACAGCTGTGCAGGACCGCTCAGAATGTAACTTGTTTTACATATAATTGTCGACTCTTCTTTGTCATATTAAATGTCATTTCTTAAAGATTTATTTGATAAAGATACACTAATTGAAAGTTTATTTCTGAAAATAAGGACTATTTGTAGAATCTGGTCCCATATACACGAAAGACACCAAAATTAAAAGCGCCTTATGTCGTATTCGCGTCCTGTTGAATATATTAACTATCTTTTAACTGTGCTCACATCCATTTATTTGGTCGGCGTATAAGTTCAACAAATATTGAAGAATGTCAATGGGTACAATAATTTTTCACGCGGATTCGTAAGCAGTTTCGTATCAGACACAATTTTACCAGATTGTCTCTCAGCTGTTGTTTGTAATACGTCAAAAGAGATTGCTGCTTCCAGGAAGGTTGACTCTCTACTACACAAAACGTTTAGCTACCATCGCAAGTATTTCGGCCCAACTGGACTTGTCCTCATCTGCAGGCAAATAGGGTAAAAATAAACTGGAGGCCTGGCTACACGAGTTACTTATTTGGCTAAGGTACCGACGAAGTGAGATTTATTTTCTTTCTTCTATTTTAAATTTTTTTTTTTTTTTTTTTTTTGCATGACCGGCCATAAATATCGAACAAATATATTCAATCAATGGTTAAGAATACTAGAAAAAAATGGTAATCGATGGTCATCTTATTCCCTCAACCAAATCAAACCAGAAATGGAATAATGCTGCTATGCGTTCAAATTCGTTCAGGCGGGGGAGGGGGTCTTGTGCCAGAAAACTTCTTCCCCATTCTACAGAGCCTCTTTCCCAAAGATGCAAAGTCGCTACTCTATCGCTATTTCCGTGGCAAATGTTCAGAAGAGCTCACCCCTTTAGTTCCCTTAATTCAGACATTTACAGCTAAGAGTCGGTGCGTTACCTCCACAGAACCGAATCACGCTCATTTCCTCCGTATTTCAAATTTAAAGAGAAAATTCCATTGAGACAGCTTTTGTGGAAGAGACTTCAGCACGGACGCCTCTCTGATCATTATATGCTTAACGTCTTCAAATCAAGGGGGTAACCGTTATCTAACCCCCCTATCCTCATAATCTTCACTTCCAGTCACCTCGTCTTCCACTTCCTATTACCTCTCATTCGTCATAATAGTAACACTCTACCTCGAGTGGCTCTCGTCCCTTGCATTCGCTGAACTTTATTATTAAAATAATAATAACTTGCACTCTTGATTGGTGAACTGTATAGGGGGATATGCATCCCCCATATTAACCCATATTATCAAAGCCCTGCATTGTGTCTGGTAAATACTGATTTACACAATACTGCTTTTACTTTAAGAATTAAACTCTTAGATAAGCCCTAGAGAATATTTAGCTATATTTAGATATTTAGCCTTGGATGGCAACTGGTCTACCGCAGAAAGAAATGGCAACCTACTGCGGGAGAAAATCTGCCTCATCAGTCATGTATCGCCCAAGCGTGTATTGCATATGGCACTTAACTGACTATTATTATTGTTGTTGTTGTTTTGTTGTTGAGTTTTCACTCAGAGATATGTTTTGTAACTGGTTGCAAAAGAAAGCGGGGAGACTAACCACCGGTTGTCTTCTTACTGGATTTATTCAAGGAGAGCGGAAAAAAAGGAATATCATTTGTAAGAAAACAAAATAAATGGTGGTTATCAAAAGAAGAGGCCAAGACGCGAGCAATTAATTAAAGATGTCAAAATCAAACAAGTACAGAAGTTTAATCATCTGGGATGGGATTTAACAAATGGCGGGAAGTGTGGTACAGAAATTCGAAGGTTCATTGGAATAACACAAGATGTCTTTCAGAAACTAAGCAACATATAAATAAACAGGAAAATCCCGTTTGAGACAAACAGAAGAGTGCTGAACTGATATGTATTATCAATCATCCTATATGACAGTGACTGGTGTAAAATTTTCATACAGATGAGGCAACAGAAATATTGTTGTGCTGAAAAATACTGAGAGTACCACGGACAGAGCATGTAAGTAACGAGGAAGTTTTAAGGAACATGGGAACAGAAAGGACGCTTATGCATAAAACCAGAAATAGTTGAAATTTCTGGGACGCATCATGAGAAGAGTAGGCTTGGAAAATCTGATACACAAAAGGTAAGAGAAAGAGAGGATAGCAACATGTAAGCGAGTTGAAGAACTTCTCTAAAAGAATGGCAGAACTGGGAGTGTCAGTAAAAAGACAAATATTGCTAAGAGTTGTGAAAGCTAGGAGGTTATGGAGGACCATGTTCGCACACGCCCTGAAGTTTTATTGTTCTAAGAGATTTTAGTAATGCTGACGTCTGGATGGCTTCAATTCTTCCAGGAATTTCCAAATTTCCGTTATCTTTGCCAACCCCCTCCCTCAAGTTTGTTGTTAGTGCGCCAATAATCAAGGGCACTACTTATATTTAAGATTTTCTTTTTAGTACCCCCAGTGAAACTGGAAATTATATAAATCTTACATGAGGTGCATGTAAGATTTATATAATTTCCAGTTTCACTGTAAATTTTACTCTCCGCTCGCCTGGAACAACGACATTCATCCACGAAAAGAGCGTACATTACACCTGCTCAAGATTGCATTTGATTCTAAAGTCAAATAAAATGCATTTTTTTGAAATTCTCTACGACGTCTTAGAGAATATTCTATTAATTTGCGTTGTCAGTTCTTAACCATCTGGACAATTCTCAGGGAATCATGTCTATTTTTGTACTATTTTATTTTGCATAAACGCTCTTGAGAAAGGCGTGAGTGCACTTAACACTTTAGCTATGGATAAATTGAACTCAATAGTCTTGTTCTACGAGGTGGAAATCACTGATTCCATTTCAGCGACCCCAAAGCCAGATTACTGAGGATAAATTTCAAACTGGACTCAATAGTCTTGGCTAGTTACCAGTCTATGAGGCGGAAATCTCTGAATCCATACCAGGAGTAGAGACCCCTAAATCATATTTCTAAGGGTCTTTTCTTTCTTTCTGGTAATTCCTGAAACCAAACGGCCATTAATTGTGGTGTCTTATCGTATCACTTGAAGAATAACGTTGGAGGTTGAGAGAATACGATTATCCATATGCAATGATTCATAGTCTTAATAAAAAAAAATAACATTCCCGCTTATTTTGCTGTGCAAATCGATTATCCATGGCTAGTAGCGTCATTAGAATGATAGTTAACTACGTCATTCTGGGTTCATTTATTTATTCATGCCAATAGCAGATGAACCTTCCCAACGGTAAAGCTTTCTTTTTCTTTCGTTTTTTTTTTTCATAAATAAATTATTTATATGGATGAGGGTTTTATCTCTGCTTCTGCATAAGCTACACTTTGTGTTCAACTGTATATTGCCTATCGCAGCGTGAATACAGTTTGTACGATTACCCTTGTTCTGCTTTACTGTTAATGGTGCTTCTGTTTCTCTGTGCACAGATACGATCCTATCATTTTGTATTCAATTTCATTCGTTTGTTTCTTGGGCGTTCTTTTTTTTCTATTTGTTATTTTTTTTTCTTTCTTTCGCACTTCCTTTATCGTTTCTTCTATATATGGCTGTTATAATTTATCTCGCCTTATATTGCCGTAAATAACCCTCGAGTTCTTTAATAGTCGAGTTGGCACAATATCCAATCCTGATGAGTCCGCCATTTTTTACTTTTTCTCATAAGGTCTTTAGACGCCATGTCTAATACAAAATTATCTCCCCAATTTAAGATATACTCCGAAACTCTTACTATCTGTCCTGATGATTAATGTATGTGCATGTTCACACCAGATGCTTAGTGCTCATCGATGAAGACTTACTAATGGCAATCGTGTACAATCTTAACTCTTCCTGGAATTATTAATTCATCTAATCTCCATTCTAGTTTACTGGTAGAGTTTTTTTTAAAAATGTCGACTCTAACCTTCATATTCGAAATTTTTCTCAGCTAATGGACAAGGCTCTGATATGTTTCTAATTTCTCACTCGCATTTATGTTTACCCTGTGGTCCCACTGATACAGCCACTGGCACAATCTGAGACGTCTATTTTCCATTATCCAAAACAATTAGATCTTGGTTTCTTGCCTGGATGCAGTAGACGGTCTGGAACTTACAATCTCTGACCTATCTATATTAGAATGAATTCTTCCTCTTTCATAAATACTAACCTGCGAGACTTCCTAAGGAGCCAGTCGGGACGCAGTCTCTGACTGTCTGCGACATTCTGTCGAACTCTCTGCTTTGGCAGAGAGGAACCAGGACGAAGCTTTTCAGAAGGGCAAAGTTTCGTCTGGAGAGGTAGACAGATCCCGAAGTCGTTTATGTGGGTTCTAAGGGAATATTTTTGGCCGAGCCTACGGGCTCGGGGAAACCAACGTTAAACTCGGCCTTGTGCCACATACATTCCTCGTAAGGGGACTGTTAAATATCGGCAATCGGGACGCAGTGTAACCTGACAGTTCGAACGGACACTTCTATCTGCTGACTAATAACACTCTTATTTTGTATATATGTTCTGTTATTTCAATCCACTTGTTCAACCTACTTTCTTTCCATGTCTTTCTTTCTGGCCCCTAACAGGCCACAACACAATCCAAGTGTATTTAATTTAGTTTACTTCCTATAACGCTCTCTAATTCGGACAGATACAATTTTCGACATAATATGCGCGAGTGATTAGAACATTAACATTCCAACCACGAGACTGGGGTTCGAATCTCACTATGGTCGTTTCGTCAAAGAGGTGACTATCGGCTTGGGAAGGCGATCCCAATACGCGGAATAGTAGACGGGTACCCTCGCTAGTAAATGTTTGGAAATGTCTGAAAACCATACCAGTGGGGCGATCTTGAAATAACTGTTGAGAAGCCGTGGATGGTTGTGCGAGCAGGAAGTCTTAGGGCATCAAGAACGAGGGTATGAAGGCACTGGCTTGCTTAATTACTGACAAGTCAAGAAAGAGACGCCTGAAACAGTGATTAGTTAGTCACCTTAGAAAACGAGCATACTTACATACGAGCCATACAGGCTTAAACTCCCGTCGTTTGAACAGTTCCCAGTATCTAACCGTTGCTGCCCTATCGTGCCTATCTTTGTACTCTTTATGGTCCAGTTTACTACATTTACTGAGTATGTGGTTTACGGTCTCATCGCTTTATTATTGTTTACTTTCAATTAGTAGTAGTAGCTGGCCGGTCATATTTGAGTACGGCTGTCTACTAGGGTGATTAAATAATCCCTGTTGCAGACGCAAGCTCGGGCACATTTGTGTTTATTCAATACACACAGAGCACACCTATCCTGAATATCCTGTCCAGTCTTATCATGCTGATCTTTATATTCCTTCGACCTCAAGATTCGATAACCAATGGTCAATAGTCTCAACAAGTTGTTCATGTTATCTGCATATTGGATATACATAATCATTTCTTATGTTTACCTGATAATTCCTAGTGAATAGACTTTTGTCCAGTGCAGCCATTATAATTTTTTTTAAGCATTTCACCCCAAGCAAGGCTGGAAGCCACTAGGACGCAAGGGGTTACTGAGGATTTGGAGCAAGATCAGATAGGAGTGATAGAGGAAAGGATAGTGGGTAGATCAAGGCAACTGGAGATGTCCATTGACATTACACTTGAATAGTTGGAGATTATAGCTATCAGGGAAACTGGAATAGGGAAGGGAGTTCCACAGACGAGAGGTGCGAGATATGAAGCTATTGGAATAGAAGAAACGGCTACATTTAAAAGTTTCTACAGTGAAAGGGTGAGAGCGGGATGCCAGCCTCGTAGGGCGCTTGAATTCATGATGCCTGGGAACCAGCGAAAGCAGCTCATCGGAGCAATTACCATGAAAGTATTTGTAAAAAAAAAGACAGAGGGAGGCGACGGCCGTTTGTGAGAGAGCGACTGCAGACGAGATGCCAGATCAGGGCCAATTGCTTTGCATATCCGTCTCTGAATCTTATCAAGAATCCCGAGGCAAACAGAAGGGGTTCCAGACCATATATGGCAGCAATACTCCATGCAAGGATGCCTCTGTCTCTGCTTTTAGGCTTGAACACTGTAATCGCTGAGGTTTTGTGTGCTTATTTACATCCCCATCGTTACTTTTCAGTGCAACTATGCAGAGCGAAACTTATTTAGAATTTCTAGGACATAGCGCATTATCTGGCGGGATCTACAATCTGAACAAGGCCCACGGTCACCAAAATAGTTCCGTCTACGCAATATTATTTTCAATTACAAATAAAAATAGCTTTGATATTTACTTCTTTTCCTATTCTTCAATGGATATATTTTTATCTGATAGCCGTGCTAGGTTTGTGAGAAGGTAATATTTAGTTCATCGTCTTTAATCACAATGTCTGTTCCATTCGCTTTTTGTATGTCTGTCAGTATGAATGGTACAATCCCAAAGAATAGTTCCTACATGGCATTCTATGACTATTTCAGGCTGAGGAATCAAGCCAGCATGCAATAATAATAGCTGGCCAATTATATTCGAGGATATACGTCTACTAGCGAGGATATCCGCCTACTATTGCAGACGCTCACTCAGGCACATTTGTTCAACACCCACAGAACCAACCTGTGGTTTATATTACAACTATGCTGGGAGAGAGCGTGTTATCTAGCATGAGCAACAATCTGAACAAGGCCAGCACACTCAAACCCTCGGTCACGATGACTTGTGACTTCGTGCTAGCACAGCTATCGACGGCCCCCAGGTGTTCACTGACAAATCACTTTCCAAAGGATCGTCCCCCACCCCAGAGCGATAATGTCAGGAAGTCTCCTTCCTGATAAGTCAACTCTGGTGAGATTCGAACCTGGGTCTCATGGTCAGAAAGTGAACGTTCTAATCACTCGAACATGCGCCCATATATATATATATATATATATATATATATATATATATATATATATATATATATATATATATCCTGAATATCCTGTCCAGTCTTATCATGCTGATCTTTATATTCCTTCGACCTCAAGATTCGATAACCAATGGTCAATAGTCTCAACAAGTTGTTCATGTTATTTGCCTATTGGATCTACATAATCATTTCTTATGTTTACGTGATAATTCCTAGGGAATAGACATTTGTCCAGTGCAGCCATTATAAATGCCACTGTCTCTGATTTTAGCCTTTAACACTGTAATCGCTGATGTTTTGTATGTTTATTTACATCCCCATCGCTACTTTTTAGTGCCTATTAGCCGGGTAAGGAATATTGTTCCCAGATATGTTTCAGTTATTTAGCTCTTAGCAACGTTTTTAACAATATTAACATTTGTTGGTTGAGTATCCTTTATTTATTGCCTTGGCAACTCTATTGGGTTCATTTATGCACTCCCGAACTCTCCTCAGTATTCGAGCTTGTTGTATTCTTAAAAAGAGTTACAAACAGCCAAACTCCAACGGAAGGAACAGCCACATGAGTGTAGATGAAAGAGTGATTTGTTGTAAAAGAGAATACACTACTGAAAGACAGGGAATCAACTCACACTTCCTGAAGCCAGTCAGACAGATACTGGTATGTCCTGTGCCCATTATATATATTAGTGATATAGTCAGTCCATAATAGGTATTAGGGAGAGTGGAACATTCCATTACAACAGAGCTGTTACACGTAATGCTGTTTTCTGAATGTTTCCAACTCTATCCCTGATTCCAGCTGAACCCTGCTGTCTTTTTCCCAGGCTCTTTGATACTGTTCCCAACGCTTCGCTAACTCGAGACTATAGCTACTTTCGTGTCCTACAATTTCCGCAGCTTATAAGTCAGGTCGAAATTTTTTTTTTCTTTCATTTTCTTTCATATTTCATCGGTTGTCTGTCGGAACAACAAAATCTACTATCAGACATTTTCTTTCTTTCTTGTTTACAACTACGAGAGTAAATGCGAATATTTTTAAATACGAGAGAATCTTTCTTTCCTTCTTGTTTACAATTTCAAGATCCGGTCTACTGGCCTGGATTAGGTGATCCGTTTTAATCTCAAAGTTCCTAAGAACTCTATATGTTAGATTCTCTCGGATTTGGTGTGGTTAAAATGGCGTCACTTCTTCGCATCCTAGGGGATCACCTCTCCTACCCATTAATGCCTGTTCTTTTATTCTTTCTCTTTGTCACATTCACAGATTATGTGCTTGACTGTTTCGTCTTTATTTCTACACAGTCTACATTCACTGCTTTCTTGTGTCTTATCTGTCCAGGCCGAGCAGCTGAGTCTCGTCTTTCATTGATTTGCAAATCCTGGAATTCGAGGAAAAACAGATCTATTACTTACCCGCTACCTCATAGTCAATATAATAAAACTAATCTCTCTATATAAAAAAAAATCAATGTTAGTGCATGACGTGTGCTTTTAACTTCAAAATGACTTGATTGACTACAACTGAACTTTCTTGGTGATCAGAGAAAGACCAAAACTACAAATAAGGAACTTCTAAAAGTCTTCAAACTAATTATAATTGAATCGATGCATAAACACGTTTTTACATCACAGGTAGGTTCTATTAAACAAATACATAAAAAAGCCTTAACTTTCATGATTAAATATAAAGTGACAGAGCACTTAATGAGTGAACATGTCTTTCCTAACTCTTCAATTTTAGAATTAAGGGCGGGGATAAAATAGTTAGCACATACTTATTTTAGTGTTAATGACATTTTATCTCACCAGATATAAGCAATTTTCTTTATCACTGCCCACTGACCTTACCACTTCTCTAGCACGGAGTTATATTAAATTTCTGCACTGAGAAACTTAACAGATTCATTTCGTTTCGCGGGCTTTTCTGCCATTTCCTTTTTATGTCTCAACAGGGAATGACAAGAGTTATTGTTGAAATTAATGGGTTAAGATTTCAGAAGAAAATACCAATGTTGACTCAATTTTTTTTTTAATTTTGGTGCATACCTGTTCATTTAAATTCTGAAAATTATATAGAAAAGTAGATAGATAGATAGATAGATAGATAGATAGATAGATAGATATGAACTGACTGAGATAGATATGAACAGACTCAGATAGATATGAAAAGCATGAATATATAGAGAGATAAACTGATTTATATAGATGCATACATACATATGAACAAACTGAGATAGATAGATAGATAGATAGATAGATAGATAGATAGATAGATAGATAGATATGAGGGAATGATGATAGATAAATATGAAGCACTTGAGATAGATAGATAGATAGATAGATAGATAGATAGATAGATAGATAGATAGATAGATATGAACAGCGATAAAAATGAACAGACTCAGATATGAAAAGGATGAATATAGAGAGAGATAAGATGGTTTATATAGATACATACATACATACATACATACATATGAACAGACTGAGATAGATAGATAGATAGATAGATAGATAGATAGATAGATAGATAGATAGATATGTACAGACTGAAAAAAGAAAAAAAAAGAAAGAAAGAAAGAAAGAAAGAAAGAAACAAACAAACAAAGAAAGAAAGAAAGAAAGAAAGAAGACCGTGAAAAGAAAGAAAGAAAGAAAGAAAGAAAGAAAGAAAGAAAATGTTGTGTGGTGTCAAATATGTTGTTAGTTTATTATTCCGCCTCGTTTTCCATGTTATTTAACCATCTGTCTTTACACATTTGTCTTCTCAAGAAGACATCGATAATTTTGCTCTGGGTGTGGAAATTTGAATATCTACTGAAAGATTCTTGTGATCTGCTCGGACAGCTGTAATAGTTACAGACGGACAAAGACCTGCTTTCGAATTGGCCAGAAGGATCGAGCTGCAACATGCAATAGTCATTCGTTCTTTAGCCAAGAGTAGAGCGCCATATTAGATATGCTAGGTTGTTCCTGTAGCGTATAATTAGATAAGGGAAATAGCAGATGCTTTGCGGAACAGTTAGAAAACTTGTGCATTGTTGTCAACTGCACAGATATAAACAGAATCGATGATGGCCTTATTGCTTCCATTTTTTTTTTCATTCATCTTTTTTTTTCTTTCTATTTAACTCTCTGTTTCTCATTATTACTCCTCCTTAATGTCTCTTTCTTTCTATTTCTCTCTCTCTCTCTCTCTCTATATATATATATATATATATATATATATATATGACTCGTTCTGCAAAGCTTCTTCTCTTTATCGATTTCTATCTTACACTCTTACTCTCTGTGTTTCTTTCATCGCTCTTTCTTTCTATTTATATCTATACCTACAGGAATGTCTATCATTCTCGACTGCAGAACGCTCGATGGGATTTAATATTCCTTCAGAGAATGTGTAAGTCTTGTGCGAAATTATATCTCCTCGTTAATCAAATATTGTAGTCTAGTCTAGTGCTACTTTCAAAAGATATATATATATATATATATATATATCGTTGTTTCTTACCAGGCGATGGTACCCAATGTACCATGCGTGAGGCAATCACCAAGCATAAACTTGAAATTTTCTGTCATAATACTCATTTATTAAATAACTGTAGGAATAATAAGGAAAAAAATTATTTTCAGTAGAAAAAGGCAGGTTGATTGATTTCGTTGAATTTGTCTAGCGGCATATCAACCTCTCTGGATATCTAAACATTTTGAACACAATTTTATAGATTTAACAAAATATATTTTGAAAGAATTTTATGCCTTCAACTAGAGATAAAATGTATCGATGGTAGTTTTACTATAAATATGTATTATTGGTAAAAAATTTTTTTAAAAATGTACTAATGGTATTTCTACTATAAAAATGCCTTGTTAAACTTTCATTGTGTTTCGTTTCTGTTTCGAGGTTCACTATTTGCCCCATAGATGGAACACTAACAGGTTCTATCTGCCCGGGTCAGGGTAGACCTGAGAACAACGGTAATTAAGAGGTGGTTCTACGCTCTTCAAAGTCTCCAACCTCCCAATCAGGGGTCTTGCGGCCCGATGTAGTTTATCATCATACCCAATACCGTAAATGCTTACGACTAAATCACATTGAAACACTGGTTCCCGTACGATCACCGTAGTTAAGCAAAGTCGATCCTGGTCGGTATCTGCCAGGTACTGTAAGTTTGGATGTGTGTGTGGGGTAATGGATATTGACTTGGAATTGTTAAACGGAGAGCTGAGTTCCAGTTCCATTTAGGATCGTTATAATCATTTACGCGCAAATACCAATGGGAATGGTATGAATCCATCTCTTCTTCCCCATCTATGGGTTAATTATTAAAACTGATATTACTAAAATCATTATTATATTTAAAAAATAGAACTACGTATAGTTAGATATGAGCTGATTGAGATAGATAAGAACAGATAGATATGAATAGGATGGATATAGAGAGAGAGAAACTGATTTAAATAGATACATACATATTTTATGAACAGACTGAGATAGATAGATATGAACATAGATAGATAGATAGATATGAACATACATACATACATACATACATACATGTAAACAGACTGAGATAGATAGATAGATATGAACATAGATAGATAGATAGATAGATAGATAGATAGATAGATAGATAGATAGATATGAACATACATACATACATGTAAACAGACTGAGATAGATAGATAGATAGATAGATAGATAGATAGATAGATAGATAGATAGATAGATAGACTTTCCTCATTAAATAACCCATAGAGGTTGATATACTGCTAAACAAAAACACCCAACCAGCTAGGTCCGGAAAAGGCATGAAACAGGCCGACAAGGACACTATATGCTTGAAGCATGGCGCCAATTTCTGTTGTCATCTCCGTTCTATATTTTTCGGTAGATACTTAGTTTTATGTTTATATGAAACCATATACCGCTCCTTTTATTTAATACGCATCGTTTT
>CAHIKZ030005236.1:1242500-1262500 GCA_903632075.3 Acanthosepion pharaonis | reverse complement strand
CTTTTTAATACCATATCCCCTTAGGTTGTAGATGGCCACGGCTCTTTAATATATTCGAATTGCCATGATTTCTTGAAACAAATACTGGAAAGGTTTCCTTTTGACTTCTTCATGGCTTTAAATTAGTAGTTGTCCTTCGTCTTTCTGGTTGCGAGACGCAAGTATACCGTTTTATTTAACCCATAGCTGTGTGGAACGAAGGCGTGACACATTCGGGTAGTGCAAGATTTAATTGATCCGATATAGAAATGGACCAGTGCTTCTTTTCTCCGACCAGAAGAAGGATAGACTAAGCTGTCTAACCTTGGCTGGCCAACAAAAGCACCCCTTCACCGAATCATTTGTGAGGATATATCAGGCCGGAAAAGCACACAGTGAATTTTGGGGGAGAATGTCTATATTTTCTTGAAGAGGTAGAAGATATAGGTTCATGCCTTTTTGATGAGGTAGGAAAATGGATTCATGCCTTTCTGAGGAAATAGAAAAGATAGTGTCATGCCTTTTTGATGGTGGTAGAAGGGATGCATTTATGCTTTCTTGATGGATAAGAAAATAGATTGATGCTTCTTTGAGGGTGTAGAAGAGATGGAGTCATACCTTTACGTGCTTGGTAAAAGTGATCGATTCATGCCTTTTTGAAGAGGTAAGAAAATCGATTCATGCCTTTTTGAGGTTTGATAGAACACATGGAGTCATGCCTTTTTGAGGGGGGTAAGAAAATCTGTTGATGCCTCTTTGAAGGGGTGCAAGAGATGGATTCATGACTTATTTTGAGAGGTATGAAAATCGATATATGCTTTTTGAGGTTGGTATAAACATGGATTTATGCCTTTTGAGGGGGTAAGGAAATCGATTCATGCCTTTTTGAGGTTAGTAGAAGAGATGGTGTCATGCGTTTTTGAGGGGGGTAAGAATATCTGTTGATGCCTCTCCGAAGTGGTAGAAGGGATGGATTCATGCCTTTTTGTAACATGCTCTCATTTAAAGATGTCAAATTTGTATATATTTTTTCTCAAACAGACAAGAAATAAATAAAAATCCTCTCTATTTATAAATAGTTCAAATTCCCCTTTCGGATGACATTATTGATAACAGTCTAAGAACTATAAACATTTCGGCCATTATAATATCATAACAGACATGTCTATTCGACAATGTGGAATTTGTAACAGCTTTAATATCTTGCATAGAAGCACTTATTCGACTCAGTCATTGGATAAGCGTCTACATCTTTTAAAATGGTGTATCAAAGGCAAACCATTTTCTCGATAAGTGATTCGTTCCAAGAAAAGTTAGACAAAAAAAAGTAGATGAAATGCACTAAAAATATCTACTTTCAATTTTTCGTTCAAAATTCCTCTGGCAAATATCATACCAGTTTTATTTTATTTTTTATAACAGACTATCGAATTTATTCAATGATCCGGCTTTTTAACATTTGGATCCGATATTGTAAAGAATGTCTGCTTTTTTATAGCTTCTCTTTTCTTTTCTTTTTCTACCCCTTTCTTTCTTTCATTCCTTTATAACACGATTTTTTATGAAGCCAATGTTAATTATGAATTAAATCAGAATAAAAGAAAGTATTGCAATGTATGATAAAAGACTAGAACGTCATCCTTGTGCATACACATTGTTATATAAGGGTCAGAATTTAGAATTGGAACGTTTCAGTAATAGCTAATGCCTGCGTGTGTGTGCGTGTGTGTGTGAGAGAGAGAAAGAGAGAGAGAGAGAAAGAGAGAGAGAGAGAGCTCGCGCCCCTGCTTATGTCTATCTTCCATGATTTTGTAACTGTCACCTCGCCCCACCATTTTTAGGTTTATTAGGAAAGATAATTCGAAATGCTGGCGGCTGTTCTTTCTTTCGGTAGTTAAGGCTAACTCTGAACTTTCGAAAATCAGGAAGAAAAAAATTATTAGGAATCAAAGAAATAATGGCCAGGATGTTGATGAGTTCGTTTCGTTTTTGAAGGAAGAAAAACTCGCAGACAGATTCGCCGCGTACTTTTTATTAGTTATTTCATTTGTTTTTGCTTTTTTATTTCTCTTTTTCTTCTTCTTTAACTTTCCCACCAAACATATTCGTTTCTATTTTCATTCAATCCTTTTTCTTTTCTTTTTTCTTCTTTCTTTTGACTCTCTCCTCTTCTCCATTATTTTCGTTTCTTCTCGTCCTTTTTTCATTTTTCCTTTCTCGGTCCGATTGTTTTCTTATGTTCTCGTTCTGTTTTTCTTTTTCTTCTCGTTCTATTTTTTCTTTTTCTCTTTCTTCTTCTTCTCTTTCTTCTTTTTCTCTTTCTTCTTCTTCTCTTTCTTCTTCTTCTCTTTCTTCTTCTTCTCTTTCTTCTCGTTCTGTTTTGTTTTTTTCTGTTTCTTCTTTTTCTTTTTCTTTTCGTTCTGTTTCTTTTTATTCTCTTCCTTCTCGTTCAGCCACCCCTTGTTTTCCTCTTTCTTCTCATTCTGTTGCTTCTTTTTCTCTTTCTTCTCCTTCCCTTTCTACTTTTTCTCTTTCTTCTCGTTCTATATCTTCTTTTCTTGTTTCTTCTTGTTCGGTTTTTTTGTTATTTTTCTCAGACTTCTATTTTTGTTTCTTCTTTTTCTTTTTCTTCTCTTTTTTATTTCTTTTTCTCTTTCTTCTCGTTCTGTTTCTTTTTCTTTTTCTCTTTCTTCTTGTTCTGTTTCTTTTTTTTTCTGTTTCTTCTTATACTGTTTCTTTTTTTTCTGCTTCTTCTCATTTTCTTTTTTCTGTTTTTTTTTTCTAATTTTTCTCGTTCTTCTCTTTTTACCTCTTTCTTTTTTTTTACTTTTTCTTTCTCATCCTACGCTTTTCTGTCTTTCATCTTTTGCTACATATTCTTTCTCTTTCTACTTTTGCTTCTCGTCTTTTCTCATTCGTTTACTACTTTTCTCGTTATTTTTCTTCGTTTCTCTTTCTTCCCTTTACCGTCTTTTTTCTTTTCTTTTTCTTTTATCATTCTACCATATTTAATTTCTTATTCTTTCTTTTTCCTTTTCATTTCTATTTCTTTCTGTTTTCTTTTGAATTCTTTTTACTCATTTTCTTACTCTCTTTTCCTTCTTTTTCATCGCTTTTTTTTTTATTAATTTTCTCAATTTCTCCTTTCTCTTTTTCATTCTATCCTTTTTTTTTTTTTTTTTTCTTTTCTCATTTTTTTTATTTTTCCTTTCAGGCTCATCTTTTTATTTTGCTATTCGCCTGTTTTGCTTCTTTTTTTCTTTCTTTTCATATTTTTCTTTCGATTCTTTTTACTTTTTCTTCATTTTTCTTCATCTTCTTTTGCTCTTGTCCCTAGATTCGTTTGAAAAAACGAAAAATATATCTCATTTTTAATTCCATATTTTCTTCATTCGTTACAGGATTTGTTCTGTTTTTGTATATTTTTTTTTTAATTTTCGTCTTTTTGTTTTCATTCTTTCTGCCTTCGTTGATTCATTTTTGTCTCTTATTCTTTCCTTTTTTTCTTCTTTTTTCTTTTTCATTCTTCTAAGTATTCTGTATTTCCAGCAAATACTTTCTTTTTTTTTCTAAACCTACGCATTTTATTCTATTCTGTTCGTTTCTTATATGATTTTTTTTCTTTCTTTCTTGCTTTTTCCTTCCTTTTTCCTTTCTTTCTTTCTTTCTTCTTTCTTACTTTCTTTCTTTCGCTCTTTTTCATTTTTATTTTTCTTTCTTTTTCTTTTTCTTTCTTTCTTTTTTCTTTCTTTCTTTGTTTTTCTTTCTTACCTTATTTCTTTTTCTTTCTTACCTTATTTCTTTCTTCTTTCTTCTTTCTTTCTTCCTTTCTTTCTCTCTTTTTATTTCTTTTTTGTTTCGTTCTTTCTTTCTCTTTCTTTTTCTTTCTTTCTTTCTTTTTCTTTCTTTCTTACCTTATTTCTTTTTTCTTTCTCCTTTTTTTCTGTACTTTTTAAGATATTACTTTCTTTTTAATTTTCTTCCTTTTTAACCACTGTCTGACTTGTACACCGTTTGTTTTGGTTTTTTTACTTTCTTTCTTCCTCTCTTCGACTTCTCTCCTAACTGCCACCCGCCATTCCTCAACTTCTTTTCTTCATTTCATCATTATTGCTTTTCTCACCGACCTCCATAATTCACTCCTTATTCTCATTTCACTTGTTCCTTCTTTCTTTTTTTTTTCCTCATCCACCTTTCATTTTTGTTTTTCTTTCCATTTTTTTTTCTTCACTAACCTCACTATCTTCCTTTCTTTTTCTTTCGTCATTTCTACAACCCCCCCTCATATATTTGTTTGTCTTTCTTTCTTTGTCTTTTCCTATACCTTTCTTTCTTTGTCAATAAGCTTTCCTTTCTTGTTTTCATCAAACTTTATTCATCTAATTGTCTATCTTTTTCTTTCTTTCTTCCTTTCTCTCTTTTATTTCTTTCTTCTTTCTTTCTTTCTTTTTTATTCTTTTTCTTCTTTCTTGCTTTCTTTCTTTTTCTTTCTTACCTTATTTCTTTTTTCTTTCTTTTTCTTTCTTACCTTATTTCTTTTTTCTTTCTTTCTTCGTTTTTCTTTCTTTCTTTTTCTTTCTTACCTTATTTCATTTTTTTCTTTCTTTCTTTCTTCCTTTTTCTTTCTGTCTTCTTTCTTCCTTTCTCTTTTTTATTTCTTTTTCCTTTTTCTTTCTTTTCCTTTTTACTTCTGTCTTATTCTTTCTTTCTTTATTTATTTCTTTTTTCTTTCTTTCTTTGTTTTTCTTTGCTTTTCTTTCTTACCTTATTTCTTTTTTCTTACTTACTTCCTTTTTTCTTTCTTTTTTCCTTTCTTTCTTTCTTTTTCTTTCTTTTTTCTTTCTTTTTTTCTTTCTTTCTTTTTTCTTTCTTTCTTTGTTTTTCTTTCTTCTTTCTTTTTTTCTTCCTTTCTTTCTTTTTTCTTTTCTCTCTTTTTATTTCTTTTTACTTTCTTACTTACTTTTTCTTTCTTTCGTTTTCTTTCTTTCTTCCGATTCCCCCTTCCTTCCATCATTTGCCATAATTATATGCCATTTTCCCTTATCTGATTCAAGAAATTCATTGCAATTTAATACAAAGTCACTCCTGCAAATTTCTATGCCATCCCAACAACGTTCATCTCAGAGGCAAGCATGCAACATAAAATGTTCGGTTTTGTATGATTTCGTCAAAATACTGTTTATCTCACGCAAATATTCATTTTTGCATACCCACACTTACAACACATACCCATATGTTTAAGATGGGGTGTTGAAAAGGTTATCCGCTCTTCCAAGAAGCCTTGCCTCCTAAAATCTTAGGTACGGTCATTTGGTCATATGTGAAAGATTGCAGCGAGCCGTGGATATCACCCTTGTATAAATATAGATACATACATACATACTTATATATGAGTTAAAAATCAAATGCAGATCAAATATGGACCAGAATCCGATAGGATGATAAAATAAAGAACAAGTAGGAAACTTATATCAATTTAACATGTTTCAATTTTATTAAAGCTTCGTTAGATATTGAGAGAAAACAGACAAAAAAAGTTTGGTATATTCAATTTTATTTCGGTCTGTTCTCATTGGTCAGTCACGTATCACGTGCATTAAAACCGTAGAAAATTTTATATGTATATAACTTTGTGTGTCTGTCTACTGGGAGTTCTAATGTCTTCACCTTTGTGCGGTCAGTGTTTGATCCTTTTAAGCATGTATTCTTCGTTTAAGATAGATATAAGTTAGATTGTTTAAGAATGGATTTAAAAAATGATGGCGATGTAATGTAACGTTTTAGGCGTATGTTTATAGTTGGTAAAGTTACACTATTTACATTATTCGGAATATTGTCCTCATTTTGTCGCCATATTTATTACAACGTTTCGGTCGTTGTACGCTCCGGCCTTCTTCAGGTGGTTGGAATGTCGAACTGAACCCTTTATTTCGCTCACTGGGGTAGACTGTTCTAGTTTCACGTGCCATGTTTAATGGATATCAGTTATCAGTTATCGCCTTTTAATTCCCCTCTCCAAGTTGTCCACTGCCTTAACTGGGTATTGAACTCACACTCTAAAGGGTTCAGTTCGACATTCCAACCGCCTTACCTTATTACAAAACTATTTGACGTATAAATATGTAATGTTTTTTTTTTTAAAAAAAAAAGATTATTTCTAATGTGGCTACAAACGACAAAACTGAGTTGAATATTGCAAGTAGTTAACTTATATATCTAAGCAGAAATAAGACATTTTGTCTCTGTACCAATTTATATGCTAATTAATTTATATGCTAATTAAACATATAAATGCATAAACGGTGCGCAGAGGATTTTAAACACATTCTGAAAGAATGAATAAAACAGAATAAGATTTGCATTTTGGAATTTAAGTTATTGCAAACATCTAGCAAGCATCTTAGCAAATAAAAGACACAGTATTAAATATTGAATGAAGTTTATTGAGATTTCAAAATCTTTATGCCTTTTATGTTGAATTTCCCAATAAATTTTCAAATAAACAAAATGTTCCTAATTCCTTTTAGATATGGAATATAAGTATTTACGATGTTCAATATAAACTTTAAGCTTGTAGCCTCATTGAAAACTACTTTTCTCCAAAGAACTTTTAAAATTTTCATGCACTTAATACTTTCGTATGTGACTGCATACACATATCATTTCTTTAACGTTATATTCAATGGGCACACGTGCTCGAGTAGACATCCCTGTTTTTAAACAGTGAAATTTATGTCTACCGGCTTAGAGATCGAAGGTCTTATTGAAAAATAAAACGCGTCTCCTCAAGAATAAAACCTGGGCTCCGTTTTTAATCGATGAAATGGCCAGTCACGGTTTAACATTAAATTATCCCAACAAATCAAGGGTCAATTACCATCTATAATAAATGCACATCCCTTGTAGGTAATCTTTTCATTGTTTTAATCAGATCTTCGTAGCTACCCGTGTTTAAGCAGACGTCTGTTTTTTATCTAAATATTCTAGAGATCGAAAGTATTAATAATGTCAAGTTGCTTCTCTCTCGTGGGTGTGTTCTAATGCCTTCACCTCAACGTCAGATGGCGGATGTAATGTAATGTTTTAGGCGTGTGTTTATCGGTTAGGTGCCATGCGTGATACACACTTAGGCGATCATGTATCTTTCGATATATGACTGACGAGGCAGATTTTTTCCCGCAGTAGGTTGCCATTTCTTACTGAGGTAGACCAGTTGCCATCCTGGGCTATAGAACACGGTCTGTCCTGCTATTTACCCATAGCTGGGGAAGAGGGAGAAGAAGAGGATTCATACCTTTCCTAAGGATATTAGCGTGTAAGTGAATATATTGGATTCGACTGGAATTCGAACTCGGCTCTCCGATTTCTCAATCCGAGTCGCTAATTTTAAAAACATTTTCTCCTTAAAGAATTAAAGTCTTTTTTTTTAAAAAAAAAAAAAAAAAAGAACTAACTTTACCAATTTGTCTATATTTCTGAGATGAGGTATTATGTACACTATTTACATTATTCGGACTATTGTCTTCATCTTTGTTGTCATATTTGTTACAACGTTTCGGCCTTTCAGTATCTGTCTGTATTTCTGAGATGAGGTATTATGTACACTATTTACATTATTCGGACTATGGTTGCTCATCTTTGTTGCCATATTTATTACAACGTTTCAGCCTTTCAGTATCTGTCTATATTTCTGAGATGAGGTATTATGTACACTATTTACATTATTCGGACTATTGTCCTCATCTTTATCGCCATATTTATTACAACGTTTCGGCCTTTCAGTATCTGTCTATATTTCTGAGATGAGGTATTATGTACACTATTTACATTATTCGGGCTATTGTCCTCATCTTTGTCCCCATATTTATTACAACGTTTCGGCTTTTCAGTATCTGTCTATATTTCTGAGATGAGGTATTATGTACACTATTTACATTATTCGGACTATTGTCCTCATCTTTGTTGTCATATTTATTACAACGTTTCAGCCTTTCAGTATCTGTCTATATTTCTGAGATGAGGTATTATGTACACTATTTACATTATTCAGACTATTGTCCTCATTTTTGTCGCCATATTTATTACGTTTCGGCCGTTGTACATTGAAGTCAACAATCAGACGATTGCGTCCAGTATGAAACAGCCTGTCGCTTCTGATTGTTGACTTCAATGTTCACTTTTATATTTAGATTTATATACGTAGTTTATCGTCATATCCAGGACGACTTAGATCTAAGTGTTGGGAGCTATCGCTCAGGTTGTGATGTTGGAAACTGTCTTTTAGTTTTGACGTGTTGCAATTTTTCCTTTAATCTAAGATAATTCCAGTTTGTCATGAACTAGGAATAAATCAGTATCTGTCAGTAAATGTTTATGAAGAATCTTCACTTGTTTTCTCTCATAATTTTTAAATCTTCCAAATTTCTGAGAGCAAGATGTGCTTTCATTGGATCTTTATTCGGCCCCACTTCATAAAATTATCATGCGTGATTTTAACATCAAGAACCGCTCGTTTTTCTTTCTTTTTGAATATGACTTTTCCTTCCCAAGACGGCCTACCATTTGTCTTCGTTTTCAACTCTTCTTTTGGCATGACCTCTTCCTACTCCCCCCTCCACCACCGCCTCCTCCCACCTCCAACTCCTCCTCCTCCTTCATATTAAAATATCAATAATTAGTGCTAAGGCTTTAATAATTC
The DNA here is from genome assembly GCA_903632075.3 of Acanthosepion pharaonis. Classification (NCBI taxonomy): domain Eukaryota; kingdom Metazoa; phylum Mollusca; class Cephalopoda; order Sepiida; family Sepiidae; genus Acanthosepion; species Acanthosepion pharaonis. Next base: position 1,253,823 of record CAHIKZ030005236.1, on the reverse strand, counting down.
ATGCAATTTATTGACGTGGATGTTATCTGTTATTTCACCAAATATTGACCCTCTTTGTAATAAGAGATTCCCGGAGGAGATTCTTTCCATTGAGTTTTCCAATTGGAAAGATAATTTTATATTCACAATTTTTTTTATTTATAATCTTATTTCATCTCTGGAAACGGTATTACTCTTATAATCATTATTATTATTATGATTTTTGTTGTTGTTGTTACTGATGTTGTTGTTCCTGATGTTGTTGTTGCTGCTTTTGTTGTTGCTGTTGTTTATTTATTTTGATTTGCTCTATGATACAATCAGTTACCAGGTCGTTCACTTGAGACCTAAGGTTAATGAAAGTTTCTCTTCGGGAGCTATTCAGCATATTGAATTGAAAGAATATTTTTCAAGAACTACGAGCAGTTCCCATTAATCGTCTTATTTCCTTGGATTTTCTGAAACATTCATATTTTCCTAAGACTACTAGAATAACGATTGTATTTAAATGCAACACTCTTTATTATTATTATTATTATTATTATTATTATTATTTGCTTGGATTTCTGTTGTATATACATTTCCTTCCGGGTCCCAACCAGACACATACAGTCAGAAATGACTTCATGACTTTTTTCAGTGATCATTTAAAAACAAAAAAAAACAAAAAAAACTAAGATCACACACATTTTACATCGATAAAGCTCTTCTTAATATGTGAGCCGAGTTCGAATTCCAGTCGAATCCATTACATTCACTTACGTGCTAATATACTTGGGAAAGGTATGAACCCTCTTCTTCTCCCCAAGACAGACCGGGTTCTATAGCCTTTGATGACGACTGGTCTACCGCAGAAAGAAATGGCAACCTACTGCGGGAAAAATCTGCTTCGTCAGTCAAGTATCGAAAGATACATGATCGCCATAACTGAACTGAATGTGTGAGTACAATTCTTTTGTCTATTTCATTAAGTCATTGGCTATCCGTTTATGAATTTTCCCTATCAGGCAGTATGATCATGTCAGAGAAATATCTATTATTTGATATCTTTTTACTATATCTTGTCCATGTTATCTATTTTAATGATAACGATATGCATCGGAAAATTCCAGAGCAAAGTAATCTGGAACGTGCTGTTTTTGCTAATACTATATTTCTGTGTTGGTATATCTCGGGTTACGTCGTTTCGAGTTAAGTCGTTCTCGATTATACGTCGTTTGTCAAAAAATATATATTTTTTGATAAAATAAAAATCAAGCTTAAGTCATTTTATTCGACCTTACGTCTGTCCGCCACAAATATTGAAGTCGTAATATCACTAGAAAAGCGTTAAAAGCACATAAAATCATGTTACTGTACAATAAATAAGAATAAAAGTATATAAAATCATATTAAAATACGTAGATGAGAAAGATGTATAGTTTAAAACGAGTCAAGGCTGGTCTGTGAGATTTAAAGAACGAAGAAGTTTTCACTCTATTAAGTAGCAAGGTGAAATTGCATCAGCTGACAAACAAGCAGCAGTCGATTTTCCTAAAGCATTGGCTAAGATCATCGAAGAAAACGGGTTTCTTCCTGAACAGATTTTTAACGTTGATGAAGCTGGATTATATTAGAAAAAATTGCCAGACCGTTCTTTTTTGCTAATGCTGATAAATTATTTAAGAATATTGTACGTCTATATCATAAATACTGTAATATGCAATGGGGACTGCTTATTTGCGGTCTATAGTGTGGCTATTTCGATTTAAATCGTTTTTCGACCTAAGTCATGACCTCTGGAACCAATTAACGACGTAGGATGAGGTATACGTGTATTGTGAAGGCACAGCAGATTCCTGAATAGCGGCTCGGATTTATGAATTGGAGAGCCGAGTTCAAATTCCCCTCGCGTTCATTGCATTCACTTACGTGCTAACAAATAGCAGGACCTATAGCCTTAACTGGCAACTAGTCTAGGAGAAGGAAACACTCAAATTCAAGCCAGCCTGGGGATGGTCCGGCTCCGTCAGGCTGTCTTAGCCAGGAAACGTCCTCGCTACTGCCTCTACAACTCTAATGAAGAACGGGACTGCTGGTTGTGATTTTTCTGTATTGGATCGGATATAATATTGGCATATCTTGCAATAACTCTATCCTATCATGCTTATGTTTAAATTCATTTGGTGCCAGAGGAGATGAAGATCAATAATCCCCTCAGCGTGTGTAGTGAAACGGAATTTTGCATTGACTCCCTTAAAATATGTGCCTAGCAAGATCTTGTAGGCATTGATCGTGACCTAGGATAAGCCCTCTGTTTCAGATTTCGACCGAAAGCTCCACAACCATCGATAGGTTAGATTTGTATCAATATCAGAGCCGTTTCCTCGTAATAGGTATCAGCTATATAAGTTTTTTTTTCTCCCCGCTTAGTTTTCAGATTGTTTAGGCCCTTAATACTTGTTTTTGCTTTCCTAATGTTTACTTATCTTGTTCGTTTAGTTGCAGATCTTGTTTGAATTGTTAGTTTTATTTAATTATTGAAATTAGCTCAATTGGATTTCTGTTGTATACATATTTCCTTCCGGCTCCCAACCAGAGACCTAAGGTCAGAAATGCCTTCACGAAATTTTCCACGGATCATTTCGTAAAAAAAAAAAAAAAAAAAAAAAACAGAAGAAAACTAAGAGCAAACACATTTTGCATAAAGCTCTTAATACCGTGTGAACTGTACTTATGAGTACAATTTTTGTCTTTCTTTAAGGCATGGGCTACCAGCAATTCCTGCAATAAACCTCTCAGAACTTTTTCTAATCAATCCGAGGGCTCCAACAACAAATTAATTGTTAATGTCCTCATGTGCCACATTTTTTAGATCTTCAATTCAAGATCCTTGCATTTTGATACTTTTTTTTTAATCTCCAAAGATACATTACAATTTGTCAAATCTATAAGAAAGCACATTCTGTTCTCGTGATCTTTGATTGCGATGTCTGGGTGATTAGCGCTGATTGTTTAGTCTGTGTGTATTGTAAAATCTCATGAGATTGTTAAAGGTCCTTTCTCCTATAACCGGGTTTGGGGAATAATAATTATTATTATGTTGGTGTTGGAAATTAACTTAGTCCATGGAAATTCAATACGTGAAGCAAGCTGACAACAATAATCCTCGCAGAGTAAATGATGGAAGTTTTCTGGGTATCTACCATCTTGGTCTTAATTCTAATTCCCTGTACGCTCTCTTTCAACTTTCTAAGTGGCCTTCTCAGTGCATCTATTACTACAGGAATTACTTTAACAGTAATGCTCAGTAGCTTCTTCAACTTACTAGCCAGATCTTGGTATTTTCAATCTTTTTAATTTCTTTGGAGTTCAATCTTGTATCCAATGGAGCAGTAAAATGAATAATTTAATAATTGCTAATTTCCTAATCTATCATAAGGTCTAGTCTTCGTACTTTTAATGACATGATCTCTCTGTATAGAGAAATTTCTTAATAGTTTGCGTCTGTCATTATTATTGTTGTTATCGTTGTTGCTGTTGCTGTTGTTGCTGATGTTGTTGTTGCTGCTGGTGTTGTTGATGTTGTTGTTATCAATGTCATAATAAAAATAACAAGTAAGCATTATAAAGGTTTAATTGTAGCAATTTTAATTTATCTCTTCTATTTAATGCTGTTTGGGTCATTTAGGCGCCTACTCTATGACACCAGACACTTTCATGCACAGAATGAGAAACAGTTTTTGATAAATTGATTTGCACTTTCACCCTCAATGGCCGCTATTTTATCGACTCGAGGCAAGGAATAATTTATCCGCCAAAGCTTCCTTCATGCTGTGATTATAATATTAATAATTAAACAAATTTAATTTATTTGTTCCACTGATATTCTTCAGTTTTCTATGTATATTTCTATATTTAAAACCAAAATTAAGGAAGAATTAAACGAGATATTTATTTGATTTATTAGTTCTTAATTATTATTTGGATAATGAATTATTCGAATTATTAATATATTAATAACAGAGTTAAGCTGGAGAAATATTTATTTGTTCATGAAAAGAAAATTGTAATTTCGCGTGATTTCGAAATATACAACGGCTACAAAAATCTCTCCCTTCTCTGTCTCTGTGTCTCTTCCCCATCTCATTCATTTTCTCTCCCCAACTTCTCTCTCTTTCTCACACTCTCTCTAAAATATTTGGTGTCAATAGAAAGAACTCCGCTTTTACGAGCCAAGCTTGTTTAAAAAGGAGGCATTGTCATGAAAATTTGGTACATTTAGTAAAGTGTAATAATTGCTTATAATTTAACAATGCATACATATGCATAATAAAAACAACACATAACCTTCATAGCGAGCTTGATTAAATGGATGGCGGAGCAAGGTTTAAGGGAAATAACAAAAAGACAAAATTTGTGAAGAGCTAAAAAGGACAGGTAAATGTGAAGGGCCATGATCGCCAACGTCCTGAAGGGACACGGCATATATAAGAAGAATGAGTTTGTGTAAAGGAATGGCGGAACAGGGTTTAGGTGAAATAACAAAAAAGACAAAATTTATTAAGAGCTACAAAGGAGAGGTAATTGTGGAAGGCCATGATTGCCAACGACCTGCAAGGACACGGCACATAGAAGAAGAAGAAGAAGAAGAAGAAGAAAATCTCGTTTCTTCTTGCTTCTAAATGTACTTAATTCAGTGTCGAATATTAATAACATGGATAAAACATTCATATCAATATCCAGGCTAATAACAAGATAGATAGATAGATAGATAGATAGATAGATAGATAGATAGATAGATAGATATGAACAGACTGAGATAGATAGATAGATAGATAGATAGATAGATAGATAGATAGATAGATAGAATTCGGTATCCGTCAGTCTCGAGAGGCTATGGACTCTGCCAGGTTAGCTAGCTAATTCATATTGCAGACTTCTACTCAGGTACAATTCTGTGACTTCAATGTCCACTGAGCCACCCTTGATTTATACCGTGAACCTCAATTCCGAAGACAGGGTGCATAATCTGTCAAAATCCGCATGACAATATTATCAGGAATTCACATCTTTGTCAAATCAACCATGATTAGTTTGGAATTAACCCTTCAAGATCGTAATACAAACAATCTAGCCACTCAGCCTCGATAGATCTAAAGAACAAATTTCTTAAATGAACCAAATGTCATAGAAATAAACAAATCTCCTTTAAGTGAACAATAATGTAGCAATATATTACGTTGATATTAATTTCCGTTTTTCTTTATCAACTTTTAAAGTAAAATAACATTTTATTCAATTATATCCTTGCAATGGCCTTTTGGCACTTATCATGCAGCTCTTCCATACTTTTCAGGGAAATTCCACAGGTTCTGATATGAAAATACTCTTGATCTGGTATTCATTACAGAAACATTCCTTCATCCAAGCGTTTTGCAGTGATACGCTAATAATCGTTTTGTTGGTTTGGTTTGGTTTGGTCTGATTTGTTTTACAGCATATCAACCTCAATGGTTTATTTAATGCCGACAAGATTTTTATTGCTGGTAATATTTTGTTCTTCAAGAATGTACTGCTGGTAATATTTTTTCTTCCAAAATGCATTGCTGGTAATATGTTTTTCAAAAATATATGGATGATAATAATGCATTACTGGTAATAATTTTCCCAAAAATGTATTGCTGGTACTAAAACTTATTTTTACACTTTCATGGTGTTTTGACACCAGTTTGGGGGTTAATTATTTGTCCATGGCTGGGACCTTAACAGGAGCTACGACTCCGAATCAGGATAGACCTGTGAATACTTATGAGGTGGTTCCACGCTCCTCAAAACCTCATGATCAGAGGCCTTGCTGCCCAAGGTATTTTTCGTCATACCCAGGGCATAATAATCATTTAGAGCAATGTGATGTGAATATAAGGGGTTGGTGCAAAACAGACCAACCTAGCTCAAAAATGCTTTCCTAGATTATTCTTGTAGGTGGCCTTGAATTGTCATTGAAGAGAACAACATTTTTTTATATGGACGAGTGCAGGGCCCACTTTGAACAAATATTTATAGACACGTTGCATATACTGGAAATATGAATGTGCATTTTCAGTGTTCGTTCTAAATGAGTAATACTTCGATGGTCACACAAGAAACTGTTAAGGGGTCCACCCCTTTTTACACAAATGGACTCACCCAGTATATACATATACTACTGCTACGGTAAGACGAGAATAAGACCGAAGAGTCGAGTCCAGAGTGACAGAGTTAAAAGGTTATAGGTAACCGGAAGAGTGAGGGGTGAGGTAACAGCGTTGTAGGAGTCACCGTGAGCGAGCACGTAGACTCAGTAAGAAGTGATACAGCGATACTTCAATACCAAAGTCTGTATATATATATATATATATATATATATTGCTACTAACCCGTATTCCTGGAACTACTAACCTGCATTAACAGTTTGTATTATTACGTTAATACATTATTTTCATATATTCATTCGTTTGTTATTTATTGTTACCAGACTTCAACCCGGAATCCACAACAGAAACACAATATTATTTTTCTTCCCTAGAAGTTGATGTCGGTTGTGGAGATTCATCGTTGCCTATCCATTGCCTTTTATGCTGAACATTCTGGTATATTACTCATTTTTCATCACCTGTTATGATATAACTACCGCAAGGAAAATTAGTTCTCTGTGTGGCGCCAGAAGGTTTTACTCGCCTGAGTCCATCTTTCAAATCTACCATTCATCCTTGCATTGAATACTGTTGTAATCATATATGGTCTGGTACTCCCGCTGTTCTTCTCGGAATCCTCAACAAAATCCAGAGACGGATATGCAATGTTATAGGTCCTGAGCTTGCATCTATCTCATGGACGTCTTGTGGCTTCCCTCTGTCTTTTCTACAAATATTTTCATGGCAACTGCTCTAACGAGCTACTTTTACTGGTACCCCACCTGCGTGAATTTAAGCGTGCTACTAGGTTGGCATCTTGTCTCACCCTTTCACTGTCGAAACTGTTAAATATAACCGCCTCTTCTACTCCAATAGCTTCTTCTCTCGCACTTCCCGACAGTGAAACTCCCTTCCCCCTACTTGCTTCCCTGACACCTATAACCTTCAAATATTCAAATGTAATGTCAATCGACATCTTCCGATGCCTTGACCTTGATCCCTGTCCTTCTCTATATCCTTTCCTCAGACATCCCCTCTACGCTTGCTCTCACTCTCTGTAACCCCTTGCGTGCTAGTGGCATTCCCGCTTTGCTTTGGGTGAAATGCTTAAAAAAATCTAAGTAACAGTTTTTAGTATGATTCCTCATTACAATGAGTTTTCCAAAACGAAACTTACTATATAACTCAACTTATATCTTTTATATGTATCATAAATTAATTATTTGAAATGACTTGTTCCTAATTGTCAGGCAACTCTTTGATGCCTTTTGAATAGAATTCAGCATTTTTTTTTTGTGTAAAGTCTTTTAATATGGTTTTCATTAGAGGAAGTTCCCCCATGAAAGCGTCCGAAAAAAGACGATAATCGATTGGGATAACAAACCAACCGAGTTCCAAACTATTTTCCTGTGTTATTCTTATTGCATGCTGCCTTGCGTTGTCATGAAGAACGAATATTTGACGAACGCATGCCGCTTTTCAACCAAGCTTCTATAGACACGTTGCAGCTGTTTGATGTATTGTTATGGTAATTTACGCACGCATGCACGCAGGCATGGAATCTCTCAGCTATAAATAGGAGCAGGTACTGCCTTTTGGAGAGGGAAGTATCCAGCACTCAGCACTGACAGTCGGGCCGAACATTCTTGCTGTAACACTTTCGTTTGTAAATATTTGTATTACTGTTTCTGTCAATATATTTGTTTAACTCCGTTCTTCTCTTGTGTCTTTATTTCTGGCCCTAACAAGGCCACAACGTGCATAAATGTGCATTTATTGTTTCACGGCATTTGAAGAATTCTAAATTAATAATACTTACATTATCTCGCACAATATTACATTTTTTATATTGGGCTCATCTTCTGAAGTCTGATGTGTAGATTTGTCTTTGCCAATTTTGTTCTATGGCAACCATTTTTGATCACAACGGTTAGTTACGATGATACATTCATGATTAATATTTGGTTTCCCAAAACGGAAATTACTTATGACAGAAACTAATAGAAGAAACAAGGTGTTCGCAGTGCATCTCGTAATGGACGGCCCGTAAGAACTGATAAGATTGATAACTGCTATCGTATCAGATGGAATTTGAACGCGTTAGGTATTTGCATGAAAATTTAATAGAAGTAATGATGCAATACGTGTGCATTGCATTTAAAGCAAGATACAGATTATGAAAAATGAAGTCTACTCAACGAATTGAGATTCTCTTTCATGCCAACTGAATGCACTTTTTTGTATCGATTATTGATTATTGATCTGCGATGAAAAATGGGGTTTGTAGGATACTTGAAAGTGATCACATACTTCCCCTGGAGAAGCTTAAGTTTCGTTTTTCAATCGGTTGACGATTTCCTACATATCAGAAAAAATGATGTTGGTTTGCCTAAAAATATATATATATATATATATATATATATTATAAATTAACTGATTTTAAAATATGGTTCCATTGCTACCAAAACCTTCAAATTCAATTATATAATTAAATTAAAGGCCCTAGTTCTGTTTCATTTTCAAGCGAATTTTGGAATAACTTATTTTGAAATTTACTGAGTTTTATAAGCACATACATACATAATATTTGTTTCCAAGGATACGGAGAAATCCAATCATTTTGACAAGGGACGGTAGCGTGTTCATTTATACTGACGTATGCTCTGTAAATTTGCACTGAGCACTGTTTTGTAAAAATAAAAATATTAATAAGAGCTTCGGATTATATATCTTACTGTTCTTTCTTTTATTATGATGCATATAAATATATATGTGTGTGTGTGTGTGTGTGGCGTCTTTATTCAAAAATAAATACGTAAAAATTCACCTTTTTTATTATGATACATATATCACCTTTCTTTTATTATGATACATATATATATATATATATATATATATATATATATATATATATATGTGTGTGTGTGTGTGTGTGTGTGTGTGTGTGTGTGTGTGTGTGTGTGTGTGTTTTTATTCAAAAATAAATACGGAAAAATTCACCTTCCACTCTGCTGGAAGCTGATAGCTTAGTTGGAGTGGGGAAATCTCCGACTGATTTGGCATCAGTGGGGTTTCGATCCTGACTTGAGGCAATCGGATGTCTAGCCACACTGATGAGCTGTGATACAGCGAAACAGTCTATCTGTGAATGATCTTTAAAAAATGGATCATATTTTATTCCTAAAAAAAAAAAACGGATATAAAAGTATCACAGCGATTAAAATTTTAGGTACCTTTCGGCCGGCACATCTTCAGGAAAATATTATCGTCGTCAAATAAAACTAAGAGGTTGAAAAGAAACATTATTTTCAAAAACTGGTGTTAAAATATACCAAAAACCGGGAAGGGAACAAAAAATACTTAAAATTTTAATCTCTGTGATACATTTGTATCCTTCTTTTTTTTTCATGAATAAAATATGATCCCTTTTTTTATCCTGGCGTGGCAATAATAATCTGTTTATATATATATATATATATATATATATATATATATATATATATATATATATTTATACGTAAAACTATTTATTTTAACGTATGTCAAAGGGAACAGATTTTTTCAATAAAGTGCTCAATAGAAATCAAAAGAAATAATTGTTGTCAAAATATTAAAATTCAGAATACTTATCGAAAATCAATTCAGAGTTTCACTGGTTAATGCCCAGATAAGTATATGCTTTGAATAGATTTTCGCTAAGTAGTATAAGTATTTAATATTTATTATGCAATATATATATATACATTAAAAATTGGACAAAGTCCGACAATTTATTAAAGACATTTTTATGTTTAACATTCTTTTTATAGATACAAGTATTTCAGTAAATGCTCTGTTTATAATAAACAGTATTAAATAACATTTACCGGCCTGAATGTCGGAGAAATTTTCATAGAAAATATTCGTCCTTTGACAGGATTCGAACTTGCATCCTATACGGAACCGTCATTTACGCTGACGTGCCTTAACCGACTCGGCCACAAAGGAGCGTTCGGTAGGCAAAGTCGAATTTACTGCTTATAAACTATATATGAATATAGTTTTATGGTGTGCTATATATATATATATATATATATATATATATATATATATATATATATATATATATATATATATATATATATATATATAGTTTTATGGTGTGCTATATTCATATATATATATTTATATATATATATATATATATATATATGTGTGTGTGTGTGTGTGTGAATATAGTTTTATGGTCTGCTATATTTATGGGATAAAAGCGCTCAATATCAGAGATATAGCATATGTAAATATAAATCGATTACGTCCAGCATGAAACAGCCTGTCGCCTCTGAGTGTTGACTTCAATGTTCACTTTTATATTTATATTTACATACTCTCTATCTCTGATATATATATATATATATATATATATATATATATATATATATATATATATATATTAAGCGTTTCACCCAAACAAGGCGGGAAGCCACTGGAGCAAGATCAGATAGGAGTAATAGAGGAAAGGATGAGAAGGATAGTGGATCAAGGCAACTGGAGACATCGATTGACATTACATTTGAATAGTTGGAGATTATAGCTCTCAGAAAACAGTAATAGGGATGGGTGTTCCACAGGCGAAAGGTGCGAGATATGAAGCTACTGGAGTAGAAGAGACGGCTACATTTAATAGTTTCTACAGTGAAAGGGTGAGAGCGGGATGCCAGCCTCGTAGGGCGCTTGAATTCATGAAGTCTGGCAACCAGCGAATGCTGCTCCTCGGAGCAATTACCATGAAAGTATTTGTAAAAAAGACAGAGAGAGGCGACGGCGCGTCTGTGAGAAAGTGACTGTAGGCGAGATGCCAGATCAGGGCCAATTATATTACATATAGCCTATCAAGAACCCGAGGCAAACAGAAGGGGATCCAGACCACATACCGCAGCAATACTCCATGCAAGGGCGAATTGTTGATTTGTAGATCTGAATGATCGATTCCGGGGAGAAAAATTTCTTGTCGCGGCACAGGGAGCCAACTTTCCTTGCAGTGGACGATATATATATATATATATATATATATATATATATATATATATATATATATTGCGTATATTATGGAAGTATGTTTTCACTGAGACATGTTTCATTGAATAATTTATACAAGTTTCGTCTACTTATTTTAAATTGCATCCTTCCATATACACGGAAAAGCTTTT
>CAHIKZ030005236.1:1210000-1237500 GCA_903632075.3 Acanthosepion pharaonis | reverse complement strand
GTGTGTGTGTGTGTGTGTGTCCGAACGGCGACAGTCATTTTTCGTGCTTGAACGCATTCTTCAGGTCTGTTGACCTTATTATCCACTTACATACATACATATATATATATATATATATAGAGATTAATATATATATATATATATATATATATATATAAATGTATATCAATATATTGATCGCTATAGGTGTATCTCTGCATAAACAAATAGATGTGCCTGTGTACGTTTTTATAAATATTATCCATGCATTTCGAGTAAATAAATCACTCTTTTCTACCTGTTTCCTTTTATATCCTACTTAACCTGCCTATCTTCTGCTCCATCCAAAAGAGACAATGTGGCTTGCAAATTTCCCAACATAAAAAGACGAAGCTTTCAGCTTACATTGTTGTCTACGCATGCGCGCTTTGCATGGAGACAAAAGAAAGCAGTCTTGGAATAGATCAAAGAAAATCGGCTGCGTTTGTTTCTTTAGCTGATTCCATCTTCCAGTCGGCCTATTGATCATCTCCGTTTTTCTTCTCCATCTTTAACTGCTGTTTACAACATCCCAGTGCAGTTTGGCAGTTTAAGCTCTACTTATAGGTTCATATGTAAATTAATCGTTGGGCACCTCGGCGTGGTGTAATGGTTAACAAGCTTTTCTCGCTAGAACAATTACAACTGAATAGTGAGTTCCATCCTCACTGGGTGCCCCTTACATTCGGCCTTGTGCCACATCTAAGCTACGCTTGGAAATCACTTTAAGCACCTCGGCGTGGTGTAATGGTTAGCAAGCTTGTCTCGCTAAAACAGTTACGACTGAATAGTGAGTTCGATCCTCACTGGGTGCTCCACACTCTCGGCCGTGTGCCATATCTAAGCTACTCTTATAAAATAAATCGATGTGGTGTAATATTTAGCAAGCTTGTCTCGCTATATCACTTACGATTGAGTAGTGAGTTCGATTCTCACTGGGTGCTGCACATTTTCGGCCTTATGCCACATCTAAGCTACTCTTATAAAATAATTTTAGGGGACTTCGACGTGGTGTGATTGTTTGCAACCTTGTCTCGCTTAAAAAATTATTTTTTCCCTACTTGGGCTTGGATAATTTGAAATTATTATTAGATTAAGCTCCGAAAGACTTAAGCAATTTTTCTACAGTATTGCCGTTAAGTTCACCTTAAACCTCGACCTTATGTCATATTTGGTAGCGATCTGGGAGCACTGACGATTCCTACATATATGTGCAATAAGCTGTTCATTTGAGCAACTTTGTACTATTTACTGATCTTTACTTCTTTTACTTACTGGGTGCTCCATACTTTCAGCCTTGTGTCACATCTTAGGGCACTTTAACGTGGTGCAATGTTTAGCAAGCTTGTCTCGCTAGATCAATTACGACTTAATATCGTGTTCGATTCTCACTGGGTGCTCCATACTTTCGGCCTTGTGCCACATCTAACCTACGCTTTGAAAAACACTATGGAAATTGTTAATATATTTACTTGAGTCGTAAATATTTTCCCTTTTCCTTTATATTTAGTTTTTAAAAATAAATTACAGTTAGATTTTATTCAGTTCCATATTTCCGGTTCCCGTACGATCAGTGAAGTTAAGAAACATCGAGCTTGGTCAGTACCTAGATGGGTTAGCGTTTGGGAATAGTGGGTGCTGTAAGCTTGGATGTGCGGGTGGTGTAATGGAATTGTTAATCGGGGAACCGAGCTCTAAATTGGGTTCGCCATATTCACATTATGCGCAAACTACCCTGGGGGGGGGGAGTATAAATCCAGCTCTTCTTTCCCCAGCTATGGGTTAATCAGTAAGACGTGTATCACTAAACTATTATAACCTCACAAAAACATTCTTTCTGTCTAAAAATATTTCTGGTTTTAAATAACCTGCAAAGGGTTGATAAGCTGTAACAAATGAAACAATCAGTTACGTATTTATCATTATTTGCAATGATCTCTTGCTATTTACCTAGCATCTCTTCGGGAGCTTTTGACTAACTCTGCAAGTTTTGATGTGACAAACTTTTCATTGAATTGTTGGTTTTCATCAGAGAGCGTTCTCCACATCAAAGCGTTTTGCGACGATCGATAAACATATAATCGATTGGTGCAAGGTCCGGTGAATTTGGCAGGTGATTGAGAACTGACCAATCAAGATCTAAACCGTTTCTTCCTTTATTCTTATTCTTATTCGTTATTTTTATTCTTTATTCTTATTCCTTATTCTTATTCCTTATTCTTAGTTCTTATTACTATTCTTATTCCTATTCTTATTCCTTATTCTTAGTTCTTATTCCTATTCTTATTCCTATTCTTATTCTTATTTCCTTATTCTTAGTTCTTATTCCTATTCTTATTCCTTATTCCTTATTCTTAGTTCTTATTCTATTCTTATTCCTATTCTTATTCCTTATTCTTAGTTCTTATTCCTATTCTTATTCCTTATTCTTATTCCTTATTCTTAGTTCTTATTCCTATTCTTATTCCTATTCTTATTCCTTATTCTTATTCCTTATTCTTAGTTCTTATTCCTATTCTTATTCCTTATTCCTTATTCCTTATTCTTAGTTCTTATTCCTATTCTTATTCCTTATTCTTATTCCTTATTCTTAGTTCTTATTCCTATTCTTATTCCTTATTCTTATTCCTTATTCTTAGTTCTTATTCCTATTCTTATTCCTATTCTTATTCCTTATTCTTATTCCTTATTCTTAGTTCTTATTCCTATTCTTATTCCTTATTCCTTATTCTTAGTTCTTATTCCTATTCTTATTCCTTATTCTTATTCCTTATTCTTAGTTCTTATTCCTATTCTTATTCCTATTCTTATTCCTATTCTTATTCCTTATTCTTAGTTCTTATTCTTTTTCTTGCTGCTTTCAGATTTAATTGGCAATAGACTATAGCCCAGGGGTTTGCAAACTGTTTTGCATCATCTCCCCCTTTCACATGGAAATATTTTCCACTGCCTACCTATATAGTAAATATTCGAAACTATACCAAAACTGCTTGGTAAAAGTTTATTCTTCTACTTCTATGTGCCATGCTCTTTCAGAACGTAGACGATCATGGCTCTCCACAATTTCCTGTCCTTTGTATCTCTTTGTTACTGGTTCATAAATTGACTTTATGGTGTAGTAAAACAATACCAAAGGGAGGTAACAAATAACGCTGACTTATGAGGCCATGGCCAACTGCTTTCGTATTATTAACTTGACCATCGGGGATTAAACAGTGTAACCCGGATATAAGAGAGTTGTCGGGACCGGAGACTAAGTCTCTTATATCCGGGTTTCTCTTATATCCGGGTCTCGTATATCCGGGTTACACTGTATATATAATTTAGTTTTATGGCCAAGTTTTATGGATAGAGTTTGTATTGCAAGTGATGACAAAAAAATTAAACGATTTTTTTTATTCATAATTATAAAATTAAAAAGACTATAGGCGACTAGCAACAAATAAAAATTCAGCAAATATTTATTTATTGTTCTTGATCTTTCTTTTATCTGATTTCTAATTGGCAATAAACTATAGCCCAGGATTGTCTAATCTTTTTTTTTCGTTAGCTCCCCATTTCACATGGAAATATTTTCCACCTGTATAGTAAATATTCAAAAATATACCAAAATTGTTTGGTAAAAGTTTCTTACGACTTCATAAACTAACTTTTATGATGTAATAAAAAATACCAAAGGGAGGTAACAAATAACACTGACTTATCCGGCTGCGGCAAATTTGACCATTGATAAATATATATATATATATATATATATATATATATATATATATATATATATATATATATATATATATATATATATATATATATATATATATAATTTAGTTTTATGGCCAAGGTTAGTTTTATGTTTAGGGTTAGCATTGCTAATGTTGACAAAAAATTAAACGATTTTTGTTCATAATTGTAAAATTAAAAAAAAAATGTAGACTACTAGCAACAAATAATAATTCAGCAAATATTTATTTATTGTTCTTAATCTTCTTTTATCTGATCTTTAACCGAAAAAAACATGTTATTTTGTCTAAAGAATAATTTGAATGATAATGACCATTCTCAAAACTATTGAAAATACCCAAGTATTCCTTGTTTGGGAGGATATTTATGTCTTATCTAGGAATTTGACTCAGTTATTCCCAATTAACCTCCTGTTTTTTTTTTTCATTTTATTTTATTTTATTTTTTTTTATACAGGTTTTTTGCATATCAGCTTTGAATATTTTTTGAGGGTAGCATTTGAAATACTTTCTTAATTCTCAAAATCCGATATCGCCCACCAAAATTTCCTACGCTCAACTTTTTCTGTTCAGTTGCTGATCGCCCACCCAACAGTTGAAATCGCCCACGGGTGGCCTATATCGCCCAGGGTTGGAAAACCCTGATCTACAGGCCAATGCGAGGACTTTTTTCTTTCATTTACTACTAATAAAGTCGTAGAATTTCTGAAAAAGAAAGCTGAGTGATTTAGTTTAATATTTTCCTTATTCTTCAATGTGCTTCGACGAAGAGAAAGTTATCATAACGAAACAAATGGCAATCTGCAGGAGTTTTATTGACTGAGATGAGTTAGAATATTCAATATTAACTTTTTTGTCATGTCAAAGATTGCTACCCTTTTGGTTCTTAACCTCTGCAAATTTCTGATGTAGTGCACCACTGACAGTTTCATGACTATTTTTCACCCAATACAAGACGCAAGTGGCAATCAAGGTAGAGGGCTACTAAATGCGGATTTTTAAGGACGGATATGGAGGCGGTATATCATGAGGATATGTAGGATAGATAACAGTTGAATCTCGAGTTGAAGAGGTTAAAAGTGTAATGATAGGGGGGAGCATCCTGTCGGAATTCCGTTCTACATTGCAACAGTTCTGGGGAAGAAGCTGTCTGAGTGGAATTTCCTCCTTACCAGTCCTAGTTGTGAAGGTCTCAACTGGGAGAACCAAGGAATGTAGTTCGCCCCAACACCTGCCATGAAAACAGTAGTAGAGTAACAAGAGGTTAGCAAGGTTTCATCTGTGGGAAAAGTGAAACGAAACAAAGCGGCGTAAACGCTTTTGAACTCGGACCAGACCGGAAAGTGTGGGCTGTGGCAGCTCCAGCCCAGATTTGACAGCAAGAGTCTATTTTTGGTCTGATCTGGCTCTTGTAAAGATGGCCGGAGATGTCAGGTAGAGTGAACTGGCCCTTTTACAAGTGTCGTATTTTGGTTTAATTTAAGCGCAGTACAAGATTAGTAACAAGGTTTCATTGGTTTATAGTTGAATTGGCAAGATATAGCCGTAAGTTCTATGCTAACAGTTTCTTCTCTCGCACTTCTCGCTTGTAGAAATCCCTTCCGGCTCCCTGCTTTCCAACCAACTTTAATCTGCGAAAAATTTAAATGCAATGTCATCCTGATTATTCTTTTTTCTTCCTGTTCATTAATTAATGTTTCTATTCCCAATTCTTCCTCACTCGGAAATCACTTGTGTCATAGTGGCTTTATTACCTTGCATGGGGTGATACTATTTTTTTTTAAATACCAGTTCTACGTGGGGTCTGGAGTGATCTTGAGTCCCAATAGACTTTCAAGAGAAAGAGATTCATTGATAGTACCTCATTCAACGAAACTAGAGAAACTCCGGGTTTACTCTGTGATGATGAAACGTTAGTAACTTGGTTTTGGAGGTATTGAATGTTACAAGACAATTCATCCGCCATTGAGCTGTGCGAGCAAGGTCAGAGGTAAGACCAGATACCAGGTTCTTAGTATCTTGATCTTTTGTAGTTCTCCCATAGACATTGATATCGTCTGGATAGAAATCTACTAGTGATCTGAGATTATTCTTAAACAGATCGTTAATACGTAGCAGAACCAAGAATAGAGCCTTCACACGGACTTGATTATCAAAAAGACTCTCACCGAAATGCCATTGCTGGAGAGTTTGTGTTGCAGCCTCCTATACGATACTTCATCAAAAACCTTCGAGATCTCTAAAGATGGACTCATTATCAAGCGCTTCACTGATTCCGTGTCTAAATATAGCTAATACATCAGCAGTGTACCTAGATGAGTGAAATCCATACTGTTTGTCATTCGGGAGGTTGTTACTGTTAAAGTGACTGACAATGTTTGCTGATGACACTGATGAGGTTGGTGGATTCATATTGAGTCGGAGATGAGCGTTCACTCGCATGCCTGTCAACTGGACGTAGAGCTGACGCCATCCATAGACGAGGCAGAAGTTAAATAATTTTATCAAGATGGGAGATAGTTCTGTGCTAACATTCTTAAGGACAACTACAGGCATTTTATCCGGACAAGAAGTCAAGGTTTTTTATAACTCCGGAAACTTCTTAAGCTGAAACAGAGATATCACAAAGAGTTTTTTGTTCTATGAGAAGTGGAAAGTCAGATAAGAGATCATCCTTGTCGTCTAACGTGAAGTTAGAGGCAGCGTTCATTTATTCGGAAGTCAAGTTTTGCAATGACGATTTCTCTAAGGACTCACTTAAAAGGACACCTGCCATGTTCCACAACAGTAAGTCATGGGAATAAAGTTAAAATTTCGGTAAGTTTATATGAATGAAATAGACTGATTTTTGCATTTGTTTTTAATATATGATACCATATATGAAACGATATGTATGCGATTTTTGCCTCTCTCTCACACACACACACAAACATACACAGATATAATATACTTCCCTGTCCCAGGCTCCAGTGCTGGTGGTATCACGGCTACGACTAGCTTGGACCGGCTCTGACCAGTTTGGACCAACTATGACAAGCCAAGACCATCTATGACGAGCTTAGACCAGCTTGGGCAAGCTAAGACCAGCTTATACCAGCGGCCCGAGTGAAAACACTCGGGTCCCAACGTTAAAAACTGACCTTGTGTCGCAACTTGACTCAGTGGGAGCGGGAGGTGAAGTAAATATCCACACATCAATCGTTGATGTGGTAGTGATTTTCCAACCGTAGCTTGGATGTGGCACAAGGCTGAAAGTAAGGGGCACCCAGTGAGGATCGAACATACTACTCAGTCGTAATTGTTCTAACGAGACAAGCTTGCTAACCATTACGCCACCTCAAGGTGCCCATCCCTCGATGTGATAAATGGATAATTTATTCTAACTTTAAATTGTTTTATCTTTAAATCCCTCATTACTTAATAATATAAAACCCTTAACTCTATTATTTCCTTATATTAATTGTCTAAATACAATTTATTGTTAATCTTACTAAATATATTTGTTGTTGGTATAATTTAGTATTCTCTAGCGGGGACCTAAATTCCTTTTTATATAATTAAAGGCTTTCGTCATAAATAAACTCCCATTTCGGCTCCTCTTTATTTTCAATTCAACACCCCACTCTTCATTTAACTCCAAACTATAGTCATAAAGTAAATATCGGGTTTGATACCAACGACCCTCTCCCCACTTTTAGAGAGATACCTCACGCCCTCCCCTTACCACCAACTCAGGCTCTTTATCTAGATGAGGCTTCATTTTGGGTAGGTTTGTATCATTTCCCCGGCTGCTATCTCAATTAAATTCCAAATTCCTGATTCCGAGATGAAGAATTCAGTTCATGGCTGATAAAAGGTCTATACGCATATGAGATAATTTGGAATTTTTTGTTGTATAATATAGATAGACTCCCGTTCAACACAACCAAAAGAGCCCACCTACTTAAATGCAGCTATGCGGGCCTCAGTTGCAGTTCTTGGGGGAAAAGACCACATAATTTATCACGAGCAATCTAAAATATGGGTCACGATGACTTGTGAGTTGGTGCGAGCACAGCCATCGATGGCTTCCATACGGTTCCGTCTAACAAATATCACACACTCAAGCCCCAATACACACACACACACACACACACACACATATATATATATATATATATATATATATATATATATATATATATATATATATATAGAGAGAGAGAGAGAGAGAGAGAGAGAGAGAACGAAAGACAATTACCTTGATAAAATCTCTCAGAGGACGAAACGCGTCAGCTAAAATAAGTTTTACTTTTTTCTTTATTCATTTTGTCCTTTTACAGAAATACACAATCTGAAATTTATATATATATATATATATATATATATATATATATATATATATATACCGAAATCTTTTTTTGCATCCGCCAAAGTAGATTTTTCTAGTTCTACGTGCCATGTCTCTTCCGGATATATGTACATATATATATATATATATATATATATATGTGTGTGTGTGTGGGTATGGAAACTTTGGTATATCATGACTGTTTTTATATATGTAAGTATGTGTGCATAAAAGTCTATGTGTATATATGTGTGTGTATTTAGGTTTATATGTATATGTGCGTGCAGGTGTACTTGTTATCATAGATATGTATATGTACGTATATGTTTATGTTTATATATTTATTTGTATGTATTTCTGTATGTATATGTATGTATGAGTGTATATTTATGTGTGTTAATTTGTTTTTTTGCTGCCGTGTATATATATATATATGTATATATTTGTGGATTTCTTTATCCTGTTTTTCTTTGCCAAATATATAATGAAACTATTATCAACTTATATGATTAATAATATATATTTTTATTGATATTTATGGTTTTAGAATTTTCGTTTTAATATATTAAATAATATTATTTTTAACCATTTTTATCTTTGTATATTTGCTCCCTTAAGTTATAATTCAATAAGTGGTTAACATTTATTTAAGTCTGAAATCACTGGTTGTGATTTCTCATTGTCTATGTCATTGTCTGTGGATGTATGTATGTGTATATATCGGTGTCTATGTGTATGTAGAGTGTATTCACATTTAACTGTGTGTGTGTATAAGTGTTAGTTTCCACGTCTCCTTTTTTCATAAAGGGCTGTAGAGATGTTCATGTATCCCCCACCTCTCCCTTTTTTTTTTTGTGTGTGTGTGTGTGTGTGTGTGTGTATCTAATTATGTCTGGGTGCTTATGTATTATAATCTGATTGTGTTTTTTTTGTGTCACGCGTGAGTTTAAGACCATATTCACAAACTTTAAAAATAAAACGAAAAGAAAGGAAAAGAAAAAATATATATACATGTATTGTCAAATGACCGGATGTATTGTAGCGTCTTGTCTTGTCGAACGTAATTTCAATGAAGAAATGAATTGAATAAACATATATATTTTTTTTTTTCTCAATAATTTTGTAGTTTTTAAACTTAATAGTGATTAAATTTGGATTTTAAAATTGCCAGTTTTTAATTTTAATATTAAATTTTATCATATAAATTTATAATTATTAGTTAGTATAAATTATTTTAATATTACACGTATTTAAAGATCTGAATAGCTATTATAGCAGGATTTCGTTGTCAAGCTTTTGAATCTTTCTATACTTCGTTTTTGATTGGGTATTCTAGCTTTTGTAACAATGTTTCCCCTAGTGTAGGATCGTTAATTAATCTGAAACTTTTAAAACCATTTATTTTATTTTCAACATCATCACTTGATAAGACACAGAGTGTGTTGAAACAAAATGGCTATTTTTGTAGTGATTTTATAACATACTTATGTTATAATTTTTTTATAAAAAATAATTATATATATATATATATATATATAGAATAATGAGAAGCCATGTATACTTTCTTAATATGTATATATAGAAAAAGTTGCAAATTAAAAAAATAATAATGTTTTATTTTATGAAAGTATTTATTTATTTATATATATATTTGATATTTCAAATTGTCCTCAATCTTTCATCAGAAATAACTGAAAAAATATTCCTAACTTAAATCTGTCATAAATATTTCAAAATAACAGATTCTATGTACCCTTACCTCTAGACCCAACTAGCACATTCAAAACAGAATTATTACTCCTCACTCAGAACCTGAACCACAACATACAAAATACCATAAAATCTCTTATTCCTGAGAACCCTAAAACAGCAACATTCTACACTATCCCAAAACTACATAAACTCCCCCAAAATCCTTTCAGAAAAACACCCTAACACTTTTTCATCCAACCCACATCAAATTACACAATCAAATAATGAAGAGAACATGTATGAAATTTCAAAAACCCTTAAAATCATGCCACCTAGTAGACCCATAATATCAGGCATTGGTACCCTCACAGAACTTATATCTGGGTACATAGACAATATCCTAAAACCTTGCCCGAAAATACCTAGTTATATTAGAGACACTACTGACTTTCTCAACAAATTACAAAACATTAACTTAGTCCACCATGATACAATCCTAGTAACGATGGATGTTTCGTCCCTTTACACGAACATTCCACATATTGAAGGAGTATCAGCTTGCTATGAGTTCCTTAGTAACAAAAAATTACCTAACTACCAAATTACAGATATATGCTAATTAATAAATTTCATCTTAACACATAATAATTTTATATTCAACAACAAACACTATTTACAGATTAGTGGCACAGCAATGGGCACAAAAATGGCACCTAGTTATGCTAATATCTTTATGCACATTCTAGAAAAGAAGATACTAGACAATTCAGAATATAAACCATCACATTACTTTAGATATATTGATGACATTTTCTTACTATGGACTCATGGATCAGAAAAATTAAAACACTTTTTCACTTTCTGCAACAATTTCCACGATACAATTAAATTTACCATGGAGCACTCATACACATCTATCCCTTTCTTAGACGTTATGATAAAATTAAAAAAACATACACTTTCTACCAGTCTATACAACAAACCCACAAACCAAAATAAATTCCTGCACTTTAACAGCTGTCATCCCTTTAAATTAAAAAAAATCTATTGTATACAGCTCATTTCTAAGAATCAAACGCATATGCTCAGACCATTTAGATTTTCTCTACAACATTAATAACTTAACAAAACAATTTCTAAAATGTAAATACCCAATAAAAATAATAAAAGAAACACTAAATAAAACTATCCTGATAAATCGTAACACACTTCTCACATACAAGAAAAATAAAACAACAATCGGATTCCCATGGTTTTAAACCACAATCAATATTCCCACACATTTATTCACAATTTAAAAAAGGATTACAAGAACCTCCAGTTAGACAAAAGATCAAAGACATTTTCGATAAACCACCCATAAATGCAAAGAAACAATCACCTAACCTATCAGCTATCCTCACCTCTACCAAATATCTAAACAATAGAAACCAATCAGAAATTACAAATGTAACAAACCTCGTTGCTTAGTTTGCAAACATTTAATAATAGCTAATATATTTTTTGTACCCGACACCAATATCAAGATACAGCCACCTAACCTCACCTGCGATAGCCATAACGTAATCTATTATTTATTCTGCACCTTATGTCCTAATAGTGGATATATTGGTGAATCTGGAAATAATTTTAGATTTCGTTTCAATAATCATAAACAAACCATACGTCAAAACAACCCTTATTCCCCCATACCTAAACACTTTAATCAATCAGGACACTCATTAGAAAACTGCAAATGTTTATTGATAGATTCCGATTTTAGTTCCACATACACACGCAGAAAAAATGAAACATATTGGATTTTAAAATTAAATACACATAAACTAGGGTTGAATAGGGACTTGGGTATTTTAAATCTTTATAAATATTTCAATAGTTAAGCAATTTTTTTAGATATAGTTAAAAAAATTTTAAACAACATTTCAAATATTTATGACAGTTAGATTTAAGTTAAGAATATCCGAACAGTGACGTTCCATATCAAGTGACGTCCGCGTCTCGCGAAGGACGCTACTTGCTAACAAACAGTAATTTTAATTTATTTGTAACAAACAGTTATTTCTGATGAAAGATTGAGGACAATTTGAAATATCAAATATATATATAAATAAATAAATACTTTCATAAAATAAAACATTATTATTTTTTAATTTGCAACTTTTTCTATATATATATATATATATATATATATAGATAGATAGATAGATAGATAGATAGATAGATATATATGATATATATATATATATATATATATATATATATATATATATATATATATATAATAAATGACACAGGCGTGTTCTGAAATTTTTATTCTGTTTTGTCTATTATGTTTAACATTATTATTATTATTATTATTATTTTCGATTTTTTAAATATATATGTGTCGGCGCGCACCCTCGTGCGTGTGTTATTAAAAATGATAGCCATTTTAGACCTGTTAAAATTATTGACCATTATGTTTCCTCCTATACGAAAAACTTTCCGCACATGTAACATTTGTTGATGTATAAAATAGCCAAAATTCATTTGGGGGCCAAGGTTTCGACCCACATGAATCATCGTCAGTGATGTGAATAATGCGTTGTACTGCAATGGATTTAGCTTTCGAGCGAAATATACAAAAAATACCGACATTTAAAAAAAAGGTCGCTACTGAAAATCCATTAATTTTTCTTTTCTTCTGCTTTGTGATTCACACTCGTGTGATTCGAAACCTTGGACCCAATATGAATGTTGGCTATTCACCTGACGATTGCAGTAGCAATCTCTGTCAAACGTTTTTGCTCTATCTTCATAATCTAAGCATAGAGGCACTGTCGCTTACCGTTTAACTAAGTGTCTGCCGTTTGCTTTTTTTTCTTTCTTTCTTTCTCGTTTATTTATTGCTATTGTTTTCCCATTTATTGAGTTTCTTTTAGTCACTTATCTTTCTGTTGATTGCACCAACACTTTGTTTTTGTTATATATATATAATTATTTATTCGAAAATTATAACATAAATATGTTATAAAATCACTATTTACAAAAATAGCCATTTTCTTTCAACACTTCTGGTGTTTTATCAAGTGATGATGTTGAATGTAGAATAAAGGGTTTTAAAAGGTTCAAATCAATCAAACACCCCTCGCCAAGGGGAAACGCTGTTACATAAGCTGGAATGGTACATAAGCTCTACTCTGTATTGAGCACACTTTTAAGAATAGTATCTGTTGGTTATTGGAATTTATTCCGTATACGCCAATCCTATACTTGTATATATATATATATATATATATATATATGTATGTATATATATATATATATATATATATATATATATATATATATATATATATATATATATATCCAGGCAAGATGAGAACGAATAGAGTACAATTCCAACGTTCGTAACATTTTAATTTAAAAAGAGGGCTCAATATAAAGTGGAGTAGGTCTATATTTTAGGAAATTACATCGAAAAATATGTCAAAATCGCGACACAGTAGCTGTTGTGTTTCGATGCGTATCAACGCATCTCATCAAGCGATTGTAAATTACTGGCGAGTGGACGATTTAATCATATTTAAAAACAAAATACGGCCTCTTTTCATCGTCAAAAGAAAAACTGTGGCCGGCAGACTGTAATCGTTTTTGTTTAAGCTTAAAAGAGATTGGTCTCATTTCTCCATAAATTGTGTTAAGCGTTGCATGGGATCTCTAACTGATGTTCTGCATTTTTCTAAGTAAATATATATATGTTCCATCCAGTCGTCTTTTAAGACGAGAAGATAATGTTTACCCTGTAAAAGGTCCAAGGTAGAATGTTACAAAATAAAAGACACCGCTCCAAGCCAGGTGATAACCCCAGCAAGATTTTAGAATGAACCGGAAACCCAATCCTAAACAGGAAACAATATATAAAACTCTACTCCTGTTCAGAAGATTGGGAGGAGTGTGAACCGGACGATAGACAAATCTATCTACTCCTATTGAGGAATAAAATGTAAATAAACAATAAATGTTTTAGGTGGAGACGTTAGAAGCATATAGTTGAAGTAGACTTTAGAAGGAATCAGAAATCCAATCCTATACAGGAAACAAGGGATAAACGTGTTTAAAAAATGGAGGTATGTGCGAACCGAACGATAGACGAACACATCTACTTCTATTAAAGAAAGAATGTAAATAAAAGATCAAAGTTAGGCGGAGACGTTAGAAGTATAAAGCTGAAGTAGAAATCCAACCTTAAGCAGGAAACAAGGGATGGACCTCTACTCCTGTTCGAAAGACCGGGGAGGAACGTGAACTGAACGAAAAAAAATTCAGATTTATAATTTTATGTGTCAGCTTTAAAATTTGGAATATATTATATGCATTGAGGACCAGTTGGTCAATTTAAATAACTGAAATTATCATTTGTAACAATCGTATATAACATAATGCTAACATGAAAAAAAAAACCTCGCAAGCAGCCTGACCCACATCGTAATTCTCGCATGGAACAGTATTTTCATCCTAAAATAAATGGAAAGAATGTTATTGTCAAGAAATTCAACCTCTCCTCCTCCCTTCCCCATCAACAATCACCCTAGACAGCTGAAGGGCAACGGTTACTGATGGCTTGTCTGACTCCACAGACCAATAATTGAATTCTATAATGTGATTGGGCATTTTGTAATCAAATTCTCTATACAGATTGACCATTTTGCAATTGAATTCTCCACTCTGATTGGCTGTTTTGTAATCCAATTCTCTAATCTGGTTGGTCATTTCAGTCCATCGTTAAAAGCTGCCCGATGCTAATGGCGAGATATAGGTTGGCAAAAGACAAAAGTTGTGTTCCGCTCATACTTTTGATTTTGGCAATTTTCCTGATGCTGAATTATTAAAAGAGAACACATATTTAAAATAATAACGAATATTCCTACACCGTATTATTAGCATCGATTATCTTCATTTTAAGGACTGATTTTGTGGATTCACACTTTATTTAATGGAGCCACAGATAGTACAGTGGTTATCAGCACGGAAAGGGAATTCAACATGTCATGTACTATTTCTACTTCATTATGTGGCGTTCACTTCGCACTAATATCCTTGGAAAGAAGCAAGAATCCATCTTTCTCCAGCTACAGGTTAAATAAAAGGTCAGACCTCTCTCTCTCTCTCTCTCTCTCTCTCTCTCTCTCTCTCTCTCTCTCTCTCTCTCCTTGAGTTGGCAACTAATCTAGGAGAAGGAAAACTGAATTCGAAACCGACCTGAAGCGTGACTGGCTCCGTCAGATTGTCTTGCTTAAGTCCTACTGTTGCTGCTATGGAATACATTAAATGTATTGGTGCCCCTAAAACCTTAAAGGGTTCCGGGACTTGTGAGGTGACTTGACTTTATTTAATTCAATAAAACATGACATAATCATTAATATATGGGGGCGCTGAAAAGTTTAATTCATCTTTTCAAAGCACAAATACTGATTTTGAAAAGTGGGTTGAACAATTCAGCAACCCCCTCATAAATATTAGACATATGATTTTAAATCTCATCATTAGCAAACATTTGCCTCATGACAATCCAGATGTCGTTTCATTGATGTATGTTATTAACTCAATAACAACGAAGATCATATGATGGTCTTTTATTGGGTGTGGCATAACAGTGTGTCATAGGATAATTCCAATGTGCATTGCCATTCACCAACACAAAGAGAAAGTATTTCTAATGATAATATTTGAAATGTTAATCATTACACTTTATTACATATGTCGTATGTGATTCACGCCAGGAAATACCAGAGTTTTTGAACTGAATTTGATGTCAATTAGAAAACTTTGATCTAAGAGGTGTAGTAACCCCTTTATGCAAAATAAATTACAGCAAAGGAGCTAAGTGTATGAAGGTGTAGACCTAAAAGGTGTCCTCATAGCTACCAAGCGCAGAATTGGGCCTCAAATTATGTCAGTGGCTGTGTCGGCATAAAACAAGAATGCACAAGATTACCGGATGACTCGCGATGTGGAGGGTAGAAACCATTACATCCTTGTGAAATGATTGAATGTTCAATTGAAATGCTCGAAAAACCACATAACATCGTATCCAATGTTAATTTGATAGTGCTGAAATGAAGAAATTATAATTTTATAGATGAAAGATTTAATTTTGTACTCTTATCAGGCGTTACTGATATAATGCTAAACATACGTAAACAATTCTCCAGACAGTTCACATAAATAACAATTTCATCCACAAAGCAGACCTTGTATGTCCATTAAAAAGATAAATAGGAAGAGATAAAATCTGGGAAGATTGTGTTATGCTGATCTTCCAATTGTAAAGGACTAGCAGTCTTGAGTACAATTATCCAAAATATAGATTTTAATTGAATTCAAATATGAAACATTGATGCCAGTGGAATTATATTCAATTATCTCATACATGATACATTATTGTTCTTTATCCTAATATTTTAGTGATTGGCTACTTTAATAATTAACATGTTACACTACATGAAATATTTGTGATGAAAAGGTGTACATGCACAAAATAATAGACTAATTTATTTGCAATGCAAGATCAAATTTATTTGAAAAAAGTTAACAAAAGATAAGATCAAAACAAGAGTTTCTTTTGTTAGAAGTAAATTGCATACACAACAAAATGTTTAAGAATATATTCGAGTGGGGCTTACTGCGTTGGTGTGTTTTAGTGTGAAGCATTCACAGTCCTTTTAGCTTCAGCTTGAAAAGTTCATGTCATACAGTTCGAAAGAGGAAAACCCGGAAGAGAAGGTTACTTTAGAGTTCACGGGTTTTATATTTGAGAGCTGCTGCTGATACAGGTTTTATTTAAGGCTGCTACTATGTTTAAGGTCACTACAGTATGATTTAAAAATTCCTATGATTTCTAGTTTCATATTCGCATTTAATTTGTTCCTTTCTTGTTTGAGATTTTCAAGCTGGTTACATTGTTCTTACATTCTAAGTTTCGATTATTTTTTGTCTGTTGCAAAGCTTTAAGGAAAATGCAGAGAAAAAGAATACTTACTCTTAAAAGAAGGCAAGAGGAACACAATATGCAAGCAAAGAGGAAATCTTAAGAAAAATGCAATAAAAAAAGGACACATATACCTAGAATCGTAATGAGGGAAGGAGGCTTAGAGAAAATGACACTCATAAGTTATACTGAATGTAAGAGGGACAATGGTAAACATTAAACAATTAACCGATCTTGTGTTTGTGCAAAATGGATGGCAGAATTAGGAGTAGAAGAATAGTAAAAAAAACAAACATCTAAATGCTACAAATATAGGTAGCTGTGGAGAACAATGATCGTCCACGTCTTGAAGGGTTACGGCACATAAAATATGATGATTTCTCAAAATAAAATAGAACTGTGTATTATCTCCTGTACTGATAGTCGAATGTAATCTAGCTGGCAGATGAAATTTGACATGAAGTCAATAGCAGATAGCAGGACAACTACGGTTTATCCCTGATTGGCCTGATGCATAGGAAATACGGGGCGTGGTCAACACTGAAAAGAATTGGGGATCATAGCAGATAGTACCCGACGCCTCCTAACATACTTTATCAAGACAACAATCAGATCAGATCAAAAATGAAGTATTGCTGCAATATCTAAGCTGGAGCAGCTTATTTTTCACTTTCCAGTTCATGTGGCCTTGTGGGTGATGAATTATTTTCCACCCTGCAACCCCCCTTTCCCACGGACAAAATTTTGCTAGCCTCTTGTTACTCTATTGCTATTTTCATGACAAACATTCAGACCAGCTATATTCGTTATTTCCACCAGTTCAGACGTTCACAGCTAGGCCACGCCATGTTCCGTATACAACAACTCATCCTCATTCCTTTGATAAGGAAGTTTCCCCCCTTCAGACAGTTTCTTCCCCAGTACCAAATATGTTATGTAGGTGAGTTGTCGTTCTTGATCAGCTTCACACACTAAGATCACGTATAGCGACAAACCAACCAATCACTAGCCAGAATAGGTTGGTGCCAATTATAAAGAACGCTATTCTGTGCTGACTCTCTCACTATTTTCTGCCGAGAGGGCACCTCGAGGTGGTGTAATGGTTAGCAAGCTTGTCTCACTAGAACTATTACAACTGAGTAGTGAGTTCGATCCTCACTGGGTACCCCATACTTTAGGCCTTGTGCCACATCTGAGCTACGTTTGGAAAATCACTACTATTTTCTGCCGAGATATGCAAGGCACAGGACGTCAAAGTCGTCCCTGAATCTACCTGCAGTTTTGACATGACAGCCGTACTATATTAGTATGTAAGCTAAAAACCATTCTCAAACGAAGAACTCCAATTACGTGGATTTATATTGTTTCATTATAATATAGCCGTAAACAGAACAATTTGTTTGCAACAAGAACTATTATTTCAATCGTATTTGTATATATGAGTTTCAATAATATTCCTTTTAACTTTCTATTTGAGCTCCGTGTTCTTCCTGTTTTGATATTACTCGCGGCTTAAATCGCCATATTTGATCCAAGGCAGAAGTGGTGGGAGTTAGATTTTGATCCTAGGCAGAAGTGGTGAGAGTTAGATTTTGATCCTAGATAGATGCATAAATGCTACACTCTCATTATAGTCATAGGGTCAAATAGTGGCATTTTGATCCCACCCAGTTTGATCCTAGGCCGACATGCCAATATATTCATAAGCAATCATGTCAATTATAAATGGTACTATGCTAGTTATTTATAATACAGAAACACTTACTATTTTATCTATCATTTTTTTAATTCTTATTAATTTTTTATTGCGATGCTCAGTTTTATTTTAAGGTTGTTATTAAAGCTTTTCATTACAAAATTATTATTTTATTACAACAGGTTTTTATTATTATTGTCACTTATTTTGGGTCAACAGAGAGACAAAAAACCAGTAATAAATAAGAAACAAAGTAATTACTTCTGACAAGAATTAATATTGTATCCCATACACTGTCTTTCATGGAAATCCCTTTAATTACATCAGCCATGGAAATAGTGAGGATTTAACAGTAATAATTTACTAAAAATAAATTATTACTAGTTTTATTTGGTTTTTGATGTAATGGAATAACCTGTAACCCCCATGAGTAACTACACTATAGGTAATGGCTACCTATAGGTATACGTAAGGCAACGGACTACAGGAGACTATCTGGGATCTGTTGAGTACGACTCAAACTTACGCGAGAACTACCGACCTTCAAATAGCAGCACTCACTATTGGATTGACTTGCGACGACCGTGCATATAACTGTTATCTTATTTCTTATTGTACTGGCTTTTACAATAAACATTTAGTTATTTATCCACCATGTTTGTCAAGTATATATTCCTATTAGCACGGAATATAACAGTTTTATTATTGTTGCTTTGTATCCAAAATTTTGGGCTGATACACTCTTCATTATTACTATTATTTTATTCCTAGTTTTACTCCATCTTATTATTGTTGCTTTTTATCCCAACACCCTGGCTCAATACAAAATTCATTTTTTTAAATTGTTATTCTCATGTCAGTTAACTAGTAATTGGGGAGTGGTTTGTTCATTGTGATCATTCATTCTGTTCTCTATTAACTGATATGGCATCCCAGTAAAAGGACCTTTTTTTTCTAAAATATCTGGTGACGGATCCGAGTGCAAGGAGGTTTGTGTTTATACCTTTGCCTAGGGTATTAGTGCTAAATAAATTCAAGCAGATTGAGCTGGAATTGAGACTTTCTCCTTCTATGTGACGTATCCCTTCAGGATATGGGCGATAATAGCTCTCCACAACTTCCTGTCCTTTGTAGCTCTTAGTAAGGTTTGACATTTTGCTATCCTTCCTAATCCCTGTCCTGTTAACCATTTACTTTTTAGGCACGTTATTCGCTGCTTTTCTTTGTCTCTCGTGACTTTATTATGCCCTGTGTGTGTCAAATTCTCCAAACCATCTTTCCTTGTTATATACCTATAGAAATTTCAACTTTCTCTTTCTAAATCTTAGTGTCCTTTTTGTTTCCATTTTCTCTAAAACTTCATGATTGCTCAGCTGTTCAGTTCATACATATCAATATACACCTGATGAAGGTCATAGAACACAATGGTCAAAACATTGTGATAACAACAACAAAGATTAGGATAATAGTCCAAATATAAACAATGTAAGAAATCGACTTTTAACCCACCACTGAAAAATAAGGATCCAACCCCAAAGCAAAACTAAAAGAAAATTCCACTCAGGTGTTTTCCACTCAGGTGTTTTGGTCAGAACTGAAGGATGGAATGAAAATGAAATTATTAATCCATAGAAATGTTGCACAAACATTTTTGGAAGATGTTTGTGCAACATTTCATTTGTGCAACAACTTTTTTCTTTTAAGAACTTCCTACTTCCCCATACAATGGAGAAATCTTCTACTTACTTCTTTTTTTATAAATGTTAATCCAATAAAAGGCTCGAAAGCCACTCAAGGTAGTGGGCTACTGAATGCAAGTGGTATAGATTTAAGACTAGGAAGTTGGGAGGAAAGATTATGAGGATATGGAAAATAGACAACAATTGATCCGGAACTTGAAGAGGTTTAAATTGCAGTGTTCAGGAAAGCATCTATGCAGGAGTCTGTTATACAAAGTAGAAGTTCTTGGGAAGTAGCTGTCTGATATAAAGAGGAAAATCAGTGTGCCCCAATGCTGTAAACATAGAATGGAAAATCTTAGCTGTAAAGGTCTAAACTGGAGAAACTAAAGAATGGATCATGTCAGGACATTTTCTATAGAAATTCCAATAGAGTAGCAATTGGCTTGCTATATTGCATCACTAGAAAAGAGATTGCAGGATGGAAAATATGTCTTCCTACTGCAAGTCTATGCAAGCAATTTTGAACTCTGTCAAAGCTGAAAAGTGAGGATTAAGCAGCTCCAGCCCAGATATGGCAGCATACTCCATTTTGGGTTTGAGCTGGCCCTTATATAGACAAAGTATAGCAAAAAGAGTCAGATACTTCCTGGAGTAGTACAAGGAAGGGGCCATTTTTTCTGCATCTTTTATGATATATGAGTCCCAACTGAGATCTGAAATTGACTCCCAATCAATGTTCAAAGCAAAGAATTTCACTGTAAGTGCAACCATTGATTCCGATTGGTGAAATTTTGGGGTCTGCTCACTGATAATAAAATGTTACCTATTATAGTTTGGTTTGGGATGGATTTTCCACCATTGAGCTCTTAAAGATCAGTCAGAAATATAAAATATAAAACTATGAGACTTACTGTTCATACAATGGTCATATTTAGTATGAGATGAGGTATTATGATTACTTACATTATTCGGACTGTTATCCTCATCTTCGTTGCCATATTCACAATGTTTCAGCCGTTATATGCTCCAGCCTTCTTCAGGAGACTGGAATTTCAAACTAAATCATTTATGAATACAATATGGGAACCAGTAATAAGGAGTGCTAGAGAAAAGCAATGAATAACAACAAAAATTGCAATATAAGCTCTGTTAAAAAAAAATGCAATAATAATAACAGAAAAAAATTGCAATATGAGCACTGGTAAAAACGTTGCTGAAACGTTAGGTTTATAAGTCCCAAAAATTCAGGACACATGGACAAGTGGATAAAGACTTTGGTTAGATCAAGTGACTAGTTCCAAAGAATTGTGAGTTCAATACCAGGCCATAACAGTGGTGAACCAAAAGAGTTAAGTTAAAAGAGAAATAACTGAGATATACGGAAGAGGCATGACACGTAGAACTAGAACAATTTACCCCAGTGGGTGACATAAAGGGTTTGGTTCAAAATTCCAATCACCTGAGAAGGTTGGAGTATACAACGGCCAAAACGTGAATATGACAACAGTCCAAATAATATAAATAATACAAGTAGTCATATTTAGTACTTACTTATTTTTGAGACAGTACATATTTATAGAATGGAGAGATTTAGTACTTGCTTATAATCTGGAAAGATTTAGTGCCTACTTATAAAATAGAGAGATTTAGTACTTATTTTAACTAACTTACTGCAACGCTTCTGCAGATTTACCATCAAAAACTGACAGAATTCATTCAAAGATTAATTCCATTCTCAAGCAAGCATCAGTTTTCCTAAACACAAATGAGTTCCGAACATATTATTACTTTTGTTGAACAAGGTAAAGATGGCATTAAATGTAAAAGATAAGTGTGAAGTGTTTGCCCAAGGACAACAGATATGTTTACAAGTGAATTCCTATTTTAAAGAAAAGCTCAAGATGAATAAAAAACATGGTTGACATAAACCTGCCATGACTTTTTCCCATTTTATGAAAAAATAAAAATGGTTTTTTATCGCTTGGTATTTTCTCCTCTAAATCCAAGTTATTCTCTCTAATTCTAAGCTGACCCAGTGGTCTCTCCCACTATTCCTCCCACTTTCACTCTCTCTAATTTTTCTGTTCAACTCTCCTCCCCATCCTAGATCCTTTTAGGCATTTCCCTCTCTCTTATCTACTCCCCTGAAAACCTTATTATTCTCCTCTCTTTTTCTATCTATTTTCTTATCTTCTACCATGTATCTCGTTTTGCCTTAGGTCCTTTTTACTGGCTTTTATAAATTTTATCCCTCCCACTGTTTTACTATCTCTCTCTCCCCCCCTCTCTCTCTCTCTGTATTTTGAAACATTTTCATTTGCTCTTATTGTCTCTATCATTTTTATCTATCACACTCTCTCTTTTTGTTTACTTGATTTCTTCTTTACACTTTTACTTTTTTCTTTACTCTCTCTCTCTCTCTCTCTCTCTCTCTCTCTTTCAATCTTTCTCTCTGCATGTCTTTTATTTATCAGTTTCTTAATTATCTTTTATTTCTTTTCTTTTTTTTACCTCTTACACCCTTTGCCAGCCTTTCCTCATCCCCAAACCTCTTTTCTTATTCTCTTTTATCCTCTCTTACATTCTTTCTTTCTCTTCCTCTCTATTTTAATCTCTTTCCCCTATATATCTTTCTTTATCACTTTCTTTTTTTCTTTTCTACACATTTACCCAACCTTTCCTCATCCTGATCTTCTCTCTCTTTTTTTACTCTCCTCCCATCTCCCTTACTCTTCTCTCTCTCTCTCTCTCTCTCTCTCTCTCTCTCTCTCTCTCTCTGTACTTATTTTTCTTCATCATTTTCTCAGTCTGCTTTTTTCTTTCTTTTCCTCTCACTCATTTCGCCAGCCTTTTCCCAACCTTATGCTCTCTCTTTCCCTCCCCTTTCTCTCTCTCTCTCTCTCACTGTACTTATCTTTCTTCATCACTTTATCAACCTGCTTTCTTTTCTTTTCCTCTCACTATTTTGATAGCCTTTCCTTATCTCAACCTTCTTCTTCCTCCTATACTCTCTCTTTTCTTTACACTCTTCTTATCTCCCTTACTCTCTCTTTTAATCTCTTTCTTCATCACTTTATCAACCTGCTTTCTTTTTACTTTTCTTTTCCTTTCACTATTTTGCCAGCTTTTCTTCATCCCGACTTTCTTCTCTTGATTATATACTGTCTTTTCCTTACCCTTTTCCCATATCCATTACTTTCTTTTGATCTGTCGATCTTTCTCTCTACTTATCTTTACTCATCGCTCTCAACCTCTTTTCTTTTTCTTTCTCCTTTTCACCCCCCCTCATACATTTTGCCTGCCTCTCCTCATTTCAACCTTCATTTCTCTCATTCCTCACCACACATCAACGTCCCATAAGTTCTGTGCTTTAAAATCTGCTCTTAGGAAATGTTTATCACTCCTTACCAAGATCTGTGATAACACTCTGACTTAACAATATTAACTATATCGACATCACCTGCAGGGCCTAAACAGATTACTGACTTGGTTCTTTCAATAAAACTCAATGCATTCACAGCTTTACACAACAAATATTCCTCAACACACATTATTAAATGCATCGATTTATACTTGCATATGTACACACACATATATATATATATATATATGTATATATATGATATATATATGATGCTGATGGACTCTCCCATCGTTTTTGATGTATGAGTGTCTTTCAGTTCAGTTTTTATGTTTACATCTCATCTGAGACAACAATCCTACATGGGATTTGCAAACAAGTTCACACAAGGGATATACTGAAGGGTTGACTGTCATATGGACTGATGTATTGGCCCAAGATTTAATGTTGGTTCTTAATTCTCTCAGATGGTCAAAACGATTCTTTTCAAAATTAGTTATACCTCAGAGGCAGGTGTTTCTCCAGTCTTCTTGGTTTCAACAGCAAGTTCCATATATATATATATATATATATATATATATATATATATATGTTTATATGTATATGTGTGTACATATATAAGTTTTGTGATGTCAACAAACACTTGTTTTTACTTTCGTAATGCTCATTGTAGTAGAGACTTTGTAATTGCAGATACATCTCTAGTATGCTGTTGAACAATACTGATGTCAAACACCTTCAAATATCACTCACACTAATAGTACTAGCTCAATAATACTTGCTCAAATAGTAATTCATATAGTAATCCAAAAAGAGAAATAGTTTAGTGAATAGTATAGAAAAATGCAGTTCATATAGTAATAGAGGATAGAATAGCAATAGTGATCCGAATAGTAATAGATTAAAAATAGCAATCCATTAGATGTCATGCTCATGTGTTTCTCCCATGGTCATGTGATCCACTTAATTCAATACTGAGATCACCTGTGTTTGCTCACTGGTGATCTATGATCCAACTCAAGTGTCAGCAAAAGCATTTTATTCCTATATAACTTTTTTTAACTGTTTTTTACCTATGGACTATAATGGGTATGTCCCCATTCATATAAATACAGTAGTAAATACTGTATGTTGGTCTGCAGTTGAAGATTCATTGTGAAATTCACTTGATTCCCATTTAATAGTTAACTGCTACTTCTACACCCCACTAGCGAATCTTATATGAGTTGTTCTTATCCTAAGTATTATCGTTCATTACCAACCTTCATGTGATTATTCTATTCACTAACCTTTCCTAGGTTATATCAATAAAAACAAGTAAGATTGCATAGATTATTGAGTTTATATGTGTATACTTTTGAATTTTTCATCCTAAAGTTCATACACTATACAGCTCAAGAGACACTCAAGGTAGAGGGTTACAGTTAAAAGGGTTACATTGAATGAGATTGGTTGTTAAATGATTGATTTGATTTTTACATGTTACATGTTATCACCCCATTGCTGGTTATTTAAAGCTTAAAAATATTTCAGATTATAGGAGGTTGGTTACTGTGGCCCAAAGTGGTCCTCATCAAAGTATTGATCAGATTCACCACTGCTTAACATCGATGATCAAACAAGAAATGGTGTTTTCAGCCTGATTCAAAAATAAGGGTCAGAGATATGATGGTAAATGGAGGTGCTATAAAGGGAGAATTATGAGAATAAAGATGAATAGGTAATGACTGACTATCGTCTTGATGCGGTTAGGATTGTACAGTTCTGAAAAGTATTGGAGTCTGTTCCAAAACGTTGACATTCTTGAGTAAAAGCTGAGAGGGACTTCACTCTTGAGGATGAAATACAGAGGAAATGTGGATATAGAATGGCGAGTCTTAGCTGTAAAGATTGAAACTTCTTTTTTCTAATCAGTTCATCCCAAGTAAGGCAATAATGCCACTAAGACGCCGTTCTACTGGAAGTGAAAGAGAAGAAAAGACTTTAAAAGGAACTGGAAACCCAATAATAGTATAAATTTCAAAGTTTTTAAATGAAGACATTAGAAGTATAGAATCGAAGTCAAACTTAGAAGAAAAATAAAAAAACAAATCATAAACAGTAAAACAAAGGATGAACCTCCAGTCTTGTTCAAAAAACAGTAGAAGAGTGTGAATCAAATGACAGATGAAACTATCTCCTCCAATTGTGGAGAAAAAAATAAATAAATAGTAAAAATTTCAGAGTTTAGGTGGAAACATTAGAAGTATAGAGTTGAAGTAGGCTTTCAAAGAAACTGGAAACTGATATCCTAAACAGGGAACAAAAACCTTGACACCTATTCAAAAGACCTGGATGAAGCATAAACCGAAAGATAAGTGACCTTATCTACTCCTTTTGGTGAACATATCTATTTCTGTTAATGAACTGTTGGAAATAAAAGAGAAATTATTGTTTACTCCGATGTACTTGAGACCACTTGACCATCACCCATAGATGCTTCAAAGAACATATGCAGGCCAGTAGACATAATTCGCACTTTTTACCAAAACAGGGCATCTACTCAAATATGTGTATCTGCAAAATAATGTTTGGAGTAGAAGGAAATAATGTTTGATGAAAAATATATATAGAATATGATGAAGTCTCCTGCCATATTTGACATATGAGGGTCGAGGAACCAACAGCCAAACACCAGCAGATATGATTTGATTATAGTGGTGAAGGTTTTGTGCAGAACCAACCAAACCTTTTGAAGAGCCGAATGCAGAAACCTGGTCCACTATGTGCCACAAGGTCCTCCAACAACCCTCCACAGGTTTTGAATTCAGAGTTGTCCTTCTTCTAGACCAGTTGCCGTCCAAGGCTATAGAACTCAGTCTGTCCTGCTATTTATCCATAGCTGGAGGGATTAGAAGAGGATTCATACCTTTCACAAGGGTATTAGCACTTAAGTGAATGTAGAATTCAACTACAATTCGAACACAGCTCTTTGATTCCTCAATCAAATACATACACTATGTATGTATGTCCATGTGTGTGTGTGTGTGTGTGTATGTGATAGAGCCACTATCCACTAATCCACCAGGCCTCCCATATTATTACAATATTTTTATTATAATAGATTATAAAAACATATATATATATATAAAAAGATATAGATAAATAGAATATATATATAAATATAGAATATATATATGTGTGTATGTGTGTTTGTGTGTAATTGACATTACTTTATTAAGTTATTATTAATTTACATGAAATTAATATCTACTGACCTAGATTTTCAATCAGCATCCAAAGATATTAATTTTACTTTTTGGAAACATCTGCTCTAAAGACATTTAATCACTAAATATAATGTTTATAGTAATAATAATATAATATATATATATATATATATATATATATATATATATATATATATATATATATATATATATATATAAATCACTGAAAAATATGTATGTCCATGTGTGTGTGTGTGTGTGTGTGTGTGTGTGTGATTATTTTGCCAAGATAGATGTATGTAAACATATTTGAAGATGAATCTGAAGTAAAAGGTCGGCAAATTGCATAAAAAAAGACCAGACTGAGGAAATATGAAAAATGCAATAGAAGTGTTTTCTTCAAAAACATGTCGGAGAATAGCACAAGCAAGGTCGTTATGGAAGGAGTTGAAAGTGCCATTTTCCCAATGAGAAACTTAGAATGACTGATGAGAATGATGTGAGATAGATAGATAGATAGATAGATAGATAGATAGATAGATAGATAGATAGAGACTGAGATAGATAGATAGATAGATAGATAGATAGATAGATAGATAGATAGATAGATAGATAGATACTGAGATAGATAGATAGATAGATAGATAGATAGATAGATAGAGAGATAGATAGATACTGAGATAGATAGATAGATAGATAGATAGATAGATAGATAGATAGATAGACATAGACTGAGATAGATAGATAGAGAGATAGATAGATAGATAGATAGACATAGACTGAGATAGATAGATAGAGACTG
>CAHIKZ030005236.1:1200000-1205000 GCA_903632075.3 Acanthosepion pharaonis | reverse complement strand
TTTATTGCCTTGCTTGGGGTGAAATAATTCAAAAGAATATATATGACACAAAGAAAATATATATATATATATGTGTGTGTGTATATATATATATATTATATATATATATAGAGAGAGAGAGAGAGAGAGACAGACAGACAGACAGATACATGTATATATGAAAAGATTACTTAACATTTATATTTCAATTTTATCTCGATATCAATGTTGCTTGGTAAAATTTCCAGTCTTCAGAGGTTTTTTTTTTACAGTATTTCCAATTTTCTTAATTTTTTTTAATATTTTAAAATTTTAATATTAAAAAAATGAACAAAAATTGGAAAAAAAAAAGTGAAAAAAATTGAAAATACTGTTTAAAACCACAACCCCTGAAGACTGGAAATTTTACCAAGAAACATCGAAGTTGGGATAAAATTGATATTTAAAAGTTATGTAATCTTATCATATAACATCATTAATAGATTATTTTTAATATTATTTTAATATTTTTAATATTGATTTAATATTGATATATTATACTATGTATAAAAATATCTGCTGTTTCTTAAATCTTAAATCGTATATATATATATATATATATATATATATATATATATGGGGCAAAATGTATGACAAAAGTGGGGAAAAGTCTTCTTGTGATTAATTTCATCCTTCAAGATTTCATCAGACTAAATTTTTCATGTTGGTGTACCTATACATGTGAACAAATAAGGGATTCTGAGACTTTTTAATATTAAACTTCTTTTAATATATATATATATATATATATATATATATATATATATATATATATATATATATATAAATACTATTGTCTCCTTCATCGGTGGCATTTATTTGCACTGACTGAGTGTATCAATAGTTCTGAAAATATGGATGGTTCTGCAGAAGCCCTCACCACGTTAATCAAATCATTTGTTTGGGTTTTCTGGTGGTTTACCTTGATTCATTCATTCTTATTGTTCCATATGTGGCCTTCTTTGTAAATCACTAGCGGGTCTTAAGTGCCACTTAAGATTATTGAACAAAATTTCATAATTGAATCAATTAAGTTGTCAGATCCTCATACGGGAGAGTCCATTATATATATATATATATATATATAAAACACAAAAAACAGACGATGTGTCTTCCCACTGTGTTTACAAAACCTCTACAGTGAGGCAATTCTGAGAGAATTAAAAATCCTACCTGGATTCAATAATGGTGGCCACAGTGTGCAGGTAGCACTATATTTATAACAGACCCAAAAAGGAAACTCCTGAAACTGCTACAGAAGACAGTGAAGGAAAGCAAGAAGAAAGACTAAGCATCAATTGTAAGACGACAAACCATTTGGTTTCCAGCAAGAAAAATAAGTCTAAAATCCAGACCAGAAGTTGGAGAAGTCAATATCTAAAAAGTAAAAAAAAACTGAAATATCTAAAAACTGTTTTAGCAGGACAGAAAATGCAGTGTCAAATACCAAACATGCATTGGAATAGTGAAAGGATTAAGAAACAGAAAAACTTCATAAGAAACAAAGAAAACTTTTATGAAATATCAACCCTATATGGATATAGAAGAGGCTTGAGGCAACAGAAATATAGTTCTACAGAAGGATGCTGAGAATACCATGGACTGAGCATGCGGGTAACAAGGAAGTTTTAGGAAAAGAAAAATCAAAACAAAAAGGTTATACTTAGAATCAGAAAGTGGCCATTGAAATTTCTAGGGTACATAATGAGGAAAGTGGACTTGGAGAATTTGACACTCACAAGACATAGTGAAGACACGAGGAACAGAGGATAACAGCAAACAACTTACCTAACAAGCTTGGGTTGGCAGAACAGGGAAGGAGAGAGATAACCAAAAGACAAACCTTACAAAGAGACACAAATGATAATTGTGGAGAGTCATAATCAACCATGTCCTGAAGGGACATGACACATAGAAGAAGAAGAAATAGTAACTGCCATAATGAAAAACATTATTATTCATAATTAACAAAATTAGCTAGGTCTGGCACAAGGCTAGAATTTGGGGCATCAGTTGAAGTTCAGATTCATTATATCAGTATTGATGTGCAAGAGTAATTTTCTTAGTATTGCTTTAGATTGAAGCACCCTGTTTATCAGTCTATATGAGTGTTTGCATATCAATAGCATTTGATAAAACCAAGGGAGACAACTCTCATTCTTCCTTCAGACAACATCTACCCCAGTTTCACTTGAAATTCTTTTTTTTTGTCTTCTTTTGTTGTCTACTATGATTTTATGCTTTTAGTTTTGTATCTCTGCATTGTTTTCGCTTTTCCAAAGTCTTTTTGTTCTTTGCCTTTCATCCTTTGTACCAGCTGAGGTTAGTGACTCATTGGCAGTCAACATTATTCCGATACCAACCTTCTTCCTCTCCACATTCCTTTCCTGTCTCCGAGCATGTTTCCATGTTTCACAATAAATGCATACAAATCCAAGCCTACAAGTGTCTGCATGACTGTATAAAAAGTCTTATTCACATGCAACCAGTAATCGAATGTTTTCTCTCTATTTATAGACATTTAAATCTTTATAGATATAAACATATATGTCGGTGGGACAAGAGGTCTACATATTCAGCTCCTTCAATGTGTCTAGGTTGAAATCTGGAGAGGTATTCATTCCTACATAGCATGTCTTGAGCAAGTAGACCTGGCAAAGCCCATCCCTCTCCCGCTCAAACCACTGCCGATGTCCTCCAACCTGAAGGCTCTCCTTGGTCATGGATACGTATGTGTTGATTCTTTTCATAGAACCCTCTACTTTGGCCATTGACTTCAAACAAGGAAGCCCTCTGCCCAGCTACACCATGTCATCATTGAACTGACTGAATTACATAGGTATGAAGTGCAGTCTACCCTCTTCTACCAAACGGCCATTGACCCTACAAGAAGATTCATCCACCCCTTAGCATTCCTTGTGCTTAATCCTGATGGGTGTCTAGCCATCCTCTACAACAGAAATGATTAGTGGGGTCCACTTTAATCCCCAACATCTGACCATATGGCAGGTAGTATTGGGTTACATGGTAACAGAAACATTCATAGAATGGCTTGACATATATGTTAAATAATATAATATGTTAATGAAATACAGCCTTTCATTGAATCTCTAGGTAGTATTCATTGTAGAATAGTTAATGACAAATATTACATATATATTAACCTTGTAAAATATAAAGAAAAAATTACATACTGTATTAACCTTTTAATAAAAATAGTAAATTCTATGAGCCCTGCATTTCCAGGAGCCCCAAATTTAATAATCACAAGTTTGCCTTTGAAATCCACATCTTACAATCTGGCAATGATATATTTTGGTTGTTTTTTTATTATACTCATATAACAATATATAATTTTGTATAATTTTATATATCAGCAAACTGTATTTATAAAAATATGAATAATTAGAAAGGTTATTTTGTGATGTGTTACATTATTTCTGAGAGAAGTTGAATATTTACCTGTTTTAAAAGTTCTATCTACTATGCTTTCTTTATCAAATGATCATAAAACTCATATTGAAATAAATGTTTCAGGCTTAAGTATAATGAGCATGTGCTAGCCAATCCCTGTTGTAGACACCTTCTCAGACACATTCATGTTTGTTCAACAGATCCCATGTGTGGTTTCAATTGCAAATATACTGAGCGAACCGTAGTCAGTTTTAGAAAGTGCATTCCCTAGTGTAATCAACAGTCTAAACAAGGCAAGTACACTCAAACCCTCAGTCATGAAGACTTGTGACTGTTTGCCAGCACACCCATTGGTGGCTCCCAAATAGTTTTGTCAACCCAATTTAGTTCACAAAGCTTGGGTCAACTAGTGGTGTGGTTTTTCAGGCACTTTTACATGCTGGGATTGCCCTCCTAGATTGATTATGTAACTGACAAATCAACCATAGTAAGATTCGAACCCTGTTCTCATGGTCGGAAAGTGATTCTTCTAAGCATCTGGCCATGTGCACATGCTTAAGTATATGTTTAAAGTGCTTGATAAAGCCTGTATTTTATCCAGTGTGGAGTGACACACTACATACAAAAGACAGTAACATTTAACTTAGTAGAAAAAGTAGAAATTGCTATAGGCCTTGCGTTTTCAATGTCTCCACCCTAAAAAACTTCAAGCTGTCTGTTGAAACGAGTATCTTCAATTATTCATCATTTCAGGTAATTCTATATGAAGGCCATTAAATCTATTTCCATATTTCATTAGAATTTACTAGTTACATTCCATCACCACAAATCAGACTCCGAACTAATGCCAATCACGATAAATGGATGTCCCCTCAAGAAGGCATCATGCCTTAAGAGAATATTGGCCCTCAAACTTACACCCGACTTCAAGTGGAACTCTTACTGTTGTAACCTAGGGAAGGTTACTGAATCGAATAATCACACAAAGGTTGGTAATAGATGATAATACTTAGGACAAGAACAACACATATAAGATTCGCCAGCAGCATGTAGAAAACGTTGTCAACTGCTATAAGGGAGTCAAGTGAATTCTACAATGAATCTCCAATGACTGGATATCTACCAACTATCCCACACAGTCAGATATGGCACAAGGCCGAATTTAATGAGGGGTATCCAAGCCCATAGGCTCAACCAAAAATTCTCTGTAGACCGTGTATAAAACAGAGTCAGGTAGCTGTTTCCCAAGACGAGAATCTGCCCTTCAACATAGCCTTGTCTGGGGATCCTCTCTTCCCAGAGG
Organism: Acanthosepion pharaonis; assembly: GCA_903632075.3. Taxonomy (NCBI): domain Eukaryota; kingdom Metazoa; phylum Mollusca; class Cephalopoda; order Sepiida; family Sepiidae; genus Acanthosepion; species Acanthosepion pharaonis. Next base: position 1,200,265 of record CAHIKZ030005236.1, on the reverse strand, counting down.
GAGAGAGTTTGACCAGCTGGAGATGAATCTCCAACTGCAGACCAACATACAGCATTTACTACTGTATTTATGTGAATGGAGACATACCCATTATCACCCATAGGTATACTACAACACTTAGATACAATCCATCACTAAAGATAAAATGATCAGCTCCCTGTACCACTTTAATAAGTACCCGACTCCTCATGCTATGCTCTACCTTTATAAGAGCCAGATCAGAATAGTGTTGACATATTTGGGTGGGAGCTGACCAGTCCTCTCT
>CAHIKZ030005236.1:1190000-1195000 GCA_903632075.3 Acanthosepion pharaonis | reverse complement strand
TCAAAAAAGCTACACACTGTACATTTGACTGTACATTATCCATTATCAATAACACATTTAGCAAAAAACATATTTCGATTCATATTATGTTTTTTGTCTCAGATGCTACCTGAATTTTACCAAAAACAAAATAACTTCCATGCCTGAAGATGACTGAATGTATAGTTGAAAGTACTTGCATATTATACAGCTTATAATTTTAAAAACAAGGATCATAACATTCATCAGTAGGTTAATGCACCTTTAAAATTTTGTTAGCAAAGAGATTTCACCATTTTATATCATTGAATTTACTAATCTACTTTTGTATGAATGATTCATTGTAATATATATATATATATATGTGTGTGTGTGTGTGTGTGTGTGTGTGTGTGTGTGTGTGTGTGTGTGAAATGTGTATATATATATGTTTGTGTGTGTGTGAAATGTGTATACATATATATTTTGTGTGTGTGAAATTTGTATATATATATATATATATATATATATATATGATGAAATATGCTTAAGGTTTGCTATATTTATGGGTTAAAGTGCTCAATATCAAGGATAGACCATATGTAAATATAAAAATATACATTGAAGTCAACACTCAGAGGTCACAGTCTGTTTCATGCTAAACGTAATCGACAGCTTCTTCCCCAGAAGTGTTGGAGAACAGACTCCAGAAAGGATGCTTTCTTGACCACTACAACCTTAATACAGGTCAACCATTATCTATCCTACATATAATTATTATCTACAATTCTTAACTCTTTTTCTTATGTCCAGAAACAACATTGTTCCATAATCCCTCTACCTTGAGTGGCTCTTGGGCATTGTATGGGGTAAACAGTAATGTAGAAAACATATGCATATTGCTTTTTTTCAGTCTCTCAATACTAGTCTCTTTCTCTATGTACTATGTCGGTGATAAGGTTCTCTAAATTTTCCTACCTTTTTTTTTGCTCAAATACTTCATGCTCTGTATACCCCCCTCTTTGTCTTCGTTATGTCATCCCTTTAGTCAAACTCATCAAATAGGTAACATTTGACCTTCCACCACTTCTGTCTTCAGTTCAAATAAACCCCATACCAATACACCTATGTCATAGCTAAAAACAATCTTTAATGCATGCTATCATGATATATAGTCATCTTTTACAAAACTGTCACATATTTGTGACAAGTTCTTATTTTGAAAAATAAAAATATTACACAAGTGAATTAAGATTTTTTTAAAAATTTTATAAAAGGGAGAACAAAAGATGAAACATGAACAATCCAAATTTGTCTTGCCAAGTTAAAATCATCTCACCATATTGATGGATATTTTTAAACTCCATTAGCTGCAGGGCCGACAGTTTGAAACAACAAAAATCGCAACATCAAAACCAAACTGCAATGATAATAATAAATGACAGGTCTAATGTCACCACTGTGACAATAGTGAACTCTCTCTCTCCCCCTCTCTCTCTCTCTCTAACTCTCTCTCTCTCTCTATCATTCTATCTATCTATCTATCTCTGTTCATATATATCAATCTATCTATCTATCTGTTGCTCTATCTATATATATATCATTCTGTTTTAGGCATTTATCCATCTTATTCTGTTTTTATCTATCTATATATCTATATATATATATATATATATATATATATATATATATATATATCATTCTGATTTTAGACATTTATCTATCCTATTCTGTTTTTATCTATCTATCCCTCTATCTATCTATCTATCTATCTATCTATCTATCTAACTTTCCTTTAATAATATTTATAAGCATAATAAATTATAACTTGTTTAAAATTCTTTTTACCATTGTTCATGCAATGCAAGGCCCAAGGGACACTCAAGATAGAAGGGTAATAAATGAGGTTGTTGTAAGGACATACAAATAGGGGGCAAGAAGTGAATATTAAGAGGATATGTAGGATAGATATCCTTTGACCCTTGACTTGGAGAGGTTAAGATTGTATTGATCAGGAACATATTCTCTCAAGAGTTTGTTCTAAAATGTAACAGTTCTGGAAATAAAAGGTTGTCTGTGTGGAACTTCCTCCTCACTAATGGAATATGAATGTAATAATGGACAGCCGACTCAGTGTATGTGGCATGGTGGGTCCTAAATGTAAAGGTCCGAACTGGTGCAACCAAGGAACGTAGTTTGATCAATCATGAAAATAATGATCGAGCAGTGAGAGGATAGTAATGTGTCGTCTGTGGGAACAGTTCATCACCCACAAGGCTGTAGAAAGGTTTTTGAACTCTATCAAAGCTGGAAGGGGAAGATTGGGTAGCTCCAGTTGAGATATAGCAGGAATTATTCACTTTTGGTTTGGCCTGGCTCTTGTAAAGATCGAACAGGAGGAGGAGCCAGGTACATATTTAGCCATTATGACCAAACACAATGCAGAAAATATTTAAAAATGAAAATCATAAGGGATTTGAAATTTAAAATATATCACTCAGTCCAGACCAAGAGACCAGATCTTTTCATTATAAACAAAGAAATGAAGTTCTGTTAGGCTGCTGAGGGAAACTGATGATTTCGAAAACTGAAGAAATTATCAAATCTTAAGTTGATGGTAGTGCCCATAATAATAGAGGTACTCGGAGCACTTTTGAAACACAGTTCAAAGAAGCCAAAAGAAATGTAAAGCTGAGTGAAAACTATTACTCGGACCTGAGATTGAAACTAGAAATTATTATGCTATCAATTTCATGAATTAATGGTTTAATCCTATAGGATATCGTGTCATGGGACAGGAGCCTAAAGACGGACAAGAAAATTTAAAATGTTGGTATTTGAATTTGGTTGCATAGTACTTTTGAGTTCAATTCCTGGTCCAGGTAGTACAGTGTTAGGCTCAGTGGAAAGAGGACAGAGAATTAATTAAACAGTAAGAAAAAAAAGACAAGACAAGATGCTCCTAGACATGAACAGCAGAATGAGACCAATTTATTCATGTACAGGGCATATGTCATTAAAGTCTGGACACATAGGCAGAAATGCATATTTTCAACACCATTCTATTGAATTGGAATATTAACAAATAATTTCTTCAATATGATTTCCATCATTTGTGGTGCAAAGGTTGATGCATTTTGTAAGATTCATGTGAACCCGATGCAATAACTCCACATTGCCATTAATTTTAGCACATTCACCCTTTATGCGTTCAATCAAGTGTGTTGCATCTGTGATTTTCATTAAGTACACCTTCTCTTTTAGCAGACCCCAGAAAAAAATTATTATTAGCTCATTAACCATTGACCCTACAAACTGTTTCATCTTCTCTTTGAAAAGGGTCTTGTTTTAAATCCTCACCATCCTCCTCATTAGAAAAAATGATGAGCCAACCATGCTTTGGGAACATTATTAAATAAAATAGGAATTATTTTCATTATTACATTATTCAGACTATTGTCCTCATCTTTGTCGCCATATTTATCACAACATTTCAGCCCTTCAGTATCTGTCTATATTTCTGAGATGACATGTTATGTACACTATTTACATTATTCGGACTATTGTCCTCATTCTTGTTGCCATATTTATCACAACATTTCAGCCCTTCAGTATCTGTCTATATTTCTGAGATGACGTATTATGTACACTATTTACATTATTCGGACTATTGTCCTCATCTTTGTTGCCATATTTATCACAACGTTTCGGCTTTCTTCAGGTGGTTAGAATGTCAAACTAAACCCAATCTGAAGACAGATACTGAAGGAATTATTTTGTTTTGTTGTTGGCTTGTTTCGCAGCATATCAACTTCTTATGGATCATTTAATGCCAAAATTTAATTTTCTTGGGAATATTAGTAATTTCTTTTACAAAACTGTTAAGCAATGGCTGGTCTGGTCAGAACTTAGATGGGTGACTTTTTGGGAATACCAGATACTGTAAGCTTTTATGGGTGGTGTAAGAGATAATGGAATAGGGATAAAGGCTTGGAATTGTTATTTAGAGAGTCTTATCAATTCCCTTATATTCACTTATGTACAAATACCCTTGAGTATGAATCCACCTCTTCTCCCCCAGCTATGGGTTAAATTAGTAAGACTTGTATCACTAAAACTATTATTACCTCAAATAAATATAGCATACAAAATATTTAGATTTTGGGATTAAATAATCCATAGAGATTGATATGATGCTAAACACAAAATATAAACCAAATTAACTTCATAAAGAGTTATCTGTACTTTATTTTATTTTTACAAATGTCAAATTTGAAACTGATACTTACTGATATTCCTACTGTTACTCTTTTTTTTTTAAATTCATAATAGTATATAGTTATCAAGGATATAAGCACAGTTTCAAAATTTAATTTTCTTGTGGGCATTAGTAATTTCTTTTACAAAAATGTATTGCTGGTATTTTTATTATAAAAATGTATTTTTATACTTTGATAGTGTTTTTACCCCAGTTGATGTGAGGTGGTAACTATTTGCAACATAGCTGGGGCCAAAGAGGGATATAGGGTTTTAACTGCAGATAACTGATATCACAAAAAAAACTGAAAATGCAAATAATCCCCTAGCGTCAACTGAATAATTCTGGATGATAGCATGGTCTACATCAATATTTGGATATATGAAATGTATTTTTAATTTTTTTGTTCATGTAGAACTATCTCAAGAGCTCCAATATATTTTTAAGCATATTTTGATGATCCAGTATTTACTTACCTCACCATAGTTGGCAAGGATATGACACAAAGTCCTTATCAATGTAGGATGTCTATACATGCACATATGAACCAAGGACAAAAAATGCCAGTCTTCATGACTACAGTCATGTAGGTGTTGGTATCAACCAATTTTCACTCTTTAGTGCAATGAGGGAGGTGCTGCCACAGGGTTGGAATTCCTGTGACTAGACATTCCTCAAAACTTTTCTGTGAACTGTCCAAAGACAGAGACATGAAAAAGAAGTGAAGAACAGATACTGCACTTTGGTCCCAGCTTGAAGTACATGCAACCCCTGTACAGGGCTC
>CAHIKZ030005236.1:1147500-1187500 GCA_903632075.3 Acanthosepion pharaonis | reverse complement strand
TCGAAAATGAAATAGAGAGAAAGAATTAGATTGGATTAGATAGATAGATAGATAGATAGATAGATAGATAGATAGATAGATATGAAATGGTGAGACAGACATAGATAGATAGATATGAGCAGACTGAGATAGATAGATAGATAGATAGATAGATAGATAGATAGATAGATAGATAGATAGATAGATAGATAGATAGATATGAAATGGTGAGACAGACATAGATAGATAGATAGATAGATAGATAGATAGATAGATAGATAGATATGAAATGGGTGAGACAGGCATAGATAGATAGATAGATAGATAGATAGATAGATAGATAGATAGATAGATAGATAGATAGATAATGAAATGGGTGAGACAGACATAGATAGATAGATAGATAGATAGATAGATAGATAGATAGATAGATATGAAATGGGTAAGACAGACATAGATAGATAGATAGATAGATAGATAGATAGATAGATAGATAGATAGATAGATAGATCTGAAATGGCCAAAAATGGATATAGATAGATATAAATAGACCAAGATAGATAGAAAGATAGGTAGATAGATCTGAAATGGCTAAAATAGACATAGATAAATAGATAGATACATCTGAAATGGCTAAGATAGATAGATATGAATAGACCAAGATAGATAGATAGATATGAATAGACCAAGAGAGATAGATAAATAGATAGATATGAATAGACCAAGAGAGATAGATAAATAGATAGATATGAATAGACCAAGATAGATAGATATGAATAGACCAAGAGAGATAGATAAATAGATAGATATGAATAGACCAAGAGAGATAGATAGATAGTAATAGACTGAGAGAGAGATAGAAAGATAATAGTACAAGAAAAGGAAAGTGATATGAAGATGAATTTAGTGAAAAATTAAAAGCTATTAAATCATCTTGTAGCCATTGTGTAAATCTGTAAATCTACATGCATTTTTATGTGGGTTGCCTCCAGATCTACCCCCCACTTTTCCATGTTTCCACTGACCTTTACTCCTTTTTAGTTCCTTTGAGAAATCCTGAAATGAATTTTCCTACCTTATCCAAATTCAGGACAAATCCAGTGACAAGCAACCAAGAATGAGAATGGACAACTAATAAATTTGTGAAGTTTTTTGACTAAATGTTCAAGAGGTGGAGTAAGTAAAGGATTGAGTAAAGAAAGTTTTATAGACATTCACAGTCTTCTGGATTGATCTTTGTTCCATTTGCTTTGAACTTATTCCTAATGCAAGCAAGAGTGATTGGCATTGATGGATCTGTTTGAAACTCTATTCTAAACACTTCAGCTACATTCTCACACTTCCCATATCACTTTAGGTTAAATTTCCTTTTCTCAAAGCTTAATTTCATTTCTATCTTAATTTTTGATTAAGTACAATAAAAAATCAAATTTCCAACGAGTAATGAGCATAAGACAAGGATATGACTTCTCACTGGGTTTTATTCAACTTTTACAATAAAGAGGACTAGGAGTCCTACCAGGATTCATTACTGGTGGGTACCATCTTAACAGCATAAGATATATAGGTGATACTGTGTTGATGGAATTCACAGAAAGCTAAGTACAAGAAATCCTAGAAAACACGGTAAAGGAAAGTAGAGATTAACCTTCAATTGTCAAAAGAGAAAAGGTTTGGTTGTTCCAAGAGAAACAGTGCAATATGCAAGCTACAAATGGAAGTAGCCAAAATCTAACAAATACAGAAGTTTCAATATCTGGAAGGATGACGGGAAATGTGACAGTAAAATCCAAAGAATAGAAAAAAAGATGCCTTTCAAAAACTAAACAAAGAATCAATTAACACAAAAATCTCAATATCCTTCTGTCGAACCACATTCCTATTAAATTTCTTCCTTTCATCTGGCAGTGAGTGTTGGATAAATTCCTCACAGATGAAAGGAAGACTTGAGGCAACAGAAATGTGGTTCTACAGAAGGATGCTGAGAATACTATGGAGGAAGCATGGGAACAAGAAGAAAGAATTAAATAAAATGCACAACAAAAATGGACACTAGTGCTTAGAAACAGACCAGAGAATGTGAGGGATAATAAAAAGATGAATATTGCTCATGTCTACAAAGGATAGGAAGTTGTAGAGAGCCATGATCACCCACGTTCTGAAGGAACACAACACACAGGAGATGAAGAATTGGAATATAAAATTATGTATACATTTTTATTGGATAACCACCAATTGCTGTTGGCACATGGCCAAGTGTTTAAAACATCATTATTGTGACCATGAGGCCTGGATTCAAATCTCAGTCAACCAATTAAATGCTATACATGATACACCCTTGGGCGATTCTGTTACTTTCAATACATGCTTGACTAGGCAGAAGCTTTTCCCACAGTAGTTTGTCATTTCTTTGGTAGACTGGTTGCCAATCAAGGCTATAGAACCGAGTCTGTCCTGCTATTCAACAGATAGCCAGAGGGAGATGAGATGGATTTGTACCTTTCCTAAGGGTATTTGCATATAAGTTCAAATCTCACTATGGTTAATTTGTCAAAGAAGTGACTTCTTGATTATAACAGCTTGAGATGACAATCCTAACATGTGACATTATCAAGATGTATATGAAAGCTATACAATGGGTTAGCCCAATTCTTGTGAATGAAACTGGATTGATTAAACTGTTCAGAAGTCGCTGTTGGTAATCTTAACCTGAAGTCACAAGACTGGAAATTTTAAAGTTTCTATTGGCAGTCATGTTCTTTTATTTTTTTTAAATTTAATAAATTTAAAATCCAGATATTTCAGTCAATATCTGGCATGTTTATGTTTAGATGTGTATCTTGAGTGATGTAAATTGTTTATTCAGTTTATTGCACAAAAATAAAAGCCAATTGCTCTTTTCTCAACATAAAGTTTATCAAACAAAATATTTATGATTTTCAAAGATCCTTCAGGCAAGCTTATTGATTCCAACATCCTAGACATTTTTTTTCATCTTTCTCAATAAAAAAAGAATTCAAAGTGCCTTTTGCAGGCTTTCAAGGAACTGATATTTTTTTTTCATTCAGAGAACTCTGGAAAAACCAGAAGAGTAATCTGAAAATACAATATTTGAAAAATACAACACAAAACTTTCCAACCAAACTGTAACTATTCTTTTCCTTGTCAGACAATAAACATTACTATTTAAAAACATACAGATAGAATATTACACTTTCTCTCTTAAGTAATTCTTGATAGAGTTTTGTCAGTTTCCACCTTCAGTTGGTTTTACTAAGAGCAGTATTTATTTTAATGGACGGTTTTCTCCTCAAAAAGGAGCTGAAAGTATAGGACACTTTTCCAGTCCCACTATATATATATATATATATATATATATATATATATATATGTCTGACTATGAGTCCTCCTACAAAGGGGGACACAGGTTCAAATCCTTCTTTGTTAAATTTTCTTGAATGTGCAGAACAGTAGAGGAAATAAAGACACCAATTGCACTGCGTGTAACACCAATGCTCAGCTGATCAACAGGATTAAGGAAGCAATTGAGGCTCTCCCTAGGGACATTGTGAAGGCTGCATGTGCCAGATTCCAGAGTCAGATTGAGGTTACGGTAAATGCTGAGGGTGACTTCTTTGAGCCAATTGTCTTTTGATTATTATAACGTGTATGCTACTTCTCTATTTTTATAATAAATTGATTTTTGGCTTAGATATTCACTTTGTTTTCCATTTCAAAAAATTGTCAAATTTAGCCTGAACACTGTATATATATAGCCACACATCCTCTTGTTAAAGATCTGCTTTTGATAAAGTTAGCAGGGGTTCATTTCACTTGACACTCAATTACATGCATTCCATATTTCATCAATGCCTGATTACATTTTACACTTTATACAAAATGAAAATCTAGTAACTAAACGGATTTAAAGTCATTTTATTTTTATCTGGATTTATTTTCTCCCCACAGAATATTGAGCCTTGATGTAAAGTGGTAACCAATCAGAGGGAACCTTACGGCACACGCATAAGCATATACTCTCCTGTAGGGTTGCTCATTCAGCATTGAAATGCCATTTAGTAGCCATCATATTGACAATGATCAAGCAAATAGATACTTCACATCAGATGCAAGAAACTTGGTATAATATCGCCTCACTGTCTACAGTCCAGATTTTTCTCCAAGATAAAATTGTTATTGGGACATTGTTGATGAGATAAAAGCGACAGTGACAAGGTAGATGATGGTAGACCTGGAAGTGGGCATTTTGAGCTGTTTTGAAAAGTGTATGTACATTTGAAAAGTGCATGAGTTTGGATAAGTGTACAAGCTTCTAATTAGAGCTTCTTGAAGGGGACTAAAGAGCCATTGTCATAGGTAGGTTATTTTCTTTATAAGATAGCTGGCTACTTTCTGGACGGACATCATGTTTCATTTCATTGATTCATTTATGTTCACTCATTTTTGTTAGTTTCTATCTTCCCATTCTTTTATTTCCATAATCCTTCATCTTTCTATTTTAGAAATCATTTCATTTACTTGCACAGATTGTTTTCCGATGAGAAAACGCTGAAGAAAAGAGAGAAAAAAAATGGATAAATCAATAATAGTCGCATGAATTCTGTAAGAGAAAAACTGTTTTAGGCTCTTCCCTCACTTGCCCAATGCATTCATATCTGTCAAGTTCATTTGTAATCTGTTACTATTTAAGCATTGCACATGTTATATAGTTGGCCGAGTGGTTACAGCATTCATGTTCAGATCATGAGCCCAGAGTTAAATTTTCAGTATCATCTATTTGTTGAGGACGTGAATTCTTAATAATATGGGGAAATGATACTAGCAAGCTGTACCACTAGAAAGAGCCTAAAATCCATATCATATGTTGACCTAAGCTTGTGAAATTCTTTGGAAGGTGTTCATTGCTGTGCTAGTATGAAATCATAAGACATTGTGATCAAGGGTTTGAGTGTACAGGCTTTGTTCAAACTGGTGACCATGCCAAACTATACATTCTCTTCCAGAAACTGTAGCACATGCTGACTCAGCAGAGTTGCAGTAAAAAACAGGATAACTGTGTTGAACAAACAAACACAAATATGCCTGAGTATGTGTCTGCAATGGGGATTAGCTAGCTACCCAAGCAGACATGCACACTTGGATACATGCAATCAGCCATACCATTTTATATGCAAGTAGGGTCATTTCACACTTCTTTCATGTGCTGTGTTCTTTCAAGACGTAGGGGATCATGGCTCTCTACTATTTCCTATTTTTGTAACTCAAAATAATGTTTGTCCCTTTACCATCTTTCCCACTCACTGTCTTTACTGTTCATTTACAAAAACACATTAGACAAGTTATTCATCATTTCACTCTGCCCTTCTTGCCTATAATATGCTCTGTGTGAGTCAAATTCTCCAAGCCCTCTTTCCTCACTATGTGTTCCTATAAATTTCAACTTTCTCTTTCTAATTCTTTATATGTCTATTTTGTTTCCATTTTCCTAAAACTTCTCTGAATTTTTTTTAATCAATTCACACCAAGCAAGGCAATAAAGTCACTAAGACATATAGGCTTACAGAGTGCGAGAGAATATGAGAAAACAAAACAAAAAAGGATAGAGAACAATAAAAGAACAACTCATTTCATTTCGTCAAATTTATTTACAAAATGAAGTTTCTGCAGTTATATATCGAAATGGGTAGTATGCACCAGCTCTGTATATATATATGTGTGTGTGTGTGTGTCTCTCTCTCTCTCTCTCTCTCTCTCTTCCCCCTCTCATCCTGGGTATGACGATAAACTACATCCGCGTCCAGAGTAAGACAATAAACTACGTCCAACAGCAAGGCCTCTGATCAGGAGGTTTTGAGGAGCGTAGAACCACCTCTTAATTGCTGGTGTTCCCAGTTTCACCCTGACCCAGTGTGGTAGCACCTGTTAGTGTCCCAGCTATGGGTAAATAGTCAACCCCTAAACTGAAGTAAAAAGCATTATGAAAGTGTAAAAATAGGTTTTCATACCAGAAATACTTTGTAAAAACTTATTACCAGAAATAAATTTTTGAAGAAAAAAAAACTATTACCAGGAATACGTTTTTGAAAAAAAAATATTACCAGCAATACATTTTTAAAATTATATTAACAGCTATACATTTTTGAGGAAAAGATATTACCAGAAATAGATATTTGACAAAACAAAAATATTACCAGGAAAAGAATTTGTCGGCATTAAATGACCCATTGAGGTTGATATGACGTAAACCAAACCAAACCAAACCAAACTCTTCCCTTTCTTCTCTCTCTCTCACCTCTCTCTCATTTTTGTTTCTCTCTCTCTCTCTCTCTCTCTCTCTCTCTCTCTCTCTCTCTCTTTATTCCCAATGAGGTCTTGAGATTGTCATATTTGCCAACAAGGTGACAGCTATCAATTTCTGTAATAGAGGATTATGTAATATATAACATATCTGATGTCATATAAAACATATTTTGTTCAAGAAATGTCTAATAAATATCTTTAAGCATAAAGTCTAATCATAAAAAATCAATATAAATTTGTATAACATGAAATATCATATATCAATGTCAAAATGACATAAAAATAATTTTATTGTTTGTCATAATATTACGATACCTTTGAATTAGATGGTAATACTGTTCTTGATACATAAAAATATATATTATCTCATCTCTATATATATATATATATATATATATATATATATATATATATATATATATATATATATATACATATATATATATATATATATATATATATATACATATACATATATATATACATATATATATATATATATATATATATATATATATATATATATATATATATATATATATATATATATATATATATAAATATTATATATATATATATATATATATAATATCTATTTTCATTCATCATATATATATATATATATATATATATATATATATATATATATATATATTGATCATTGCAAAAACTCATGCCTGATTTTCATTGTGTCCCAGTCAGGCACAACTTTTTTAGAATGTTATAATATATATATATATATATATATATATATATATATATAATGTCTATTTAGGCAGCTAGAATTTAATCAAACAAGTTTCATTAAATTTAACAGACAAGGTTGTATTTTTTCCATTTTTGAATAAATTGTTGCACATATCAATCAAATTTGTGCAAAAACTGTCCAGAGTTCATGTTTTTACTCTGATTTTAATCGAGTACTTTAAATTGTCTCTGCCATTATTAGGAACGTAATCTTCTGTCATAGAAAAAGATTTTGTTAGCTCCATCCTGTCATTGTTCTTTTTTTTTAATGTTACATATTTAAATATACATGTATCTTATAAGTGATTTCATGTATAGAATGGTTTAACTAAAATCAAAAGCATCAGATGAATGTTACTAAAGATTTTAGATACATTTTCAAATGACGTCCATTGTGGTAATCCATTCTCTTATAGGTATAATAATAGCTTCAATTATTTTATGTCTGTCTTTATATCATATTTTATTCTGCTGTTGATTATAACATGATGATCGATATGTGCACGAATTGAATTAATTTTTGATAAGTGACAAGTTAACCTACGAGAAAGTGTTATATTTGTGTAACCAATGAAAGGATTTAATGATACTTTTTGATTTTTGATATCAGAGATAATATCTCCCCAAAAACATGAGAATACATAAATGACAATTTTTTTTTGTTTTATTTTTTATATTAGATGTTATAAACATTCTATAGTAAAGCTAAATCTGAAGTATTTATTGTAATCATTAAATTTCTATGAATTATTAGAAAGATACAATAAACAAATTAGACTGATAAATCTTTTTGGTTGATCAAATGCTTAGTTGACATGTATCTCAAGGTGGTAGCTACTTTTCAGAATACTGAAGAGCTATATTGCACTAAATGGAGTCAACACTAAGCAACAGATTGGAGAGACCTTTCCAGAGGAATGTCATTCACTTCCTAGATTTTACCAGTGATTTCAAGTAAATCAATAATGCAGCTTTAGCTGTCATCGATCTCTTTTATAGTCTAGATAGGATTAGAGTTGGAATCGCAAAAGCCACAATTCCAGAACCTGGAAAGTACAGTAAATCATGTTCTTTTCAAAAGCAAAAACAAATGGCAAAATGATGCAAAAAGCTAATCAGGGGTGACAACTGCAAGTTTCAATGTCATCTATTTTTCATTTAGGATCTTGTTTTATATCACTACAGGGACAGCTAAGAGCATAATTAGTCACAGTATATACAGTCATACTAATATCACAATCATTGTTGTTATTATCACAACGTTTCAGCCATTATGCCTTCAACCCTTCTTCAGGTGCTTTTCAATCTGGGCAACTTTCATGGAATTTCAAACATTCTTAATATTATAAGATACAGAGATGACACACCATTGATTGCAGACATAGAAAGGAAACAAGAAGCACATAGACAAGGTAGTTAAGGAAATCGAGAATAAAAGACTATTGTAAGAAGACAGAAGATATGTTCATTAGCAAGATGAACAGCACTAGATGCAAACTTCAAAGAGATGAGAATCGAGTAAGTACAGAAATGTAACTGGGTAGTTATGTGATACAGAAATCCAAAAATGCATTGGAATAGAGAATGATGCCTTCCAGAAGCTAAGCAAAGAATTAAGAAACAGGAAAATTCCATTAGAAAAAATAAAACAGTGCCGAACTGCAATGTAATAGCCATCTTTGTATAATGCAGTGAAAGTTGGTCAATTTCCTCACAAAGGAAGAAGAGACTTGTAGCAACAATGATATGGCTCTACAGAAGGATGCTAAGAATACCATGGACAAAAAAATGTGAGCACCAAAGATGCTTTATGGAAAATAAAAATAAAGACACTTACATTTAGAATCAGAAATGGAGAGTTGATATTTCTAGAACATATAATGAGGAAAAAAGGCTTGAAGAATTTGACACTCATGAGGCATATTAAAGTCAAGAGAAGCAGAGGGTAACATTGTTTAAACTACCTAATGTTCTTGTGTAAACAGATGGAAAAACAAAGAATCGGAAGTTGTGGAAAGTCACAATTGCACACGTCTTAAATATAGCATGGCACATAAGAGAAGAAACTGTGTGAATGATTAACTTTCTAGTTTTGTAAAAAAATATTAGTGTTGAAGACTTTAGCTTCTCCACGTCCTTGTGGGTGATGAATTATTTTCCACCATACAACCCCTTTTCCACAAATGAAATGTCACAAAAATCTCATTGCTCTATCACTATTTCCATAAAAAGTGTACAGACAAACTACCTTCCTTTGTTCGACTAATTTTACAGCTAAGACCCACCATATTATGCCAGTTATAGCAGATCACTCTCATTTCCTTTGTATTCCATTGGTGAGATGTAAGTTCCACTTGAGCAGATTCTGCTCACGAATTGGTGCTTTGTGGAACCAACTCCCAAGAAGATGCTTCCTCAGTCACTACAATCTTGACCTGTTTAGCATTAACCATTATTTTCCCCACATAAACTGTGCCTCTTACTCTGAAACCCTGGCTCTCAGGCCTTGTACAGGGTGAATATCATTGTAAAAAAAATAATACTATTTATAGTTATATCATAAATAATACCTGTAAGTTAATGAAATTCACAATAATAAATTACCCCTGATATGGTTTCGACGTTTCCCGCCAAATGTTAAGAAAAAACCAATATGGCGAGTGGTTCTGAGTCTTATGCAAGAAAAAATAATATCAGAACACAAATAAAATATTTAATGCAACTATTCATGAACAAAGATAATATTGTTTTGACTCCAATGTAAAAGAAAATATTTATGGAGTCAGTAAGAGAAGTTCAACGATAACATTTATTAAGCTTAATGGATGGAGTATTTATGAATAGGCAATGTCTTTAACCAAAGTAATATTTAAGAGAATAGCATAACAAAAAATTAATGGAAAAATATACAATCAAGCATTAGTTGAAATTCCTTTTTTCAGTAAATCAGATTATTTCAAATTGATAATATTAAAAGAATGAAAATATTTCTATAAATTTCCTTAGAAGCAAGTATCTTCTTGAAACACAATCAAAATAGACAATGTTATTAATGAACATGACAAATGGTTTTTGTCTTTTGTAGAATAACTGTTTACACGAAATGTTTTACTAGTATGTGTGTATGCAGTGAATGTAGATTACAAAGAATATGAAAAAATTGATCCTCAATAAAGATCTGTAGGCAGCCCCTCGACAGGGTGCCAAGATTTTTATTTACATACAGTCACTTAAAAGAGAGAAATTGGGTGCATGCTATGATTTATATAGGGGTGACCTCACTGTTTCCGGCACCACTGCACATTATAAAACAAGGGCATTAATCTATTTATCACTATTTTTTAATCTAGACAGACCGTCTAGTTGAATCGGGTACAATGGCTTTATAAACACATTAATCACATTAGTGTACATTGTCCCATTATTCTATTTGCTTTTTTGGGGGGGGAGTAATGTTTTGGGGTTTGTTTGTTTTTTCGTGGGGTGGATTTTTCTTTAGTTTTTATTTTTTTTCATCAACGTGACACAGAAATATGAAAGCACATTGGGATAGCGAACAATGCCTTCAAAAAGCTAAGCAAAGTATTTAGAAACAGAAAATATTGATAGAAACTAAAAAAAGAGTACTAGCCTGTTATGTAGCATCAGTTCTCTTATATGGCAGTAAATGCTGAACAATCTCCTCAAAGATGAACAAGAGATTCGAAGCAACAGAAAAGTGGTTCTATAGAAGAATATCATGGACTGAAGATGTGAGCAACGAGAGACAATGATTACAAAAAAAGATACTTATACTTAACATCAAGAAGAGAGAATTGAAATTTCTGGGGTACATAATGAGGAAAGAGGGTTTGGAAAATTTGATACTCACAACACAGAGTGACGGTAAGAGGTACAGAGGAAAACAACACAACCTATCTGGCAAGTTTGAGTGAATGGATGGTGGAACAAGGCCTGGGGGGTGGGGAGAGATGGAAAGGAGACAAATGTTATTAAGAGCTACAATGGACAGGAAATAGTAGAGAGCCATGATCACCAACGTCCTGATAGGGCACAGCACAAAGAAAAAGCAGAAGTTGTGTTTTGGGATCGGGTCATGAAATAATATACACTTATCCACTAAGAACGAACAAGAAACAGTATCATAGATACCAAATAACACAATTTATATCCCATATCAGACAAAATAATGAACATCTGAGGAGAACCAGGGGTACATGGCTGAAAGGTTGTGTCTATAATAACATCTATAATAGCTGAACACAAGAGTTTGATTCAATCAAATGTTAATGTATATTGTCAGTTATTAAAGTATTACTATTTCTGTTGTAATAAAGATTTTTATGTTTTCAAATTACTGAGATATAGCAGTATTAATTATTAATTTTTCACCAATATTTATTTCATCTGATTATTATTATTATTATTATTATTTTCAACATTTTCTTTGAGGTCTGCATTTTCATATCCAATGACCTAAGCAAACGAAGGATGTGATTTTTTTATTGTATTAAACAAAAGACAGATCAATAAAAAAAATCTTAACTGGGCAAAGCTCTTTGCAGGATATGGGATGTGTTTGTTAGAACCATTTTTTGGATGGTGCACCAGGGATTTTGTTGATTGAGTTCCTTTCTTTATAAGACCAAAGCTCCAGCCATATGAACAGTTTTAGTTTTTTAAGTGTCACGTTTTTTTCTATTTACATCTCCAGATCTTTGTATTTGCTTAGTTTTTCAAAGTCCTTTGCAAAGATGTTTTTTGTTACTTGGTACGTTTATGTCAATAAGAGTACAAAGTTTTTTCTTTTCTGTCTTTGATAATAATGTCTGGGCGATTTTCTTGTATTGTTTGATATGTGTTGATAGGAAGATCCCAGAGGTAGGCAATATCTGACCCTTCGACTAGAGATTCAAGATGATGTTCATAGCAGTTTGCAGCTGTTTTTTATCCCAAAGTGATGACTGATCTTCCAATGCAGATATTGACCTACCCTGTCATTATGGTTCTTCTACTCATTGGATGTGAGTATTGAACATCCTGAGATAAGGTGATCAATAGTTTCAATGTGTTGGTCATGTAACTTATATTTTTGGTCCGTACTATTATGCAAGATATTAGCCTGGAAGTTGCATATAAGCAGGCACTGATCCTGTACAGTAAGAATAAATCTTTCACATTCACTCTTAAATCCGGAACTACTTAGTCACTGGTGAGCAGCAAATTGATCCAACATCAGCATTTTCATTTCAGAGAAGGAACTGGCTATGGAGAGGCTTTTGGCTTCAGCTTTATTCTATTTGTTTGGGACTAGTTTTTTCACTTCTTGTTTCAGTTTTCTTGCTGATTTTGTGGCAGTTGTATCTATTTCAATGCTATTTTAAAGATTCTCTTGCAAATTGATGGATTTCTTTTGATGCAGAATAAGGTTTTTTACTTTCTTCATGCTCCATTACGAGTTGTAACATCCAATCTTGTATAGCTACAAGATACTTATAAAGTTCCATTATTTCTTATATAGCTGCATGATACTTCTAAAATCCCACTGTTTATTATTATTATTTGTTGTAACCTAGAAAGGGTTACTGAATGAGGAATAACCAAAATGGAGGTTGGAGATGAAATGGTAATCTTTATAACATCGACAAAATACAATACTCGCCAACGACGTGAAGTAGGTAAACCACTGCTAGTGGTGGACTACTTAGAAAGCATATTAACCCCACTTAGAATAGTGTCCAATATATTTATAAGCATTAGGACATACCCATCAGTGTTCACAGATATGGTATATAACAATATTATTATTCTATGGTTACAGATAATATCTCCAATACTTGCATGTCCCTATTGATATCATCATTACTATTATTATACCAATTATTATTATTTAATACTTTCTGTCATAACTTGGTAGGTGGGGGTCTGTAGTAACAACACCAATGCAATTTCAACTTAAGCCTTCCATTTATTGAAGTAATCTTCAGCTCTTCACACATAAACAATATGGCCGACACGGTACTCCTTGTTTCAATTTACTTGCTGATTTTGTGGCAGTTGTGTATCTATTTCAACATTATTTCCAAGATTTAAACAGAATTCTCTTGCATATTAATGGATTCTTTTGATACAGAATAAAGCTTTATTATTATTATTATCATAATTATTATTATTATTATTATTATTATTATTATCTTTATTTTATTTCATTTGATTTCTGATGTGTACACATTTCTTTCAAGGTCCCACCCAGGGACCTAAGGTTAAAAATGGCATCATGAGATTTTCCACTGACAAAAAAAAAAAAAATTAAATAGACAAAGCCCTTCCTAAGGTGTGGGCTGTACTCAGGAGAACAATTTTTTGTATTTCTTTAAGACATGGGTTTCCAGGGATTCCTTCAATTAGTCTACTGGAATCTTTTCCAAACAATCCCAGGGCTCCAACTACAATGGGGATTGTTGATGTTTTCATGTGCCACATTTTTGAGATTTCGATTTCATGGTCCTTGTATCTTGATAGCTTTTTGCAGATCTTCAAAGATATATTGCAGTCTGCAGGTTCTGCCATGTCAATAAGGAGGCACCTTTTTTGTGTGTGATTATTTCTGATTTTTAATGTTCAAAGCAACCTGACAGAAAAGTATAACAATGAAAAATAACTTTGGCTCTGGAGCCAAAATGATTTCTAACAAATGTTCATCATATTCTGACGGATAACTTTTAAAGCCAATTGATACAAAAAAATGTTAAAATATCTTTATATTCTCTTTTTCTTACTCTTTTGGTGTAAGATTTTCATGACGGATGGATTAGCCATTCAGCTACATGTCTGGCTAAGCTAAAGTATTTATTTTCTATCAAGTTTCATCATTCGTCTCTTACTATAATTTCTTCTGTTATGCTCATTTATTTGGAAGTTCTTTGTTAACCAATTAATTCCCATCCTCATCATCATAGCTGTTTCGACTACAAATCAGTGTGATTTCTCATCTTCAGTACAGCTGCTTGTTTCCGATGCTGTCCATATGCCTATGCTCATTTGCCTTCATTTAACACTGACACATCCAACCAGTGGTTTATATTACAACTATACTAAGCAGACTATAGTCATAGTTTAAATGTGTACTTCACCAGATCTGCGTACAGTTTTGAATCCAGATTTGTATTTCTCCCTAGAACCACAACTACAAAGCTCAGCATGTTGACACCACAACTGATGAAAGATGTTCACTACACAATCCAACATTGAATACAGCGACCAATTGCAGACGTATGTACACAACAACAACATGGATGTGCATATATGCCCAATCCCACACTGTTCATGTATGTTTATGTTTGTGTGAGCTCCAATGAGTGAATGAGAGAACTAAGCAGATGTACTTCCCATGAGAATAATGTTCTAGAATCTAAGTTCAGAATTCAAAGAAAAAAACCTCCAACACAAGTAAAGTAAAAATAATAATACCAATAACCAGATTAACCGGGGTTTTTTTTACATTATTGAATAAATAGGTTCACCCCCCGTTGTTGTGTTACTGTTTAGTTTTTGTTTTTTTTTGGGGGGGGGGTCACATGGTCATGTTTTTGTGTTGTAGGCTTTATATTTTCAGTTTTTATAGCACATCTTTAGCCAGTCTGCCCTGATGATCCACATAGGTGAAACCTAGGTAGGTTTGTCTGGCTCTTTAGGTTTACTTATATATATATATATATATATATATATATATGTGTGTGTGTGACTTAGCAATAGAGTGTTCAAGATTGAAGATAGAGATAGAGTGTTAATAGAAGTAATATGAAAAAGTTTTTTCACTTAACTCATGTTTTACTTCATAGTTTCATGGTCACATAGATGTGACCGCTCCAATGAGCAGTCACATCTATGTGACCACGAAACTTCAAATTAAACATGAGCTAAGTGAAAAACTCTTTCATATTAATTATATATATATATATATATATATATATATATACTTATGAGTTATATAAATATGTCTATTGCCTAATAAAAAAAAAAACATTTATTTTACCTAATAAATATTTATTTTTCAACATAGTCTCTTTACTTGTCAATGCACTTAATTCATTGCTGAATGTGTAGGGGCATCAATAACTCTGTAGGTTAAGGGTAAAAAAGTATTTATTTTGAATAACAAATATTTATTTTTTAAACATAATTTCCTTCTTTGTCAATGCACTTAATTTATTAGCGAATGTGCAGGTACAGCAATAATTAGTAGCTTAAGGGTGAAAAAAGTATTTATTTTACACATCAAATATTTATTTTTCAACATAATCTCCTTCTTTGTCAATGCACTTAATTAATTGATGAATATGTAGAATCTGTAACCTCATAATGAAAAAAGCATTTATTTTATATAACAAATGTTTTTATAATAATTTTCTTTGTTAATATACAAATCTGTTGTGAACATGGAGGTATATCAATAATTCTGCAGCCCAATAGTAAAAAGTATTTATTTTACATAACAAATATTTTTTATATCATCTTGTCAATGCACCTAATTCCATAGTGTATATGTAGGTATATCAATAATTCTGCAGCCCAATAGTAAAAAGTATTTATTTTACATAACAAATATTTTTTATATCATCTTGTCAATGCACCTAATTCCATAGTGTATATGTAGGTATATCAATAATTCTGTAATAGTAAAAAGTATTTATTTTACATAACAAATATTTTTATATCATCTTGTCAATGCACCTAATTCCAGTATATGTAAATCAATAATTCTGCATTTAAAAGCATTTTATTTTATACATATTTTTCGGCCTAATCTCCTTCTTTGTAAATGCACTTAATTCAGTGGTGAATATCCAGTAGCCTGTAGATTCTGGAGCTTAATGATGTAAAAAGCATTTCTTTCAGACAGCATATACAGGGATAAAACTAAAGCAACGAAAAGAATGAGTTCACTAGTTCAAACAACACTTGCAATATATATAAATTCTCTCAAGGATTCTGAGAGAACTTTTTATGTAATAATAAACCAAATCGAAACGATACGTTTAGTTCCCACACAGACAGCAGCTGTGAAGAAAAAATCAAAATGAGATGGAAAAGAAAAGAAATGGCTAAACTTGATGAGTCAAAAAAACAAAGCGAACAAGAATCGGGATCAATATTAAGTTTTAAAAAAGATGAAAAATAACAAAACTTGATTGAGTAGCAAGTCTTTACAACAGAAGAGTGTATTTAATGTTCTATGAAATACAAAGATTAAAATACCACTGTGTGTTAAATCTATGCTGCCATCGTTATATATATATATGTTAATAATAGCAATATGAAGATCTGGCCATGCGTAGGAAGACACCACAAATAAAAGATATTTTTTATTGTAATAGAACTTACTAATTCTGTCAATCAATTAAGTTGTTTGGAAAGTAATTAGGCTTTATCAGAAAAGGCCTATAAACAAATGTAAATTAGATTTACTTAAATATTAGGATGTTCGGAAAGTAATTACATTTTATCAGAAAGGGCCTATAAACAAATGTAAATTAAATTTACTTAAATATTAGGATGTTCGGAAAGTAATTACATTTTATCAGAAAGGGCCTATAAACAAATGTAAATTAAATTTACTTAAATATTAGGATGTTCGGAAAGTAATTACATTTTATCAGAAAGGGCCTATAAACAAATGTAAATTAGATTTACTTAAATATTAGGATGTTCGGAAAGTAATTACATTTTATCAGAAAGGGCCTATAAACAAATGTAAATTAAATTTATTTAAATATTAGGATGTTCGGAAAGTAATTGCGTTTTATCAAAAAGGGTATAAAAAAGTAAATTAAATTTATTTAAATATTAGTGTTTTTGGAAAGTAATTGTGTTTTATCAGAAAGGGCATAAAAACAAATGTAAATTAAATTTGTTTAAATATTAGGATTCTGAAAGTAATTACATTTTATCAGAAAGGATATGAAATAAATTTAAGTTAAATTTAATTACATGCTGTTTATTAAAAATGGAATCATCTTTATTTACAAGGATTTTTTTTACAATGTTGGTCACCCTATTCAAGGCCTGAGAGTCGCTCAAGGTAGAGGATTATAGAATAAGAGGAACAGTTAATGTGAACATATGGGGAAGATAACTGTTAAAACTATACTTGAATAGGTTAAGATTGTTGTGATTGAGGAAACAACCTCTAAGGTGTCGGTTCTACAGGGTAGTGGTTCTAGGGAACAAGTTATATAAGTGGAACTTACTTCTGACCAAAGATATACAAAGAGAAATAGGGTGATCTGCTACAATGGGCGTGGCATGATGGGTCTTAGCTGTGAAGGTTATGACTCATGGAACTAAGGTGTGTGGTTCGTCTGAACATTTTCTATGGAAATACCAATAGAGCAGCACGTGGCTTGTGATGTCTCATCAGCAAGAAAGAGGCTGAAGGATGCAAAATAATTCACCACCCACAAGGACATGGAGATGCTGGATTGCAGACAATCATGGAGGTGGATATTCGATTCCATGTTTAAAGAAATTTGGCTTTTTTTCTCAAAAAGTGTTGTTTTCAAGTTCTTTTTTCTGAATGTTCAACCACTTATGAAATGTTTTAGTGATCATAACAAATTAAAATCTGTAGGTACTAAATCTGATTAATATGGAATATGAAGAAGGATCTCCTACTATAATGATCCTATTTTTTATTGCGTTTTGCCCAATGTATCATTGTATTACCATGCTGAAGAACAATACCTTTTGTTTACCAAATCAGGACACTTTTGACATGATGCTTCACTTACTTGATCAAATTGGTAGCAATAAATATCTACTGTTATGATCCTTCCCTGCTCCAGAAGCTTATAATGGACAGCACTTTTTATATTCCACTTGACACAAAGCAACAAATTCTGTGGATGGAGCCCTAGTTTTAGTGTTGATATATTGTGATAACCACTATCTATTTTTTTTTTGTTGTTGCTGTTTTCTGTTGACATGCAAAACCCATTTTTCATCACCTTTAATAATGTCATTTCAAAATTGAAAGGATGGCATTTAAAAAACATCAAGCAAATGACGTAAATCGCAGATATTTCCATGATCCATTTTTCCACTTGCACTCAAACAGCCACTCAAATATTAAGCTGTTCGGAAAGTAATTACCTTTTATCAGAATAGATATAAAAACAAATGTAATTTAAATTTATTTCAATATTATTTATCAAAAATATAATCGCCTTCATTTTCTATGACTGATGCCTAAATTTTCAGTTTCACATTTAAAGACATCTCCCTATCAAAAAAGAAGTTTAAAAGACCGTTTTCAACTTCTTTGTTTCTGTAATTGTTAAATCTGGTGAGTATGGATGATGTGGAAGAACTTACCATCCTAATGATCTTTTTTTTTCTTGGGTTTGTTTTACAGTGTGCCATTGCACTGATGTGCTGGAAAATAACACCGATTTTTATTTACCAAATCAGGACATTTTCAGCATAATACTTCATTTACTCACTTAAGTTGGTGGCAGTAAAAGTCTGAAATGATGGTCCTTCCATGTTCCAGTAGCTTTTAATTGACAATAACTTTCATTTCATATTCGATCAGACACAAAGGTTCCTATTGAATGAATCCTGGTTTTGATGTTGACACTGGTTTCTCATTTTCTGATAACCACCATCTTTTTTTGTTTTCTGTTGACATGCAAAACCTATTTTTCATCACCTGTAACAATGTGATGCAAGAATGAAAGGTTAGCATTTTTGATTAAAAGTCTGCTGCAGGCACTGGCACACTGAGTTCAGCTCTTGAGTGAAATTTCACAAGGAAACAAAATTCTCTCTTTGTAAATTTTCTCAATTAAATTCTGAAATGTTGTATAGAAAAGATTCTAACTCTAGACTTTTCTTATCATTTGACCTTCATTCAGCCTTCATAAAGGTGAAATATGAAATGCCTTTCTGAATAACCTAAGAAATTCTTCCTTTACTAAACAGAACCAACCTTTGAGGAAGAGGTTTCCCATTCAGCATAATTCAAAAAGAAAGTAAAAGCTGAGTGATCAGAAAATTAAATTTGGATCTTAACAAATAAACAATCAAAAGTTCCATATTATCACCACAAATTTGAATTAATTTAAGATTTCTAAAGCCATTAGGAAAAGCATGAACCTACCTATAGCAGTAGGTCTGGTCAGACACAGGAATTTGTTCTAACTACTTTCAATGGCGTGTAAATGCAAGAAGTCAGGCTTTATGGTTGTGGACAAGAGAAAAAGGTTCGATCTACGAATTGGAGATAGTAAAATCAAGCCTACAGAAATCTAATTATCTAGGATGTGTTTGAACAGACAATGGAAAATGTGACAATGAAATCTGAAACCACATTAGAATAGCAAAGATGCCTTCTAAATGCTAAACAAAGTATTAAAAACAAGAAAATTTCATTAGAAACAAAGAAAAGACTGCTGAATATCAATTTTCCTATATGATATTAAATGCTGGACAATTTTCTCACAGATAAAGTGGAGAGTTGAGGCAACAGAAATGTGGTTCTACAGGATACTGAGAATACCATAGGCAGAGCATATGAGCAATGAGGAAGTTTTAAGGAAAATGGAAAACCAAAAGTAACAGTTACAGTTAGAATCAGAAAGAGAGACTTAAGATTACATAATGAGGAAAGAAGGCTTGGAAAATTTGACACTCACATGATATATCAAAAGCAAAAGGGAGAATGGTAACAGTGAGTGGATGGAAGGACAGGTAGTAGGAGGGATAGCAAAAAGACAAGCAAAAATGTTAGAAAGGAGAGTAAGTTTTGGAAAGCCATTATCAGCCACACCCTGGAGAGACACAACACATAAGATGAGAAGAAAATATACAAAAAATAGATAGCCTGTGCCATGGCAGTTTATTTTGTAGCTCTCATACTTAATTGATCATTGATGTCAACAAAAGGAACAGCCCAAAATGCAAATTACAGACTGGAGATACCAAAATCAAATAGGTGTAACAATTTAGATATCTGCGAAGCATATTAACAGTGAATGGAAAGTGCAACCCAGAAAGTGCAAAGACGCATTGGAATAGCGAAATATGCTTTCCAAAAGCTGAGGAAAGTATTAAGAAAAAGAAACATATCACTAGAAACAAAGAAAAGAGTACTGAACTGTTATGTAGTATCAGTTCTCCTATATGGCAGGGAAGGCTGGACAATCTCTTCACGGAGACTTGAAGCAACAGAAATGTGGTTCTACAGAAGGATACTGGGAATACCATGGACCAAAGATGTAAGCAATGATGAAGTTCTAGAGATAATGACATCAAAAAGAGACGCATATACTTAAAATCAGAAAGTGGCAGTTGAAATTTCTAGTACACATCATGAGGAAAGATAGTTTGGAAATATTGATACTCACAGGACAGATGGAAGGCAAGAGAAACAGAGAAAAGAAACATGCTCACTACCTACCTAGTGAGCTTGAACAAATGGATAGATATTCTGTTACTGCAAGAAAGATAATTTTAGCCGTATATGTGTATCATATGCCATATATAATATGATGCATATAACATATGAACACATGAAAATATGGGATATATGTGAGACATATTCCTGTAAGGGGTTCTAATGGTTAGCAGCTTAGAAGGGAAAGAGTTTGAAATCCAGTTGAGTTCGTTGCATTCATTTTTCCACAAATACCTTGGCAAAAATATAAATTCATATTTAAATTTATGGTATAAATATTAGCGTAAACTGGGCTTTCAGCATTGGTTGGTAACCAGTCTAGGAGAAGGAAACTCTCAATTCAGAACTGGTTTTGAGATCTGTGACTCTATACTCTTTTGGGAGAGTCTACAGAATTTGAGCGAGTGATATGTTTTATAAGACATATATATATATATATATATATATATATATATATATATATATATATAATTATTTATTCAAAATTATAACATAAATATGTTATAAAATCACTAAAAAAATAGCCATTTTGTTTCAACACTTCTGGTGTCTTCTCAAGTGATGGTGTTGAATATAATAGCTGGCCACTCTTATTCAAGGATACACGTCTACTAGGGCAGCTAGCCAATCCCTGTTACAGATGCTCGCTCAGGCACATTTCTGTTTTCTCAACACCCACAGAGCCCACCTGTGGTTTATATTCCAACTATGCTGAGCAGAATTAGTTACAGTTTTTGGGAAAGAGCGTCTAGCGTGACCAACAATTTGAACAACATTTGAAGCCCTCAGCTCTGATAACTTGTGACGTCATGCTAACATGGCTATCAATGGCTCTCAAGTGTGCCATCTACCCAATTTCACTCATAAGGCTTGGGTCAACCCGTGATATGGTTTTCAGACACTTTCCAAAGGTGCCACACACTGGGATCGACCTCAATCCAGTTCAATAACATCAGGACATCACCTTCCTGACAAATCGACCATGGTGATATTCACTCACACACCCACACACCCATGCATGTGTGTGTGTGTGTGTGTGTGTGTGTGTGTGTGTGTGTGTGTGGTATATATTTATTAATCAATCATGTATCATATTACATATTACTTGTATATCATATGGCATATGTGATTTTTTAATCATTTCACACAAAGAAAGGCAATAAAGCCACTAAGACGCAAGGTGTTACTGAGTGAGAAAGAATATGAGAAAAATGAAAACATTATTAAGGAGAGAGAACTATAGAAGAATGGACATTACAAAGAGAGAAAATAATGATTGATATTGAAATTAAATTTTTGAAGATCAAATTTGATAGGAGAGAAAGAGACTGGATAAGAATTCCACAAGCAAAAAGTGTGAGAGAGAATACATGTAAATAGATGTAAGAATATGTAATATATATGAGGATTATGTCTTAAATATATGTGTCATGGTAACACTTGTAGGAAAATATGTGACAGACATGATAAATACGTATCATATGTGATGGACATAATAAATATTTATCATATGTGATGGGCACAATAAATATGTATCATATGTGACGGGCATAATAAATATGTATCATATGGGACAGACATGATAAATATGTATCATATGTGATGGGCATAATAAATATGTATCATATGTGACGGGCATAATAAATATGTATCATATGTGATGGACATAATAAATATGTATAATATGTGATGGACATGATAAATATGTATCATATGTGACAGACATGATAAATATGTATCATATCAAATATGTCTTTCTTTAGTTCCATCTGTTAAGACCTTTACAACTAGAACATACTATGCTACTTACACAAAGGTAAATCACTTTCATTTTCTTGGTATTCCAAATTTAAGGAGAGATGCAGATTTTTCACAAGGACTGTTACTTTGTGGAACAAACTGCTATGTCTCTGCATCTCTGAACACTAAAATCTTAACCTTTTAAAGTCAAGAGACAAACATTATCTCTTTACTGCCTATCACCTCCTATTTCAGTTATATCACCTATCTTAACAGTAACTGACTACCTTGGGTTGTTCTCGAGCCTTATATTAAGTGATCTTTCGTATAAAAACTATGATATATGCAAACAGATGAACATAGAGAGAACAAAGCATGATATGATATATGCAAAATTGAATAAATATTTTAACTTATTTGTTTTCCACTTTTACATCTGTGTTTCTTTTCTGAATACGTACATATTAGAAAAATACAGTTATTGTTCTTGTCAGAATCTCATCAATTCTTTATCGGAGTATCTTTTAGATTTAATCTTGTTCTTTTTTCGATTTAGATCAAAGATATTTTACTGTATTTCTACAGACAACAGGTTTATATTTCTCTCCGTAGAGTGAGTTAGTTGCTATAAATCCACTTTATATTCAATGTTTATTATATTCTGATAAATATTAATATATATACAAATATTCTAGATGAAATTATCGAATTGCTTTTATATTATTTATATTTATTACACATATAATATTTATGTGCATGTGACAAGTTAAAGAGAACAACATAGTTATATACATATAATTATATATATATATATATATATATATATATATATATATATAATTATATTATGTAAGTATGTATTTTATTTAAAAAAAACATATTTATGAACATAAGAAAGATCTCCATCATAACAATTTATTCAATGCATTAGTTACACACAGAAATAATTTCAACCACAGCTTTGATCTCAAGAAGGCTATACTTATTAAAAGAGAAAATAACTTACTTAGACGAAAAAATTTTTTAAGTATGCAATTATCAAATCTTGCTAAAATGTTAACTTAATCCCTGGATTTTTTAAAATATCTTCTTTCTTAAAGGAAATACACCTTGTATGCCATAATTCTTTTAAAAATTAAAACAAAACAGTCAACTCGAGACCTTTAAATACTTAAAATAAATGAATTAATACATAGATAATTAAACAAAATAAAATTAAAATAATAAGTAATAATTATATTACAAATAAATAAATAAATATTCAACAACAGCATCATTATTTACGCACTTTCATTTATTAGACATTGGGTACTCTAAATGAAAATCAGGTACAAAACCAGTTGGGCAAGGGGTTAACAACTTTATCACATAAAATCCTTACTGGCTGTGGAAACCACAGCAGTGATGCCTAGTATTGTTGAAAGCTGTGACCCCATTACTTCTCAGTGGAGGTATGGGGACTAAAGGAGGATGAGGAGATAGGTAGATAGTGCAGACATAGGAATCAACATTGTTAGACCATGTCACTGTTCCTTTCATAGGTTCTACATATAAGCCATTGGGGGATTAAAGGAAATTGTGGAAGGCAGGAACTGGCCATTCCCTTTTCATTTGTTTTGGGCTAATGCTTTAACTTATTTATAGCCATGACATACTTTATTTTGCTTATTTATCTAGTCCTACTACGCTACCTACAACCACATCATGATAAAAAAAAAGACTAAATAAAATCCCATAGTAAATCTAATAAACTTTATTTAAAATACCAAAATGTTGAACCAAAGAAAATATACAAAATAGATAAATGGAATATATAAATAAATTAATTAGTAAATTTAGATAATAATTCATTATTGCTGCTATATTATTTCATATTCAACAAAATAATATTATATATACATATAGATTTTAGGTTGTTTTTTTTTTAGGTTGTAAAATTTTTGTACTTTATAGATGATTTTATAAAGAATAATCCAGTGGATCCTGCTATAAAGTTTTGAGTTACATCCTCACAGGGTTTTACAGGCTAGAGTTGTGAGCCTCATGTCCAACTGGTTTTGAATTCATTGTACCTCTTCTTGGCTGGATACCAAATAAATCTAGGGAGCTAGTTTTCCTGCTATTAACCCCTAGCTAGGGTTAGTAGAGATGGATTCATAACTTTCCAGGGGTATTTGAGTTTCGGTGTGAAGAGGAATGCAGTGACATCAACTGGAATTTGAATTTGTCACAGCAATTTCAAATATCTCCTTTCCTAGAAGAAATACTCCTTTTCTAGAAGAAATACTCCTTTCCTAGAAGAAATGCTCCTCTCCCAAGCCAACATGACTATAAAAAAATTTTTAATTAAAAGAAAACGGTTAATTTCAAATACCTCTATTATTTAAAATATAAAATCAATAAATTAATTCCAAACTAAAGTAAAATTAATAATAATTACATTATGAAAAGATTCAACAACAATGGCAACATTTGCTCACTTTCATTTCTTAGACATTGAATTACATCACTTAGTGTCTACCATAATTGAATTATATCACTTAACATCTACCATAGTTTACCTTCACTTTCAGTGTGACTGAATGTTTTTGAGCATTCTAAGATTTAAAAATTTTTAAATACTAACCTCTATGTATAAATACTTGTTGCAAAATAAATTCTTTACATTTGCTTTGATAAGGTCCATCAGTGGACGAAACGCATTGGCAAAGATAAGTTTTCCTTTTGTCATTATTCAGATTGTCTTTACACAGATATATTTGCACACATGCACACACACACACATGCACACAAAAAGCACACAAACACATGCACATGCACACAAACACACACACGTATATGTCATTATTTATTAGATTTTACTGTATAATTTAAATTTTTAAGAGTTTTGAAATTTTCATCATCATCATTGTCACTCTTATTCTGCTTTGTTTTCATAGAACGAACGAGTAAATTTATGGCAAGGAATTCTGAAGCGGAAATTGCATAGATTTGGCATCTTTCCATGCACTTGATAAAGAAAAATCCAAATTCTAAATATTAACATTAAAAACAAGAAAAAAAATCAAATAATCTACAATTTGGCACAATTGCATCTGGCTTTCCAGGTCACCTGAACGATGCCAGAGAGATAAAAATTCAAAGAAATCGATATTAGATGGATTTTACAAGTAAACAAAAAAATGTCTATTTATGAATCAATATATTCATCAGTGCTACTCGAAATACTGCAGTAACCAATTTAGGTTAAATACTCTAAAATTCTTTTATTCAATAAATAATCAAAACTATTTTAACTAATATACAAAGACATGCCATAATAATAATGATCGGGAAATTTGACAATAAAACATTTATAAGAATAATAACAAGTTTAAACTATTGTCTTTGGAATAATCCAATTGAATATGTATGGAAAAATCTCAAAGAAAGGTATAAGTTATTGTAATATTATTTGACATTTATTGAGTGAACAACCACTGATAATGTTGATTGAAATTTTTTAAAAATATTTCTGTTAAAGCAATTGTTTTGGAAAATATGTTATCACATTTGTGCTTTCTTGTTTTTGATATCATCAATTCGTAGCTCACATTCTGGGCTGTTCCTCTTGCTGTCATTTCACAATTTATACCAACTCTATAACTACTGCAATTGAAAATAATTTATGTCAACTTGATATATTAATATATATTTATAGCACTTTGTTGTAGAACAACTAGCACCTCTTCAGATTGCAAGGCTCATAACCTTAAATAGTCTATGATTAAAGACTTCAACAGTTGATTAATAAGTTGATACTAATCTGATTAATATTTGGACTGATCTTATTTTGTTTGGCTATACATCATTTGACCCTCCTCTATTCCTTGTAAGTTGTCTTGTTAATTGTTATGTAACTTATTGTTCTGTGTTTTTTGTATGTATCCATTAGCACTGGATACTGGTGCTTAATTAATATATTAAGACACATTCTTCTCTGTATAGCATTCACTTCGATGATACAATACACTTAAATTATGTTGTCTTTTTGTTATCTCTCCTAAATTCTGTTCTGCTTTTCATTTAAGCAAGCTCATTAAGCAGGGGTTATGCATTGTTTTCATCTGCCCCCCTCTTACCTTCAATCTGTCCTGTATCAAATTTTCTAACCTATCATTCTTCATTATATGCGATATAAATTTCTACTGTCTCTTTCTGATTTTAAATAACAGTGTCTGTTAATACTTCATTGTAAACTGTAACTGGTGTTTGTCGTATTTCATCTTTTCCATCTTTTATATATAGTTTTATATTATTCCTTCAATAAAAAGGCTATTAGTCTGAAGAAGTTTCTTCTTGGAATGAAACGTGTCACTAAGAAGTGTTTCCATTTTGTCATTCACTTACCCACTATTCATATGACATATATACAGTGATTTTCCAAGCGTAGCTTAGATGTGGCATGAGGGCACCCGGTGAGGATTGAACTCACTACTCAGTCACAATTGTTCTAGTGAAACAAGCTTGATAACCATTACACCACATCGAGGTGGCCAATGATATATATATATATATATATATATATATATATATATATATATATATATATATATATATATATATATATATATATATATATATATATATGTAGAAATTTTGAAAAAACAAACAAAATCCATAAATGTAGTTAAAATGAAAGAATTGTCGACGTCAGACGTTTCGGTTTTAATAAACCATTTTCAAGACAAAATTCATTAAAATACAAATTCAGTTCAATATGACGAAAACGATGGACATAATAACACAAGTCTTATCCAAGAGTAAAACAGATAACTGACAATTTTTAAAAAGATCAGCTTTCCGTTTAACGTGGTCACGCCGTAGTCACATGGGCGACGCTTTCATAACGTATTCCTAAAAAGTTCGTGATTATTTTAAAATTCCTGTATTTCGGATAAGCCTGCAATCTTCCATGTTGTAAAAAAAACGAATTTAGGTTTGTGTTTTCAGTAGACAGTATATAAGCAAGTGTAAATGGATATAAATCCGATAGAATGTAGAAATTTTGAAAAACAAACAAAAATCCATAAATGTAGTTAAAATGAAAGAATTGTCGACGTCAGACGTTTCGGTTTTAATAAACCATTTTTTCAAGACAAAATTCATTAAAATACAAATTCAGTTCAATATGACGAAAAAACGATGGACATAAAAACACAAGTCTTATCCAAGAGTAAAACAGATAACTGACAATTTTTAAAAAGATCAGCTTTCCGTTTAACGTGGTCACGCCGTAGTCACATGGGCGACGCTTTCATAACGTATTCCTAAAAGTTCGTGATTATTTTAAAATTCCTGTATTTCCGACGTATATATATATATATATATATATATATATATATATATAAAAAAATGCTAAGAACAGTGAATTCTTAATCTGTATTAATTCTTAATATTTGTACCTACAACCACAACAGCTTTAACTTCAATTTACAGCTCTTACGTTCTTTAAGTATGGATTTTATTAAAGTTGGTGATATAATAAAGTGTGTGTGACATGTATTTATACTTAGCAAAATATTCATCAGGACTCCCTCTAAGTATTTTCTACATAATAAATTATCTTCTTATGCCAACCTAATTGGAAAAAAACATAATTTCATATATAGAAAATACTTAGAGGGAGTCTTGATAAAATGTATCAAGAATAAAAGCTTACTGAAACAGATCCAGATCCAAATCCAGGGACTTCCTATTGCTTGGAAGAAATGAAGTTATTTAATTGAAGCTTTTCAATTCAGAGTTGTTCTTTACTTATACTGGTCACCACCCAAGGCTATAGGACCCAGTCTGTCCTATCTGCCCATAGTTGGTGGGGGGGGGGGGAATAGTTGGATTCATACCTTTTGCAAGTGTATTTGCATCCAGGTGAATGTAACAAAACCTATTGGAATTCAGAAACCTCTTTCCAATTCCTCAATCCTGGTTTCTATCCATTACTCCACCATGCCTCCTATCAGGGATAGAGCTTATAAAAGTGGACATTGAGCTCAACATCAAGAGGCAAAAAGATATATATTAATAAATATACATATTATCCCTCACCATCCACATATGACTTGGGCTTTAATGCCTGTTTTTAAAAATATCCTTTTAAAAACCTTTTTAAAAGATTTACAAAAAATTCCTTAAGAATCATTTTTTAAAAATCTTTTAAAAACAATTATATTTCTGAAAACATATATGGCAATTAAAATAACCAGGATTAGCGTATGAGCATAAATGATTTTTATCTAATTTAAAATTATATTTTTATTGTAATTTAGAGTAGTAGATCATCAATTATTTAATTAAAGGGAACTTACTTAATCATATTTTAGAAATAGTAATATTAAAAATTAAACAGTAATTATTAACAATAAATTATAATATATAATAAACTGTAATATTCAATAAAAACTAAACCATTATAGTACTAAAAATTAAAAATTGAAAATTAAACTAAATCTATATAAGTAGATATTTATTTTTTTGCATACATGTAACCATCAGGTCATTTCTTTTGTTTAATAATCCTGGGTTATTTAAGTGTAGAAAGATAATAATTTTTGCCAACCAAACATAGGTTACATTTATTCTCTTTACTGTTACATGATTTTGCCCTTGCTATAATACTCCAGTTAATTGTAGGGAAGTTGCCGGTATCTTTCAATTGACAGAAATAATTAAATATTTATTAATATATACTTAATAGCTCTGTTGTATAATATCAAACTTTTTTTATTAACACCAGCACTTTTATTTATATTTATATATATATATATATATATATATATATATATATATATATATATATATATATTATATCATATAGTTGTTATGCTAATTTTATTTTTTAGTGTTTTCTTTTACTAATAAATATGTCCCTTTGTCCTACCCTCTTCAGCCAGTTCGCACTGAAGATCAATTAGGTGAAACTTTGGTAGGTAGTTTCTGGCTCACTAGGATTTTTTATACTCCGCTTTACTTATTGTATTGAGCATTTTACATCTTTTCTTATTTTACTCGATTGGTTTTTTTCTTTTGGATAGGCATTGTGGTGTTGGGCGATTTTTTTTTGACCAACTCAGATGGTTTTAGTCTTTTCTTTTTTTTCAAAATATTTTTCCTAGATACCAGTTTGTTTAAATATATTTTTATTTGAAAATTGTACTATCCGGGTTTTTTTACCAGTTAAGTATAGGTATTAAAATAAACATAATATATATATATATATATATATATATATATATATATATATAAGTGAACATTGAAGTCAACACTCAGAGGTGACAGGCTGCCAGTTAATTGCATCCAGTATGAAACAGCCTGTCACTTCTGAGTGTTGACTTCAATGTTCACTTTGATATTGAGCACTTTATCCCATAAATATAGCACACCTTAAAACCATATTTCTTCATATATATATATATATATATATATATATATATATTGTGACTGTTTGAAGGACTTGCTTAAGGTATGCATTATGGATGATCCATATTAGGAAGTCAATTCTCTTGACAAAAACAAGTGGATATCTAACATCCAAGAAGAAGTAAAAATTTTCCAACAATCCACAATTTCAAATGCAAAAAAAACAGAGGATGGCCAGAGAACAAAGGCAAACAACAAGTGAATGGCCAAGGAGCAAAGCACTGATAGAAATATTCCACAATTTACATGTTCAGAATACAATTGAGTCTGTTTATCATAAGCAGGCATCATCAGTTACATGCAGCCTCACATAATGAGACCCAGTTGTAACTGACAAGTTTCTCAGGTTAACAATGATCTTACCTGAACACACTGTGGAAAGTCATATTCCAATCAATCTGGACTGAACAGACACTTCAAAGACCATATCAAGCAAATGCTCAAAAGATCAATGGCCTACAGTTGCTGCCTGTGCATCATATCTTTGTTTGTCAGCTTCATTAGATACTGTTGGTTTTATGACAGTTGATGTATGTCAGTGAGGGTCACACTAGTCTGCACTCCTCACCATCTTTTGAACAGGAGTAGAGGTTTATCCCTTCTTTCCTATTTAGGATTGGATTTCTATTTCATTCTAAAGTCTTCTCATTCTCTTTCACTACCAGTAACCTTTTGTGTCTTTGTGCCATTATAACCTTGCTAGTGGCAAATCGATTTAGATAGATAGATAGATTAAATTTTTCAAAGATCATGAGTTAAATATCACCACAAGAACCAATGCTAAAGTAATCAACTTTCTTGCTGTGACCTTATATACTGGTTATTACAAGCCATATACCAAAGATCTGTATGACCATAGATAAGTCAGTAAAGAAGGAAACCAACCATATAACATTTTAGATAATTTACATAAATCAATCCAAGTTAAATTATCTACTAACTCCAGCAATAAGGAAATATTTCATAATAATAAAATTAAATATATAAAAGTTTTAGAACTAGAAATTTAGAGTATTTAGAAAAACAAAAAAAGAAAAAAAGAAAGAGAAACACTATAGGTGTAACATAATATGGTTTAATCTACGATTTAATCATAATCCTAAACAAACATTGGAAGAATTTTCTTAAATTTAATTCATGAACACTTTAATCACTCACTGATACTACATAATAACTTGAAAAATTAGTTATCTGAAAACACTTAAATAACCCTAACTTATTAAACAAGAGAAATGAATTGATGGTTACATGTAGGCATCAAAATAATTATCTGCTGGAATACATTGATCCAGATTAATTTTGAATGTAAATTATGACATTTTTCTTTTGTTCTTTCGTTTTTTTGTAAATGAACCAGTAATTTCTCACTATGCTTAATATGAAATTAATATTCTCAATTTTAAATCAAAATTATTATATATATATATATATATATATATATATAAAAATTATTATATATATATATATATATATTTACATATATATATATATATATTAAGATACTACATCAAAAACATATAAAAACTCTACACATCAAAACATGATTGCATTTGTGCAACGTTTTTACATGTTTTTGATGTAATATCCTAAAATAAAGGATATTGCTCTACTTTTGTATTGAGCCCTCTTTTAAATTGAAGCTACAAACATCAGAATTGGATTCTATTTGTTCTCATTTCACATGGATATATATATATATATATATATATATATATATATATAAATCCCATTTATTTTAAATGCAAAATATATTTTTAAAATAATATACTGTAAGCCCCGTATAATATATGGACTGCACCAGCATTGCATTAACCAGATATTTTTTTATTGAAATCAGTCTATATTCAGTACCTGAAGATTGCATTGTGCATAAAACTCTAAATTGTGCTACTGTTGAAGGATAATATATTTATTAATCTATACTTAATAGCTCTGTTATATTTGATCGAGCACTGTTTTATTAACACCAGCACTATATGTGATATATATATATATGTATATATATATATATATATATATATATATATATATATATATATATATATATTTAAATGATGTGTATTTCAACAGCAAGATTTCTCTCAAATATGTTTGTTAAATAATACGGACAAGTTCTGTCTTTAAATTATTGAATAAATCTTTCAAATTTCTGAATAAGTTGTTTTGTTTTATTGGTAGATTTGCCAAAATTCATATCAATTTTTATTTTATATTATTTTTTCCCTGAGTACTTTCACATGTTACACCATTCATCTACATGGATTGTTCTATGTGTAGTTACACAACAGGACTTTATCTCCAGTATTCTCATGTTTGATAAAATTAATTTCAACTCACTCAAACTGACATCATATAAGCAGTCACACTGAAATTTTTAAATGTATGTGTGTATTTTTTTTTTTTTTATATATATATATATATATATATATATATAAATATAAAAGTGAACATAGAAGTCAACACTTAGAGGCGACAGTCTGTTTCATGCTATATGTTCACTTTTATATTTACACATGCTCTATCTCTGATATTGAGCACTTTATCCCATAAATATAGCACACCTTAAGACTATATTTCTTTATATATATATATATATATATATATATATATATATATATATATATATATATATATATCCAAGTATAGGATTGGTGTATATGGAATAAATTCCAATAACCAAAAATAATATTCTTAAAAGAGTGCTCAGTACAGAGTAGAGCAAATATAATTTATTCAAAAATTATAACATAAACATGTTATAAAATTACTAAAGAGTTTTAAAAGGTTCAAATCAACCAATGTTTCCCCCTATCAAGGAGTGCTTCGTTGGTTTGAACCTTTTAAAACTTTATTCTACATTCAACACCAGCACTTGATAAAACACCAGAAGTGTTGATGGCTATTTTTGTAGTGATTTTATAACATGTTTATGTTATAATTTTTGAATAAATTATATATATATATATATATATATATATATATATATATAGGGGCATCTGATAGTGTGATATATATACCAACATGTATATATTTCCACATTTTTCTGGGACTTCATCATGAATATCTGGAATTATTACCTACTAATTAATCTAGCATTTTCGAATATCTTCAATATTTTAATGGGCATTAAAAAAGCTATAAATAAAAATTAATTAGCATTTAAAGATTTATCCAGTTAATATGAAATAGAATAATATTCATGACTTTAGACAAAGTTCTGATTATTCAAGAAATGGATAGATGTCAACAAATCTGGGCATCAAAAGATAAGAAATTTTCTATATGCAAATCACAGAAAAGAGCAAATTATTTCATTCAGACAAATTAAAAGATTCCTTGAAGGAAAAGTGACAAAGAATGATTCCCCAAATCAAACAGACAAAAATAAACAAGAATTTACTATGCTAATTATCAAAATTTGCTTTATTTTCTCTTGGAATCTTTATTTCATTTGCCCAAATGTAATTTCATTAAATTGATTATTTTATTGATGCTTCAGATTTTCTTAGCTTTATCTCAATGTCAGTTCTGGCATCCATCTTGAATTTATGACCCAATGAATGACAAACAAAGTTATCCAGCTTCTGGGTATTTTCATTGGTCAATATTTAATTTTCATTGATTGGCTGGTATCTGTTTTTCTTGTGTGCATATGTGTGCAACTTGATTGAATATTATTACTGCTAATGTCATTAGAATGTCTTTTAAAGGATGATAAAATATTTAAATTGTTTTTAGTAGAAGCTATGAAAATTTATGTCCTTTGATATCTTTGTAATTAACTTATCTTTCATACAATATTTGATTGAGATCAATTGTATGGTTTGTTCATTGTCTTTTAAAAATTGTGTAATTTTCACTAAAGCTTTTATGTATATCATTTAGAGAGAAATATCCAGGTTGCGAATTTTATGTTTAAAACCTGTCAATTTTAGAAGTTGAGACTTTCACTGGTTGATTAATACAAAAGGAGAAACATCATTGGCTGATCAGTAACAGGATTAAGATTTTCATTGGCTGATCAATATCAAAGTGAAAAATTTAATTGTCTGATCAGTAGCAGGAGTGATGTTTTCATTGGTTAACCATTATTAAAAGTGAAGCACTCACAGTGGAGTAATGGATAGCAGCTCAGATTGAGGAATCGGGGAGCCAAGTTCAAATTCCAGTTGAATCCATTACATTCACATGCGTGTTAATAACCTTGGGAAAGGTATGAATCCTCTTTTTCTCCCCCTAGGTGTGGGTAAATAGCAAGACAGACCTGGTTCTTTAGCCTTGGATGGCAACTGGTCTACAACAGAAAGAAATGGCAAGCTACTGCAGGAAAAATGTCTGCCTTGTCAGTCATATATTGAAAGATACATGATTGCCTAAGCATGTATCATGCATGGCACATAACTGACTGACTCATTGGTTGATACCAACTTCAGTTTGAATTTCTTGGTATATTAAAGTTGATTTTCTGAAGAAATTATATTTTAATCTATCCATTATTTCATATCTGAATTACAGTCAAAATACCTTTTTAATATAATTCAACAACTGACTTGGACATTATCACAAATAGAAGGAAGTTGGTAGCTCATATAATCAAAATCTTATGGTAAGAATCCTAATATTTGGTACAGAAGAAATGACGATTTTGTTTTGAAATTTTGAGATAATTTCTGTCTGAATTTCTGGGATGAGGTGTTATTATTTGCACTATTATCCTCACCTTTGTTGTTGTTATCACAACATTTCAACCATTATGCCCTTCATCAGGTTTATATCGATTTGGGTAACCAACAGAAAATTCTAAATTGAACCCTTTATTTAATCTATAGGGATAGACTGTTCTCATTCCACTGCCCATGTCTAGGGATATTTTTTATTTCTTATTTTTAGTACTGCTCAATTATTTCCCACTCATTTCCACTGTATGCAATTACACACTGCTCAGCCCAAGGACTGAACTCACAATTGTTATGTCACCAAATTCATAAACCAATGCTTTGATCCATTCAAGGTTATTGTTCCTATGACACAATAGATGAGTGGAGTAAATAAAGTAAATAAACTGAGTAAATAATAAACAAAATAACAAGCCACACCCACCAAAATAACCATTAGAATGATACAATAGACTACCCACAATGCAATAGAATACCCATAAATCATCACTGACCTGTATATATAAAAGGTCAAGCAAAAACACAACACACATGACCTGACGATTGTGTTTAGCATGAAACAGGCTGTCACCTCTGGGTGTTGACTTCAGTGTAATATCAGTCCTCACAGATGAAGAAGAGACCTGAAGCAACAGAAATGTGGTTCTACAGAAGGATGCTGAGAATACCATGGGCTGAAAATGTGAGCAATCACAAAGTTCTAGAAACAATGGAAACAAAAATGATGCTTACATTTAACATCAGGAAGAGACAATTAAGGTTTACTGTGACATGTAATGAGGAAAGAGGGCTTAGAAAATTTGATACTCACATGATAGATTTAATGTAAGAAAGACAAAAGAAACCAATGTACAACCTACCTGGCAAGCTTGAGTGAATGGATAGCAGAGCAGAATGATAAAATGATGAAAGTTATTAAGAGTTACAAGGGATAGGAAATTGTGGAGAGCCATGATTGTCAATGTCCTCAAGAGAGATGACACATAGAATAAGATGTGAATATATACTGATATATGGAAGCTGTTGTATTAAGCAATTAAATTGCAAAGTTCAGGTTGATATAAACTCCAACTATTTGTGATTGCATATTGTAGCAATGTGAACTGAACCCAAACACAGACACCACCCAATGAAAAGGTACCCACCTTGGGACTCAACTGTAACTGTTTTTATATATATACATTCGACATGCCCATAATTGGTCAGGTCAAAATTTTCATGTCCTACCCAATATAAACAAGCTAGGAATATTGCTTGAAATTTTTTGTTTTATCTTTGGCAGAGAATATAGCACAACCCATAGGCACTTTGTTCAACTACTTTTATTGTTGCAATTATTTTGGTATGTGCAAAAGTTACCAGAAACTACATTTTTTTTAAACTCAAGATTGAATACATATTTAAAAAAATCTTTGTTATTATTATTATTATTAATAATAATAATAATAATAATGAACTAAAAATAATGCTAAAAACTTTGGTTACTAATATATCTAATGCCCAATTTTAAACAGCTGTCATAAAAATCATCTCACAAGCATCTGCCAATGGCTCTAATTTTTGCTAAGTGCTCCATTAATATATAATATATTCCGATAGGTTCTTGAATGGTAAAGGGAAAATTTAAATATTTGTCTCAAAAAGGAATGTTTAATGGTAGGATTAGCAGATTGATGGGGGGTTTCCTTCCTAAACTTTTATTTGAATTAGGATGGAAAACAACATCATAATTATACTATTATTTTCTCTTTGAGTTACATGTGGTATTTAATTTAATTATTGATGCTGTCAAAAGATAAAAGTG
The DNA here is from genome assembly GCA_903632075.3 of Acanthosepion pharaonis. NCBI lineage: Eukaryota > Metazoa > Mollusca > Cephalopoda > Sepiida > Sepiidae > Acanthosepion > Acanthosepion pharaonis. The sequence continues at coordinate 1,151,319 of CAHIKZ030005236.1, read as the reverse complement.
ATGTGCTTTGTGTTATTTGATAAAATTCTTTTGTTGTGATTTGGTAGCACCAGTCTGCAAGATTCAAAGAAGAATGGTCCGCACTAAGACCTACAGGTTTCATTGAGTAAATTTATTCTTTAGTATTTCAAGATATTTTTTGTGTCATATTGGTAAATATATCTATTAAAATGAGATGCCAGTGTTATTTTCATTTTTGCATAATTAGATGACAATTTATCCATTGCACCTGTATATATATATATATATATATATATATATATATATATATATATATATATATATATTGAAGATTGGATAAATTGTTTTTGATAATAGAAGTTATGGAGTTAGGTTATTATCTTTTTAGCAGTTGTATATTTTGTATGCTTTTCTCTTAGCATTGTGGATGAAATAATTAGGATATTGAAGGTTTGTATATATATATATATATATATATATATGTATGTCTGTATATATCCTTCAAGTAAGAATCTGCAGCTCCTAATACTTACCTGAAGAAGAAATATACATAAAAAACTTTGTATATATATATATATATATATATATATAAAAAGACAAGAGGAAAAACTATTCTTAGCTAGCACATTTTGCCTTCTGATGGACTTTATCAAGGCAAAATGGTATTTAATTTGTCACACATGTTTATATACAAAAAGCCAGGATGTCATTGGTTCTTTTTATTTAACCCGTAGCTGGAGGGGGAAGAAATGGAGTGATACCTTTCTCAAGGGTCTTAGCGTGTAAGTGAATGTTATGAACTCAACTGGAACTCAAACTCAGCTCTGTGATGCCTCAATTCAAATCCTTTTCCATTACTTCACCAGACTTACATATCTCTCTCTCCACATATATATATATATATATATATATATATATATATATATATATTTAAAATTAAATATTTAATTTTAAATTTCTAGTTCTGATTGAATACAGTCCACCATTTAAGTTGAATAAAGCTGACACAAGTTGAAATAGTCTATTCTCATGAGGTAATTTTGGGATTTCCCTATTATGCAATTTATATGCATTGAGTTCTTTTTGTGGATCAATTTTGATATTTCATATTATTAGGATCCACTTGCTACTAACAAGCAGGAAATTTTGCTCCTGATGATGGCCATGCTAGCTGAAACTAGACGAGGAAACTAATTGAAATAATAAAACAAAAATATTAATATACAACCCAGTGTGTCTGAAAAATATTAATATTTTTTAGTGTTCAAGACATATATATATATATATATGTATATATATATATATATATATATTCTCAAAATGTGTGTATGCATGTATGTGTGTGTGTGTGTGATCGGATGTTGTTTATGCATTTCCACAGTTTTCATCCAATTTCAATGAAATCTCTTTGTTTGATAGATATTTCTTCAGTGCCAGTTTTGAGTTCAAATTGTTGGCGACAATGGCTCTCCACTATTTCCTGACATTATAACTCTCAGCAACATTTTACTATTTACTATCTCTCCTTGGATGTATATCTTTCATAAAAACTTTAATAAAAATAAATAGTTTAAATTATTACAATATTATTTATTATTATACAGTCCCCTTTTCAGGGCCACCTTCCCTATTCAAATTGTTACCCCCACCTATTTGGGGGTGTACCTCAGTTGCACCCAAACATTGTTGCTAATATTGATTTTTGGTTGGGCTGATTTTAAACTTAAACTGTTCCAAATGAACAGCAAAAATTCCCAGTAATGAAACACCCAGTCAAAAGCGGGTTATACTGATATATATATATATATATATATATATATATATATATATATATGAATAAAATAAGCAAGTATTCATCCAAACAAGATTGATTAAAAGAACCCACAAGGTCTCAATAACTGTTACACATGATCTCTCCAAAGACCAGCTTTCTCAACCTTTTTACCCTTGCATAAACCTTAAAATAAATTACATGTCTCAAAGAAACCCCTGCGCAAAAACAAAATTATATACCATATCTTTCTCATTTTATTTTCATCATAGTTCACATTGTAAATATATATTTTTGAATAACTGGTTTTAGGAAAAATTAATACTTCTTTGTCAAATTTTTTGGTAATGCTAAATAAAATTCATACTGTTCATAGGAGGCATGGTGGAGTACATTCACTTACATGCTAATACCCTGGGGAAAGATATGAATCCTCTTCTCCCTCCAGCTATGGGTAAATAGGACAGACCGAGTTCTATAGCCTTAGATGGCAACTGGTCTACTGCAGAAAGAAATGACAACCTACTGTGGAAAAAATCTTCCTTGTCAGTCATGTATCAAAAGATACATGATTGCCTAAGCATTTATCATGCATGGCACATAACTGACTGACTGTTCATTTATAATACTTCATCAGGGAGTTTTCATTCACATAAAAAAAATTCTAAATTCAAACGTAAAAAATAAACATACGTAACCAATATCATATACAAATAATATAAATGTAAACGGAACGAAAACAGATAATTGCTGCATCAATTTTTTTTTTTATCCTTTACTGGCAATGTTGAAAAGACATAAGGTAAATCAAAGCAAAAAGTCCTGTGAACCAATAAATGGGCTAAGAAAATGTTACATTCAGAGCCATTTGATAAAGTGAAACATGCTTCTCTAATGTGAAGCCTGTGCCTGTCTTTTGCTACACAAATACTTAACTCAAGGTTGAACTTTAGATAAACACACATGGATTTCATTCTAAATTGTTTCAATTCTCACCTGTTCTCACAGAACCCTTGCGGACCTTTTATGGAACCTTACGGTTCCAGGGAACCCGGTTGAGAAATGCTGCTGTAGACTATTTCAAATTTTCAAACTTCCAAGATTCCAAAGAATAACTAAGATGTTGTCATTGTAATTCTGCCTAAAACACAAATGCCATATAGATTCTTTAAAATGACAAAGACAGTCAAATTGTTTTAAGTAAATGACACAGAAAGTTTATTCACAATTTTTATCGTAATACACCTTATTTTAGATTTTAAAATTCAAAAAATACAATAAAAAATTAAACAATCAAACCTTGTCAATTCTTTTTAATCAAACTTGACCAATTTATTTTTCTGCAAAATATAATTCAGCTTTTGAAAGAAATATTTACTATTATACATTTATTCCTGTGGACAACTTTTCTTGCTTTAGTCAACTGTGTTACATTGATTTCACAAAAGTCTGTTGCAGGGATTTTGTTAATGTTCACTGAAGGTTACAAACAGGATAAACATGTGAGAAAGGTCAAAGGGTACTACTACCAAAAAAGTTTAATAAGACAAGAAAACTGGTCTGAAAGAATCAATATATTATAAATTTTATTGACTTTGAAATGAAAAATCAATAAATTTATCAAAAGTTTCTTGTAATAAATTTTCTTTCTTGTCTGAAAGATGGAAGTAACTTCTGTAAAAATGCTCTTACGTAATCAATACTTCATCAACAAACACGAACTGTGTTTGATTTTCTTAATTTTTTATACTTGTTCACTTTATTCCGACACCATAATCTATGTAAAGGATGAAAATAACTTGGACTCATGGTTGCTTATTTCTATTAGAATTTCAGACATGAAATGTTGTTGGCATTATGCAATTAATCTTACAAGTTTCTTCATCTTCATTTGTTTTATCAGACCAAGCCACACAGAAGAAAATTAAAACTGATACTCATTCAACGAATAAGATAATTCAAAGAATAAGTACATAAGTTATGCTCAAAGATCTGATCAGTAGACCTAGTGTGGATAGATACAAGAGACTTTGATCAGAAATGAAAATATAGCACCATTTTCAGAAATAATTCATGGTTTTGAATTC
>CAHIKZ030005236.1:1102500-1145000 GCA_903632075.3 Acanthosepion pharaonis | reverse complement strand
AAACACTACATAAAATACTTTCACTAGTGACAAGTGCATAAAAAAGAAAAATTGAGAAATATAAGCAGTCAATTGCTAATACCTCCTGAAGAGTGGGCAGACAGGTCTGTCTACAAAACTCTGGAGTCGGGATGCTGAAGGTAACATCAATCAGCTAAGTGACAAACTTTTTACATATACTCATGTAATGCGTGATCTCGCATATCATTCAACCCCCAAATATTCACTTATAAAAAATGATTTTATCATGTATCTCGTGTATCATGCAAGTTCTTTTTTTGAGAGACCAGATTACAATAGACTAACCTCTTTTCCTCTATCTCTTTATCTCATCTTCTAATTAAATAAGTTAAAAAAGTAAAAGAACGATAAATGTATCATTAATAATGCTATACCCGTTGCATAAACGGTCACAGCTATAAACAACTGAACAAGAAACAGCTAAACATCTTAAAAATGTAAACAATGGAAAAGATGCATTTTCACTATGGTTGTATTTTCTAATATGATACTAACATGTGAATATTACATGCATTATTACTGGAGACAGTTAAGTAAACATCAGTTTTATCAAAATCATGTTTATTTTAAATACAGCTGTACTTTTTGACTACAGTAAATGGATATATAGTTTGGTAAACAGTGTAACCAGAGCCAGCAGTACATATGCTAATTTTATATCTCATGCATAATGCAACCCTCTTAAAATTAGTTTCAAAATTAGATCTTCAAAAGTCATATGATATGCAAGTATATATATATATATATATATATATATATATATATATATATATAAATGTTTTTCATATTTTCCTTTTCATTTTATTTAATTTAAATATATTTTATTACTATGATTCCTTTGTTCCTCCTGACTTTTTTGTCTCATCAGATGTTATCCTAACCACAGCCCGTCTTTCTGAAATTGACAAGTTATTCTAACTACAGCCCGTCATTCTGAAGTTGACAACTTGGTCAAACAATTTTCAGCTACACTGGCTTCATGCGAGATGTCTTCCCCACTCCACAACCTATAACTCTCTTATCTATGTTTACAAGCTCACTCCCCCACTCCCCCTAGTAATAATAATTGACTGGCCTATCACTTTTACACTGATCAAAATTTTAAATTTAAGTTTATTTTTATAAAACGTTTCACACAGCGAGGAATCAGACAGAGATCAGCTAATAATATGATCTCCACCAGAAAATACACCATCCACAAAAACATCTGTTGGTGAGTAATTCCCATTTCTCTGTTTATTTCTCATTCTATTGATGAAGGACACAGGCATGTCTGAAAACTCCAGACTTTAACCTCTCTTTTGGTGCTTCATTTCTGTCATATCGTTAATAATTAATATTTGATATTAATATGTTATATCATACATTATATATTAATTAATAATGGGGTTATAGAAAGTATTTAGATGTGTATATGAAATAAGATTTACATAGCAGAGATCTGTAAAAAACGAAAATTCTTTTGATACAAACCTAATAATTAGTTTATAAACTGAGTAAATTAATTTTTTATATATAAACAATATAAATAATGTGAAAACACTTAAATGTTTTCAATGTTTAAACAAAGCATGAGATTAATTTTGTGATTTATATCAATTAGCAAATGAACCACATAGTGGCATTTGTTGATCAAATATTGATTAGAAGGCAGTGTTTTCTTTATTTTGTTTAATCCTTTATCTGAACATGTTTACTGAATAAAACGAACAGGGAATGTCTGTTCAACTTTTTTTTTATTTAGTGAGCTTCCCATGTTGAATAAATCATTTGATATTAGGAGAAAATTTATAATGCAATTTTCAAAAATTGTGTCACATTCAAACCATTGGTGGCAGTTTTCAAGGAAAGAAGACAGAAATCAAGAAACAAACAATGTTGTATTTATGTTGTTAATGGTTACAAGCTTGAATGGAAGTTGGCTTCACATACTCCGGAATAGATTTGAGCATCACATAGCTGAAATGACCTTACTTCTTAATAGGAATTTTGACACATGTACTCTGAAAGAGGAAGATATTTTATTGAATGTGAGATGGCGTCATTTGATGCAAATAGCCTCCAAAGTTTTTAATTGTAGTATATTGTTGAAGGATAGATGAAATATGACTTTACCAATTTCTATGATCTATATAAATCTAACCTTCTATAATCAACACCCTGATTAAGATAACACCAAACCAGGTAAAAAACTTTTAACTACTAAACAAGAAAAACAATAAATGGCCAAAGAAAGACATATAAACAAATATTTCCTTTACTATTTAATTATTAATTAAAATAATAATAATAATAATAATAATAATAATAATAATAATTCTATATAATTCTATGTAATTTTTTTTTTTTTTTTTTTGTCAGTGTAAAGTGTCATGACGCCATTTCTAACCTTAGGTCCCTGGGCGGGACCCGGAAAGAAATGTGTAAATGCCAGAAATCAAAGAAAATAAAAATGATAATAATAATAATAAGTAGAAATTACCAAGCACATGTACTAAAATATTGTGTTAGACTAAAATGCAGATTCTGGGATAAATATCCAGAAACAATTGATCATCTTGTATCAGTTTGCACAATATTGGCACTCATTGAATATAAAATCTGGCATGACAGATTGGACCAATATCTGCACTGGAAAATTTGCAACATCTACCAGAAGGAAACTGAAATAAATTGGTATGAACCACCACCCAGACTCGGTTATGGAGATAGGACCTGTTACAATTTTATGGGACTACACAATACACACTGACAGGACAATCAAAGCCAACCGCCCAGACATTGTTATTAAAGACCAAAAACAAAAAAAGTGACTCCTTATTGCATTCCCTGCAGACTGCAATGTATCTTTGAAGATCTTAAAAAAACTGTCAAAATACAAGGACCTTGAAATCGAAATCTCAAAAATGTGGCATATGGGAACATCAACAAGCCCTGTTGTAGTTGGAACACTCGGATTGGTTGGAAAAGATTCCAGTAGACTAATTGAAGGGATTCCTGGAAGCCCATGCCTCCAAGAAATACAAAAAATTGTTCTCACAAGTACAGCCCACACTTTATAAAGGGCTTTGTCTATGTAAAATATGTGTGTGTGTTTTTCTTTTTTTTTTTTTTTTTCAGTGGAAAGTGTCATAATGCCATTTCGAACCTTAGGTCTCTGGGTGGGACCTGGAAAGAAATGTGTACATGCCAGAAATCAAATGAAATAATAATAATAATAATTAATTAATTATTTAAACAAGAAATAAGTAATAAAAAACTCAAAAGAACAAAATGTACTTATATTTTGAAAAAATTTAGAAAATTCCAAAATATTCTGGAATATTAAACTAATTTTAATTCATCTCTGACTGTGGAAATAACTTTGCTACATTATCTTTTAATTCTCAGAGTTGAAAGATAAAGAAAAAAAGAAAAAGGAATAAAAAAAAGCATAAAGAGACGAGTAAATTATGAAAAGAAGAAATAAGCACAACATCCAATGCATGTGCACATACACACATACAAACACATGCAGAGAGGAAAAATCAACCTAACGACAATAAAAAAAAAGCATGAATCATTTTTTTAAGTTAATATAAAAATATAATGAAAACAAGAAAATTAGCAGCCACTTGCTAATATCTCCCGATGAGTGGGCCAAACAATTGCACAAAGGTTTGCCTACAAAACTCTTAAGCAGCGCTGCTAAATATAAAATCAATCAGCTAAATGACAAATTATATATATATATATAAACATATAAGTATTCCCTGATGATCCACATAGGTGAAACCTTGTTAGGTTTGTCTGACACTCTAGGTTTAACTATATATATATATATATATATACACACATACCAATTCCTTTGTTTTTGTTGTTCACTGAAGACATTTGTGTTTGAGACCAAAAGATGATTTAAGACAAGATATGTGAGTTTCAGCTTTTATTTACTGAAACTATTTTATTCCACTGAAACTCTCTTTGTCATCGCCTATCTCTATGTCAAGCCTGGTTGAAACCCATCAAGTAGTTTCTGAGTTTGTAGTAGACAAACAGACAGACAGATTATAGCAGACATATGGCCAGACTTCATTTTATTATATTAGATAATCAAAAGAAAATATTTTGGAAATGTAGATTTTAAACTCTGAAAAGGCTAGGCCCATTCTTAATTTAAATAAAACTTCATCATTTGATAAATAAAATAAGTCTTTGATTGCTTGATATCAAATTTGTTGATTTCATTGGTTTATGAAAAAGTTGATTGTGTTTGATGCCAACTTTATCACATCTTGATTAATGGTTTCAAGTTTTGTCATTGGTTGGCAATCATATATTGATTTTTTGTTTTCATCAGGTCCAAATCTAATTTAGACTCAAGAATGAGTAATCGGTTTCCTCTATTGATTGTCTTCAATGTCCGAGTGTTTTGGTCTGCAATTTGCAGATTTGCTAATATAAGGAATTGCAGACTTGTACTATTTATTCTGCTTACTGGAGTGTAATTACAATTATCTGGGAGTGTTAGTCATTTTCTCTTGGGTGTTTAGAATCACTGAGAGTCGTTGAACTGAAAATCTTTAATTCCACTGAGACAAAGGCTTTTTGTCATGGAATCAGAAGAAATAAAACCAATATTTTTCAAGGAAAGGAAATGGTAGGAAAAAGGTTTCAAACTGACATGTCAACATCATCCTTATTATCTTTATCTGTCCCATGATGGTGTGTGATTGTAGTATTGCTGCATTACTAAGGCTTCCTTATATCTCAGCTACATACCAACATCTGACTCTCTGAGAATGCTTTTCCAGACCACTCGGGTGATGTCGTCAGTCCATCTACCTGCCTGATTTTTTGATTTTTTTGCCTGAGAGTGGAACCTTGTTATACTGCAGTGGAAAGATTGTTAGCTTGATGATGTGACTATAACATTTCATCTTTTTCTTTTTGGCAGTTATAAGGTCATGCAACAAGATTCACCTGATTAAAACTGAAACTTATTTTGTGATATGGTCTAAAAAAGAGAGGCCAAGGATGCTTCTGTAGGCATCTTCTATATAGGCCGCATCAGTATATATGATCTATAAAAGAGATGCCTAGGATTCATCTGTAGGCATCTTTTATATAGGCAGCATCAGTAGATAAAAGAGAATTGCCTAAGATGCTTCTGTAGGCCTCTTCTATATAGGCTTTTCTCATTTTCCTTCTAATTCAATCAATGTCTAATTCAGAGCATAACACCAAAAGATTGTATTAATAACATGAAAAAATGTGATAATGGTGGAATATGACTGGGGCAGGTGTTTTGTTGAAACATGAAGAATGTTCTAGAATGCCTGGAGGAACTAGAAATCTGAAGAAGACCATCCAGTCCACAGTACTATTGAAGACAGATAGAATACTGGGGAAAGTGCTGGAGAAATGTGGAGACTCACTGTCACTTTATCCCTAATGTTTTCCACCTGTTAATTTGGATACAAAAATGTAAAAAATACAATAATTAGATTATGTTCTAAAACTAGCTGTCAAAGTGTAAACATTGGAGAATTTGGGGATGTTGCAAATAGCAGCACACGCAAGCAGTTCTCAGAAAGCACTTAATGTACTTGTTCCACTCGCAACAACATATCTTTGTGAAACAGATTTTTTTTTTATTTTCTTCATGACCATCTTGATGCTCAGTATAATATGTCCCTCAATCTCTGTAAAAAAGAACACTGAATTTGAAAACATAATTGAGTAAGGACTAAAATCTAATTGAAGATTAAAATGATTTAATTTGACATTTGTAAATTTACTAAAAATTTGGGCTAATTAATCATACAAGTTCATTAAAGTCATTGAGTTAAGTGTCATACATGATACACATTTGTGCGATCGTGTCACTTTTGATTCATGAATAACTACACAGAAGATTCTTCTGCATTAGGTTGCTTTCTGTGATAGACTGGTTGCCGACCATCTATAGAGCCCAGTCTGTTCTGCTATTCAACCCATATTTGAGAGCAGTAGAGATGGAGTCATACAATCTCCAAGGCTATTTGTGGGTAATGAACCTGACTGGAATTCAAACTCTGATTTCCAAATCTGAGCACCATTGCATCACATCCCTCATTCATCAAATAGTAGATGATAATTGAACCTGAGAATTCAAAATGTTTTGTCTTATCCGCTAGCAGTGTGGAATGGAATGTCAAGAGAAGGTTAATAAGCACTGCTCCTATGAAATGCCACTGTTGATTTCAATAAAAAAAACAAAAATCAAACACAATAGAATAATAACTAGGTGGAAATTCCATGAATGACGACAACTAAAATACCATTATTATTATTCTTAATAGAGAAGACTTTTCTATTGTGACCTGAAGATTTTCATTTTTATAAGAGAATCCATTTCTTAAACCACATTTTGAACATTTTAGATTTTACACACTTGTACACCGCAAAATTTTTTATTGCATATAGACTATTATTCTCATGGATGAAAGACTAGAGAATTCCAGCCGAGTTTGTTACATTCATCTCTGTATAAATACTCTTATAAAAGGTATGAATCCATCTTTTCTTCCCCCAGCTATGTGTTAATATTAGAACAGACTGGGCTCTTGAGCCTTGGTTGGTAGCCAGTCTAGGAGAAATACAATTCTGAATTCAAAACCTACATAACTCTGGTGAAGCATATACAATGCAGCTAAGGGAAAGAATGTGGAGTTTACATTGTCTCTATGATTGCAACTATAGTCAGCCTCCATTTCCTTTCCTATTGTCCTTATCTTTGTTGTTATTATCAGAATGTTTTGGCCATTGTGCCCTTTGGCCTTCATCAGGTGCTTGTCAATCTGGGAAACCTTCAGGGAATTTTGAACAGAAACCCTTTATTTAATTTATGGGGCATAGATTGTTCTTCTTCTACTGGGCATATCTCACCTCATTCTCACTTACCACTGTTTAGTTGTTGTTTCTCCTGTTTCCACTGAGATCAAGTACACACTGCCTGACCTAGGGATTGAACTCACAATTATATATCACCAAATTCACTAATTAAAACTTAAAATCCAGTAGCCATGTAAATAATGTTAACTCGTCATCCTAGAAATTCAAACAGAAAGTGCTTTTTTATTAAACAATTTGTTTAACCAACCTCATCCTATTTTTATTATTTTCATCTTTATTTTTATTACTATCCTTTTAAAGCATTCATTAGTTTTCCATATTAGTACAATGTAATTTAATGTTTTCCATATTAGTACAATATAAGCTAATGCAGATCATAGGCAGATTATATTCAGACCTGAAAGCCACTCCTTTTGTTTCCTAAGGGAGGGCTGTAAAGACTTAATTGATATGTCTCCATTACTTTCAAGTGAATCTGCCTGACTCAGAGATGAGAACATATTGTTATGAGAAGACAAATGGTATGAACAGATATGTGCCCCACATGCTAAAAAATGGTATGTACATCACATTGAATTATTCACAGTAAACTCAGGAAATCACTATTCTTCAGGATTCTACTTTTCACATTGATAGATACATAAAAGCTAATAGACAAGATACTGTGACTAAAGACGATAAACAAAAAATTCTTTTCTTGAGATAAAAAATATATTTCTTAAAAAGTGTGGCACAATAAGTAAATATAATGTTTTTAAATTGAAAAAAAGAAGTGACACCTTAAAACTATTGTCTTTCCTATAATAAATGGAGCCCTAGGTAAAATTAAAAAAAAGGTATAGATAAGAATATTAGCAAAATCCCTGGTAATCTGTTTACAAGAGATTCAAAAAATTGACTTGTGTGGAACTGGTCTATTCAGGAGAGTATTATGAATGCAATGAAAATATAAACACTGTACATTTTAAGTATCACTTGACTTATGAACTTGTGCAAACAGAATGTATATTATTTACTACCTTGTCTTACTCCATCACCAGCCTAGGTCTTGGGTAATGACCCCAGAAGGAATTGTACTAAACAGAAAGCAAATGATGATGATGATGATAAAATGATAATCATCCAGACATCATGATCAAACACTACAAGGACAGAATGTACTTTCTTATTAACATGGCAGTCTCTGCTGATTGTATTGGATCTTTGATCTTCAAAAAACTATCAAAATATAAAAAATCACAAATATGTGAGACATCAGGACATCAATAATTCCAATTGCAGTTGGAAACCTCGGATTAATTGGAAAAGATTCTGATAGACTCATTAAAGGAATTCCTGATAGCCCATGGCTTAAACAAATACAAAAAAATTGTACTCACACATTACGAAGAGCTTTATATATATATATATATATATAATGTGTGGGATCTTAGATCTTGGTTTTTTAGTTGTTTTTTACAAGAATGTTCAGTGAAAATATCCTGATACTTATTTTCTGACCTTAGGTCTCTGGTTGGGAAAGTATACAACAGAAATCAAAGGAAATAATAATAATAATAATAATAATAATAATAATAATAATAATAAAATAGAAAACTGATAATAAAGAATAATAGGTCTAGCATAAATATTTATTTATTTTTAGCACAACAAGGACAGTCTTTGTTCTTTCTCACTTAAATAATACTCGCCCTTATCTAATATTCAACCCTATATTGTTTCAGATCCTGTCCAATTAACCATAGGATCAGAGATATTGATGTCAAAGGATTTGATTACACAATAACAACAAAACACACACTTGATCCATTTATTATGTATAAACCATGACTATCCAAGATCTATAGAAACAAAAGCAGTAATGAATGTGAATAGAATTTTGATCCAGGTTTGTTAGATGGAGAAAATGTCAGACTTTTTGATTGGAATACAGGATTTTTATACATCCGCTGAGTACATTGAAGAATATGAAGATGTCCATCATAGCATAATTGAAACCATTCCCAGAATGCTAAAACTAAGACTGAATGAGTCATAAATTTGTAGAAGAATTCAGATCATTGAGATCACATTGGTTCTGAGGGTTTGAAAGGATACTAAAAAACAAAAAAGTGTCTGGAGAATTGAAGAGATTAATTTTCAGATATCTGGTGCGAAAATGTATATACACAAATTATAAATAGTTTTTTTTTTAATTTCTTGTACTTTCAGAACCTAGATGATCATGGCTCTCTGCTTTTCATCAAGTATGACTAATGCTAACCTCAAGGAAAGTGACTCATTGCAACTTCTATGGCTAACATTCTCAACTAACATGAAGTAGAAAGATTATATTAAATCCATAGTTAGGTCAGCTGCTAATAAAATTTGTTCACTGTGTTGTGCAAGAAAATGTTTCCCTCCTGAATCTATTTTATATATCTATGTCTACCATTTGTTCATGCTTAGAATACTGCTGCCACAGATGGTTCAGTGTGCCTGCCCCTGCTATTTACCTTGAGCTCCTTGATAAAATCCAAAGAATAATCTGCAATATTATTGGTCTTGATCTGGAAGCTAAACTAAGGTCACTTTCTCACCACTGCAAAGTTGCCACTCATTACCTTTTCCATAAATACTTTCATGGTAATTGTTCAGATGAGCACTTCCCTAGGGTACCTAGACTTTTTGAATTTAAGCTCAGTACCAGATAGGAATTGTGATTTCATCAATTTACAGTTGAGCCAGCTAGATGTAACTGGAATTTCTATGCTGCTAACTATTTCTTTTCTTGCTCTTCTCACTTGTGGAACTCCCTTCCAGCTCCATGCTTTCCAGCCAACTTTAATCTGTAGGGACATTATGCAAAAATTTAAATGCAATGTTAATTGCTATCTACTGTCCTTCTGTTTACTTTTTTCTCTTCCCACTCATTATTAATGCTTCTGTTTCTAATTCTTCCACACCCTGTAATTCCTTGTGTCTTAGTGGCTTTACTCCCTTGCATGGGGTGATACCAATTTAAAAATAAATTTCCTTTTTCTTAATATCTAAAAAAAACGTTAGCTTTTGGTAAAGATAGTGGAGTGATTACTTATTTTTTCCTCAAAAATATTGAATTCAAAGTTGTCTTTTTCCTAGACTGGTTATTCTATCAAAACTAGAGAGTCCAGTCTGCCATATTTTACTCATTACTGGCAAAAAGAGATAAATTCTTGCACTTGCCAAGGTTATTGGCGGAAAGTCAGCACAACAACAAGAAGGTGAGAATTTGAATTCAGCCTACTGATTCCATTTTCCATGCCACCTACATATCTTCAAGATAACAATAAAGCATGAAAATAAAATTCAAGAAATAGAAAGAAAAGCAACTTTATATTTCAAGGAATTGCAAATGAGAAGAGAGAGTCATGGTTGTGAAGAGGACATTTGAAGAGAGAAATCAAATCCTTATGACAGTTGAGAACAGTTCCTTAAGATATACTTTCTCTTTATACATTTATGCTAAGGCCAAGACAGGACAGAATAAACTAATAAGCAATAACTATGTGAGATGAGACTGTCACTCATGCAAGAAATGAATTTTAAACTATATATAGAGAGAGTTTAAAATTTGATATATTTATGGAAGAACAGGGTTCAGTATCAGAAATTGTTTGTAGATATAACATCTTATGCAATCGCAAAACTGTCTGATGATCACTTAAAACATGAAACTTCATGTATACCCCCCCCCAATAAATGGATGGTGTGATTCTTGTAGGTTCCGTCTACAAAAGACTAGAGTTGGGATGCTGAAAGTAACATCAGTCAACTAAAGGTACAAACCTTTTACTTTTATTAATTATATATATATATATATATATATATATATATATATATATATATATATATAAACAACATTAAATCTTATGAAAGGATGCTTCAAATCATAACATGAGTAACTGATCTGAATATTGCATGAGCATGAAGTTGAGTTATGACTAGAGCCATCCTTTCATAGGATTTAATGTTGTTAGGCATTTTTTTCTCAGTTTAGACAATCTAGGCTTTGAGCAGTTTACTGAGTAGATAGGTTTGCTTTCAGGCCTTTTTTCTCTTATTTTTTCAGTATCGTCATTTTTATTCAAGACTGTATCTAGATCAGAGTTTTAAGTTTTGGCAAGTTGTCCATTGGTTCCATTGGTTTTGTTTTTCCTTAATATACATATATATATATATATATATGTTTTTAATTATGTCACTTAGTATCCTCCATAATTTACCTAGACTTTTCAATTAGCTGATTAATATTCATAGGTGTTCTTAAATTAAATTAAATTAAATTTGAAGAACTAAAGACATTTTTACTTTTGTTTATAAATACTTGTTGCAAAATAAAATACATTTGCCTTGATAAAGTCCATCAGAGAACAAATCTATCAGCTAAGATAAGTTTTTCCTTTAGTCTCTACTCATATATATATATGTGTGTGTGTGTGTGTCGAGTAAGTAGCCATGGTCAAATGCAAAATGAGTAACAACTGTTCAACAAGCAAGATTGACAAAAATTGCAGTAAACAATAACAAGAAAAAAAAAAACAGGGCAAAAAATATGAAACAAACAAACAATATATGCAAGGCAAATTAACAGTAATAAGGCAAACCAACAATGATATGTCAAAAAGTTTGCGAATTAAGAATTGGTGTTGAAATATAAGAGAAAGCAAATTAATCACACATATGTGTACGATAATGTGTCACCCCATTCTCTGGACTGAAATAGATGGCGTTTCTGATGTTGCTAGCCATGGCAAGAATGATGGTGTGGACACTGCAGATGGATGAAATGTGGCGATGCAAATGTTATTCAAGTCAGGATCTGGTTGGATACTTGGGCATCACCTCAAGATGAAGATGAAAACTGATGGAAAGTGTTTGTTATTGACAGATTTCAGTAAAAGGTGGGTAATGGTGGTGAGCCAGGTGCATGTGAATGGGCCAAGCCTTGATTTTCTTTTTAAGTTCCCTTTAATCCAGTGGCTCAGTTTCCTAAGACCCCTGTCCTGGTTAAGTTGAACACTGTTTGTTTACCCAGTTAATTTGAGTTAGTGTTGTTCACAGCATTCTCTTTTGTTATGAACCATGTCAAGATTCCCAATCTTCCCAGTTTGTTTTTGTTCCTTTGGGTCAGTCTTTAAGTTTCATACTCCATCTTTTATTTTTCCATTCCACTCCATTAGTGGGGTACTTCTTGATTCTGTCTATAGACAGAATACAGCACCTTCTCTTATTGTTTTTGAAAGGTGGACACATCCTACTAACATGTTTTAGTTTGATTTTATTATATTTTTAGTTTGTTTTTGGGTTCATTCCTCCCCATTCATTTCATGATATATATATATATATATATATATATATATATATATATATATATATATATATATATATATATATATATATATATATATATATATATATATATATATATATATATATATATATATATATATATATATATACATATACATATATATATATATATATGTATATATATATATATATATATATATATATATATATATATATGTAAAAGTTTTAGGTAAACTTAGTAAATATATATATATATATATATATATATATATATATATATATATATATATATATACATATACATATATATATATATGTAAAGTTTTTAGCAAACTTAGTAAATATATATATATATATATATATATATATATATATATATATATATATATATATATATTGTGTATTTAGACAGCAATCCTTCTTTCATGCACATTTCATTGAATGCAAGAGACAAGGTGCTTTTATTTAGTTTTTTATACAATTTCTCATGCAATCTAATAATGTTTTTCTTTTCAGATGATTAATTATATAAAAACTGTCCGAATGTTCTTTTTATCCAAGCACTTTCAGCTATATACATTTAGCCATTTTCAAGGATTAAATATTTTAACATTTTCATTTTTAAAAACATGGTCAAGATATTTTGTCCATGTTCATAGTTAATATTATTAAGTGTTGTTTTTTTTTGTTTTTATTAATAAGGCTTCCATTATTTTTAACCTTTTTTTGCATGTAGATGATGCTATTATATTAGTGTTGTCAACATTTTAAAAAATTTTGAAATCTATAAAACATACATGCAACAAACTATTTCTTATTTAACATTTAAAATATTTAATCCTTGACAATGTCTAAATGTATAGCCAAAAGCACTCGGATAAAATGAACATTCAGACAGTTTTTATATAATTTATCATCTGAAAAGAAAAAAATTATTGGATCACATGAGAAATTGTATAAAATAGCTAAATAAAAGCACCTTGTCTGTCAAATTCAATGAAATGTTCATATATATATATATATATATATATAATTTTTTACTACGTTAATAAAACATCATAAAACAAAAAGAATAAATAATACAAAATGAAAATGAAAAACAAGTAAAATAAATTAACCCAAGTGAATAAATAAACAAACAAGCCAGGCCCCCCCCACAAATAACCGCCATAATAGATTAACTACAATGCACCACTGACCCAATACATATATATATATATATATATATATATATATATATATATATATATATTAAAACTGTGCAGCGAAAAAAAACATATTTTAAATCAATTAATTTATAATATAAATTCTGTAATTTTACATTGAGCACTATTTTGTAAAAAATAAAAATATCTATAAGAACACAGGATTATATATCTTACTGTTCTTTTTATTTTTATTTATATATATATATATATATATATATATATATATATATATATATATATTTACTGACTAAGTTTAGCTAAGACTTTCACACAAACAAGTCAAGAAGGGGTCTTTCATCAACCATCAAGACATAACATTTTGGGGGCCTTTATCACAAAATATGATCATGAGATACAGTATAGAGAAAAATAGATTCATACCTTTTGAATAAGGTCATTAAACTTGTATGAAGACGAACATCTTCAAACAATATTTTAACTTAGTTTACCATTCCTTATTTTCTCTGATATGTGTCATGTTACTTTGCATTTCACTTATTTGCAGAGATAACTCAGAAAACAAATCTTAGAAAGAAAATCCTGGCTTAGGATAGATAAAATTTATTTCTCTTGATGAGGAACTCAGAGATGTGAATTCCACCTGGTATGAATTCCCAAGACAGTTTTGGCAAATGCATTTGTATTAATTAAGCCGCAGCACCTGTGAGATTTGTTTAAACATTGAAATACAGGTTTTATTTTTAGATTTTTAACAAGTCCTAAAGGAGATATTATTTTTTTTAACAACCAGTCACTCATAATAATCTTATGCTTCTTGCAACATATCTCAAAATGAAACCCTACAAACATTAATTAAATGGGAAAGGACTTGATATTTTACAATATCAAATATTTGTTTATTGATCCAGCAATGTGGCATGTCTCATAGGACAGTATTTAAGCTCAGATGAAATACCAACATTTTCTAAGCAGCAGGCTATATCTATTTGAAAGACTAACACAACATGTCTAGTGACTGCTCATCCAGTACTCATATTTAGCATATATTATAATAAGTATGATGGCTGATCAAGTATGGAGGGAAAACGTTAGACATAAATCTTTGAGGAATGAAGTAAAAATACTAAACAAAGAACAGTGGAGAGTTAGATGTTTGAAAGAAACAGCACATATGCTAGGCTATGAGGACATCCATAGTTAAACTAGCACATATATAAGTATGATATGGTAGCCATTAATAAAGTAAAAAAAGAAAGAAAAGCTTCAACAGCACCAGCAGCAGAAAAGAGAGACAGTCAAGCATGACAAGTAAGAGGTAGGTTAGGTTTAAGGCTCCAAGTACTTCACTCAGGATTGTCTTATGGGACAATTACTTAGTTGATTAAAGGATTGCCTTATAAATTTAATTTTAGTGTAGGAATTTGTCTTGCTAATCATATTTCAGCACCAATAAATATTACGTTACCTGCACAACTGGGAAGATAAAGATCATAAACAGAAAAAGGTTACAATATATGTATTATATTATTATACTATACAACCATTATTGACAGATAGAAGACTAATATATATATATATATATATATATATATATATATATATATATATATATATATATATATATATATATATACCTTTGAAAGTGAAGTCTGAAGATCCAGAGAAAATAAAATTCTCTGATGAAATAAATTATAACTAATGGAGCCTTAAAGTGGTCTGTTTTTTTTAAGTTAAATTATTTGCTCTGACTTAATATTGAGATCTCAGGATTTCTTCCTCTTTGGGATTATCCATATGAATTATTAAGATTTTCTTTATATATATATATATATATATATATATATATATATATATATATATATATATATATATATGGAGGACTCTCCATTCATTTTTTTTTTCAATTTATGCAGGTCTGGCACAGTAAAGTTCTTAGAACCAAATAGTCAGACTAGTTACAAATATGATTTGATTAGTGATGAAGGTTTTTGCAGAACCAACACCACTTTTCAAAAAGAGACAAATACAATGAACTTTATAAGATTATAAAACCAAAATACCTAAAATTCAATAAAATATTACATTATTTAGAATATATTTCTAAATTTTAAAAATTACTGGGTAATTAAGAAATTATATTAAAAAGGTGTTCCTGTTAAATGTAAGTCTATCTCAAGTGTTGTCAACACCTCATAAAAGCACCCACATCCATGTTATACATGCTTTTCTGCAATTAATCAAAAGTAATATTTGCTTGAAATCAGATGAATTAAACTTTAAGTCAGCTATTCTTTCTCAAATAAAGTTTCAGAAAATTATATTTTATTTTTAAAAGATGTTTTACAGATGGCGACATCTATCCGAGAGATGAAATTTAAATTTTTATTAATGCATTATTCCAAAATTTTAACACATCAACAGGTAGCTATTAATATCAACGACTGAGCACAAATAGTTATTAATTAAAAAAATTAGTAATTAATGTATAATATTATCAATAACTACATGTACAAGAATGTTGTTTTTTGATAAAAGTTAAAAAAAAATAACCATAAATACATAAAAAATGCGCATATTGTCAAAAATTCCTTTTTCTACAATTTAGCTATTTGTGCTACATTATTACCTAAACAATAATAATAATGAATAAAATTTTTTAAACATTAAACTTTAATGATTAAAGTATATTTAATCACATCTACCTAATAGCTGTTGTGATCTGTTAATACAGAGAATTGTGTTGACTGATTTTTTAATATGGATCATTTCAACCATTTTTAATGATTTCAAAAAAAAAGATCATTCCAGTCAATTTAAATTCAGTTTAAAATACAGTAAAATATTTTACTGGAAATGTTAAACTTAATCTATTTACTTAAAATTAAAAGTAAAAAGAAAGCATCAAGAAAGATTTTTTCAATTTTAAAAATTAATTTCAAACTGTTGGTATATACTATTTTATAAACTCTTTTATTATGATATAAATATATATAAAATAATTATTTTTAAAAATATGATTCCTTCGCTACATAAGAGTTCTTATGTTTCGAAAACAAGAGCCAAAAAACTCAATATAATTATTAAAATTAAACTGAATTAAAGTATCGAGCTCTGTTTCATCCTCAAGCAAAAATTTAGGAATTTTTATTTTTTTAAAAATAATTATAATTTAAACTCTACTTTTGTATGGAGCTCTGTTTTTAAAAATAAAAACACAAATACTAAAGAACTCCGGATTATTTACCTAACAGTTTCTTTCCTATTTTTCTATATATTTGCACACACACACACACACACACACACACACACACACACACACATATATATATATATATATATATATATTGGAAAAAGAAGTTGAAAATACAACTGGAGTTTTTAAAAAGATTTATTTTATGTGACTTTACCAGTTTTACAGTTCTATGATTTTCAAAGTTAAATTGAGATGGAGACAAGTGTGGCTATGACGGATCTTTTCACACCTGATGCAAGATATATCGTATATAGACATACATTTTACTATGTCATTTTAACTTTTAAAAATTTGTCAAACTTTTTAAAATCACAAAACTGTAAAACCAGTAAAGTTACTCTAAATAAATATTCTTAAAGACTACAATTGCATTTTCAACTTCCTTTTTCCTATATATTTTTACCCATATATATATATATATATAGATATATATATGTAACTGAATCAAGTGGTTAAGTTGTTAGATCCTTATACATCGAAACCGACAGGAGAGTCCATTATTATATATATATATATATATATATATATATATATGTATATATATCATAAAACAAAACTTTATAAAATAGTACAATATTTTAATTTATTAAATAAATAGTATATTATTTAAATTTATTAAATTTTGAAAATATATTCAAATTTTAGATGTGTTTATTCTTTTAATATATATATATATATATATATATATATATATATATATATATATATATATATATATATATATATATATATATATATATATATATATATATATACACACACCTGTTTAGATTAATCAAATATTGTGCATGTCTTATTGTTTATTCATGAAATCCAGAGATCTTGCAGTCAGTATTGGAAAAAAAAATTCCATATATATTACACTTACACAGGAAGTTAATTACACCATATTGGGTTTTATTTACGGTCATTTTTTGGTATCTTCCCAAAATGGAATCTGGTTTAAATGTTGAATCATTCTATTCAATTTATATATAAAAATTTTTATAAAAATCAATAAACATTGGCGAAAAATGAAGTCAGTTCCAAAAATAAAAAATATGTTAATCTTTCTTTGGTATGTGTTTAATGTTAATATTAAAGGATTTTCTTATACCTATAAATATAGATACATTATAAATATATGTTATATATATATATATATATATATATATATATATATATATATATATATATATATATATATATATATATATATATAGGTAGGTAGGTATGGTGGAGTAGTGGATAGCAGTTCGACTGAGTAATCGGAGAGCTCAGTTCAAATTCCATTCACTTACGTGCTACCTTTTGTAAATGTGGTTGGTTCTGCACAAAGCCTTCACAACTTTAATCAAATCATATATTCTGGTGTCTGGGCTGTCAGTTCCTAGGAATTGAGCTGCTTGACCTCATACATTGAATAATACAGAAGAGTCCACTATATATATATATATATATATATATATATATATATATATATATAAATACTTGTGTCTGTGTGTGTGTTTACATACATATTTATATAACATATAAATAGGCATATAGATAGATAGATAGATAGATAGATAGAGATAGAACAAGCAGAAAAAGATAATGTAACAACATAGTAAATATGCATATTACATGTAAATAGGATAGTTTTCACTCAGAAAAAGCCAAAAAGGCATTCTAAACATATTTTTAAAATATATATATATATATATATATATATATATATATATATATATATATATATATATATAATTATATATATGAGATAACAATATATATTTTATATATCAAGAACAGTATTGAAGAAATTGTAAGACAAAATGTAAAAAGGTTTCATTGCTAGTGGCTCAATGTGCAATTACAATTCAGAAAGGTATCTCCCCTTACCTATGGGTTAAATAGTATGGATAACTGGGCTCTTTAGCCTTGGTTGACAAACAATCTAGGAGAAGGATAATTCTGATTTCAAAAACTAGTAAGAAAAGCTCGGGAAACACTATGTGCACCAGTTTTTTTTGTTTTTTTTTATTCAATTCTTCCAAAGACTGTCATTGGTTCTGCATGAGCTTTCACCACCATAATCAAATATCAAATCATACATGCAAGTGCAGTTTGGCTGTTTGCATTTAAGAACAAATCTGCTTGATCCTCATATGTTAAAAACAATGTGGTCTGTTATTATTATTATTATCATAGATATAAATATACACAGAATGAGAGAGAGAGAGAGAGATGGATATAAAAGAGAGAGAGAAACAGTTTGCACTTTGGTCATCTATAAATACATGAACACATGCATACACACTCATATATAGGGATAAATACATGCATATATACATTCATATATATTTCTCTGTGTGTGTGTGTATGAGTTTCTGTGCATGCGTTTATAAATTTACACATTAGCAAACATAAGCACAATATATATATATATATATATATATATATATATATATGTGTGTGTGTGTGTGTGTATATGCTTAAGGAGGTGTTGAGGCCTCACAATTATACACACTCTCACACAAATATACATGCTTAAACACATCATACTTACTGACTCCCTAAGAAACAAATAACACACACACTTAACAGAGACACATCCCCTTTTCAGGAACCAATAAAACTGTCAAAATGAACAAGGGAATTCAGAACAGCATAAATCCATCCAGCTCTTATCTCAAATAACAACTTAAAAGAGACTGTTTGACCAATACAGGGTCTGACCAAAATTCATGTTTAAAAAAAAAACAAAAAAGAAACAAATGAAAACTACAGACAAAAATTCATTTTCTCCATCAAGACATTCATTTCTATAGTTCACTGCTACCAGCAAGCAGAAATTTTTCTTCTCCTGATGATGGCCATGTTCGCTGAAACTAGTTGAGGAATCTAACTGAAATAATAATAAAAGTAAAAGAATATTAATATACAAACCAGTGTATCTGAAGATTTTAATTTTTTAATATTTTTTAGTGTTCAATATATATATATATATATATGCAATTTTTATATATATTTTTTATATATTATATACACATTGTACTTATTGAAAAGCACTCAATATCAATGATAGAGCTAACATTTATTTTCCAAAGTACTTTCAATCTCAGTACATAGGAAAATAAAAATTATTTGAAATAAAATTTTGGATTTTTTCTTAATCAGTTTTCTTAATCAAGAAATTAATTCATGAACTTGAAAGGATTAAAACTAAAATAAATAGAAATAATATGCCTAAATTATTTAACCAAACAGAGTATATATATATATATATATAGATATACATACTCGACTCCCCCTTCGAATTCGACATATGAGGGTCAAGCAGATCAGTTCTTAGGAAACTGACAACCTGACACCAGCACATAAGATTTGATTATAGTGGTGAAGGTTTTGTGCAGAACCATCTACAAACGATGATCCACAGATTTTGAATCCAGAGTTGTCCATAACTGGTGGGAGAAGAAGAAGATTCCTAACTTTCCCAAGGGTATTAGCACGTAAGTGAATGCAATGAATTTGACTGGAATTCGAACTCAGCTCTCCAATTCCTCAATCTAAGCCACTATCCATTACTCCAACATACCTCCCATATATATACAGAGAGAGACAGAGATTGACAAACATATATAAATTTATAATTCTAACTATATATTAGATAAATACGGGTATACATTTACAGTTGACAATCCACATACTCAGATGGAGCTATACATGTTAGTAAATAAATTTATTTTTGCTGTGTGGGTGCATGTGTCTACATAGCTAATTTACCTCTCTTCCAGTAATATCTTTTTAGCTATTTCATGTACACCTATGTACAGACAGGATCATATATATATTGACACACAGACACACACATGCCAACATACAAATGCACTATTGGCTACTGGCAGTTGTATACATCATGTATATAATACATTAAAAATATCCTTTTCTCTGCCATGCACCAATAGTTTAGGGGCAGAATCTCTGACTGATGCCAAATCAGTCAAGTTTCAATCCAGGCTTAAAGCAATCAAATGTCTAGCCATTGTATGTGGATGACTATATATATATATATATCAATTCTCCCGTCGGGTTCAGCGTATGAAGGTCAAGCAGATCAGTTTCCAGGAAACTGACAGCCCGACAGCAGCACATGAGATTTGATTATAGTGGTGAAGGTTTCGTGCAGAGCCATCCACACTTTTTGAAGGACCGAATACAGTGACCTGGTGCCCTACGTGCCACAAGGTCCCCAAACAATCCTCCTCAGGTTTTGAATTCAGAGTTGTCCTTCTCCTAGACCAGTTGCCACCCAAGGCTATAGAACCCAGTCTGTCCTGCTATTTTACCCATAGCTGGAGGGAGAAGAAGAGGATTCACACCTTTCACAAGGGTATTAGCACGTAAGTGAATGTAATGGATTCAACCTGGACTCGAACTCGGCTCTGCGATTCCTCAATCCAAGCCGATAACCATTACTCCACTGTGCCTCCTATTTTCGATTTTATATATATATATATATATATATATATATATATATATATATATATATATATATATATGTTGTAGCATACCTACAGACGATAATGGGCATGCCCCCATTCCCATAAATACAATAGTGAATACTGTATGTGAAAAAAAATCCAGGTCCCTTCAGAATGTAGGCAGTTGTGGCTTTCCACACTTTCCTTTTTTTATTATCTGTAATTTACCATGTCTTTTTGGGAAAGTGTTTCAGCATACCTATAGACGATAATGCATATGTCCCCATTCACATAAATACAGTAGTAAATACTGTATGTTGGTCTGTAGCTGGAGATTCATTGTGGAATTCACTTGACTCACTTCTAGCAGTTGGCTACTTTTTCTATGCAGCGCTGGCAAATCATATATGTGTTGTTCTTGTCCTAAGTATTATCATTCATTACCATCTTTCGTTTGATTATTCTATTCAATAACCTTCCCTAGGTTACAGCATTTTAAAATGATAACTTAGGCAAAATTTCAACTATATATATATATATATATATATATATATATAATTTCAACTACACACACACATATATATATATATATATATATATATATATATATATATATATAAAACAAAACAACTCCTATGCACAAATGCTCAATTTTACGAAAAAGGACAAGAAATTAATTGGGGTCTTTGTATGGTAAAATCTAACAATTTTTTTAAAATTTCGACAGTTGCATTAGACATTAACTGGTTCACATATTAACACAGGAAATTAATTTTAAAATTAAAGTCTATCAAAATTATCTCAAGTGCACAAAAATAAAAATCAACTGCATAAAGTAAAGACATCCGCATTTTATCCTCTCTTTGTTTCTTTCTTTCTTTCTCTTGCTCTCTCTCTCTTTCTTCCTTGCCATTTATCTAACTTCCTTTCTTTCTCTCATTTATTCTCTGTTTTTCTCCTCCTCCTCCTTAGTTTTTTTTTCCCATATCCTACATACACTTTGCATGTGTGGGTAGTGCAACAGTTTGTGACTGAGAAAGAGAGACTGGGAAACTAAGTTCATACTCTGGCTGAGTTAATTACATAGACATTTGCCCCCTCTCCCATCTATGGGTTAAATAACCATACTGACTGGACTCTCTTGCCTTGAGAGGGCTTGAAATGAGAAATCAGAGAACTGAGTTCACATTCTAATTGAGTTCATTTCATTCACTTATGCACAAATATCCATCTCTTCTCCCCTCAGCTGTGGGTTAAATAGTAGCACTTTCTTTCTCTTAAACATTCTCTCTTATTTTATATATACATTATCTGTCTCTTTTATATTTCCTTGATTCAATCATTTTTATATTAACAATGGCTGCCGACTTGATTTTCTATTTATATCAATATTTTTGGTATTTTGCCAATTATCTTTATAATTTGCTATTTTCATTCAGCAACAATTTAGCTAATATACTTGGCAATAATATTTGGGGGTGTCGTGTAAAAATTAGCTTTCTATTTAGTCTAGTATTAAAAGGTAAATATTAAATGTTGCCAGCTGAGTGTTATTTTGTCTGTGTTTTTTAATCATTTCATCCCAAGCAAGGCAATAAAGCCACTAAGATGTAAGAGGTTAGTGAGTGTGAAAGAATATGAGAAAAAGGAAAACATTAAAAAAAAAAAAACAGGAATTAAGAAGACAGAAAATAACAACTAGGACTGCAATTAAATCTTTGAAGATCAAAATTAACTGGAAAGCAAAAGTGAGTTCCACAAGCAAGAAGTGTGAAAGAAGAAACTGTTAACATAGAACTTGCAATTATGTCTAGCAATTTTGAAAGTAAAATGCTGAGACCTAACTGCCACTCTAGTACTATGTTTAAATTTGTAAAGCCAAAGAGGAAAGTGCATTAGAACAATTACCATGAAAATATATATTTTATTTTTTACAGTGAGGTTCACCCCTTACAAAGCCTGGAGGGCAACTCAAAGTAGAGGATAACATTAAGAGGCAGTTTATAGAGATAGGAGGAGAAGATAAGGATTAACTCTAGACTTGAACAGGTTAAGATTGTAGTAATCAGGAAATATCTTCTTGGGATTCAGTTCCACAGAGCAATGGTTCACAAGAAGTTGTTCGATGCTACTTACTTCTCATCACTGGAATATTGCTACAATGTAAATGGCATGGTGTGTTCTAGCCATAAAAGTTAGGTCCAAGCACTTTCCATGGAAGTAGCAATATAGCAGTGAGAGGGTTGCCACATCCCCCACCTGCAAGAGAGGGGTTGAAGGGTGGAAAATATTTTGTTGTCTACAAGGACTCAGAGACGTTTTTGAACTCTATCAAGCCTGGAAAGTGAGGACTAGGCAGTTCACGCCCAATATTCACATATATATATATATATATATATATATATATATATATATATATATATATATATAGATGTCATACACAGACAAACTGTTTCGCTGTATCACAGCTCATCCAGTTGTCTCTAGTTAGGATCAACACCCAACTGAATTGGCATCAGTCAAAGATTCTACCCTTGAGCCATTAGCACATGGCAGGGATGAAGGTGAATTTAAGCATATTTATTTTTAGATAAACACACAGTGACTGAGAGAACTCAATTCACTTTACCAAAGAGTCTTGCATAATCAGTATATATATATATATATGCACATTTCATTGAATACAACAGACATAATGCTTTTATTTAGTTTTTTATACAATTTCTCATGCGATCTAATAATTTTTTTCTTTTTGGATGATAAATTATATAAAAACTGTCCGAATGTTCTGTTGTATGTATGTTTTATAAAATGTTTTCATCTTTCAAAACACAGTCAAGTATTGTGTCCACATTCAAAGTTAGTATTATTAAACATACATACAACAAACTATTTCTTATTTAACAGTTAAAATATTTAATCCTTGACAATGTCTAAAGGTATAGCCAAAAGCACTTGGATAAAATGAACATTCAGACAGTTTTTATATAATTTATCATCTGAAAAGAAAAAAATTATTAGATTGCATGAGAAATTGTATAAAAAACTAAATAAATGCACCTTGTCTGTCATATTTAATGAAATATGCATGAAAGAAGGATTGCTGCCTAAATACACTAATATATATATATAATGTCATCCGCAGACAGACTGTTTCACAGCTCATCAGTGTGGCTAGACATCCGGTTGCCTCTAGCTAGGATCGAAACCCGACTGAATTGGTGTCAGTCGGAGATTCTAACCATTAAGCCGTCGGCGCACGGTAGGGATGAAAGTGGATTTTTAGCGTATTTATTTTTAGAAACACGCCCAGTGACCGATAGTGACTAAATTCAAGATTCATGTGAAGAGTCTCGCTATATAGCTATAATAGTCACTGTTTACCAACCCACACCTTTTTCCTAGAGATATATATATATATATATATATATATATATATATATATTTACTATACTAGCTTTGAGTATAGTAACTCTTTAGTTATATTAGCAGTTTACATAACATGAGAAACATGCAGGCAGTATGTATTAAACAAATACGTCATAATGTTTCAGTCACTCATATCATTACATACACAAGCTGGAAATATAAAAATTATGATAGAATGGAAACTAAAGTTTTCTACCAACTGCGACACCAAAAGATGTGAAAACCAAAAACTAAGCAAAGAGTTAACTGGGATTTATTGATACACACCTCTTTTACATGAATAGCATAGAAAATGACTTCCAAAGAAGCCATTGTCAAGAATTATATGTTACTGACAGGACAGGTTTTAGGTATTTATTATTTAGAAGTGTATTTTAATTTTTCAAGTCTAATTAGACATGTATTTATTACAGGACCTTCCCTGTGATGTAATGCTTGCAAATTGACTCACACAGATCATACTTACTTTAGTGAGTTTGATCCTCACTAGGTGCACCCCATTTGCAGCTTTGTTCTTTACTAAGCTCGGGTCACTAAATATCAGCTCACAAGTGCCATTATTGAAATCATCATATCCTGGATATATTATGAA
Organism: Acanthosepion pharaonis; assembly: GCA_903632075.3. Lineage (NCBI taxonomy): Eukaryota > Metazoa > Mollusca > Cephalopoda > Sepiida > Sepiidae > Acanthosepion > Acanthosepion pharaonis. The sequence continues at coordinate 1,119,884 of CAHIKZ030005236.1, read as the reverse complement.
ATTTATTTTGTTTTAACTGAGTAAGCTTTGAGCTAATTTAAATTCAGAAAAAAAAATTGGTTCCAAATCAATTGGTAATTATTGAAGAGCTCAAGATTTGCTTGATGAATGAAAATCAATTTTTTTATATAACATAAGAAGAGAGAATAAAAGAAAAGGAAAAAGTTATTCAACTATGCCTTTCACTTCTTATAGTAGACGCCCTCAGGCTGGAATGAGAGACACATTAGCGTGTGAGAAAAGGGTGTTGTAATATGGGAAAGAGCTAATAAAAATGATTATCAGCTGTTCCAGCCATAAAATGTTTCTAGACTTTTTTTTATTGTACAAAACCTGCATCTTCTTGATTTGAAATTCATTCCACTTTGAGTAGATCTAAGTTTTGTTTTCTATAAATTCATATGCCACATTATACAACAAATATTTCTGTGATGATGGAGGATATTGTATGTGAACTGAGTCTAACCTTGATTGTGGAGATTTGTGAAATCAGTGCACTTTCAATGCATTTTCTTCTTTGTAAATTCTCTTCTCTTTTAAGCAGACTGGCATTTGTTAGGTTGAAATTGTGGTTGGAACATTCAAGAATGAATTGATAAATTTTCTGCAAAAAGTTATTAACTGAATGCAGATCTGAAATTTTCCTTATATAATGTCCAATGTATATACACAGGCATGGCAGAAATACCATCCACATAATGGTAAGCTATTAGCTAGATGAAGCTAATACTGCCACTTACCATATGTGAGATGTATTTCTGCCACACCCTGTAATAAATAGAGCAGCTTTGTATTAGATAACAAAGAACTAGATTATGCTAAAACTCAAATATTTGTTTGGTAACTGTGGCGGACATGAGACAGAACCTGGGACCAGCACAACTGGTCGCGACTTGCCTTGTCCCCGCCAAAAAGAGCCCGTGTTTGCTTAGCATGTAAAGCTACTGCAGTTGAAATGAGGGAGAGAAAAAAGCACTTACCGCTCTGCCGTAATCCATCCTCGGCCAGATAACTTAAAAGAATGAGGGGGACTGGCATCGCATTTTTATGCAATAACGATGCAATGCATTATGGGATGTGGACACAATGAATTATGGGATCAAGTAAAGACGCAAGGGGATTATGGGTATATGAACAATTATAAAAAAGAACTACTTTTTTCCAAGTCGGGAGTTATTTTTTGAGAGACGTTCATGGTTGACGGCAAGAACGGGCAGTTAGTGTGATTTGGAGACAACTCAAGAAGGAACGACTCAAGTTTGAAATACCAGTTGGGAGAGCTTGAATTTACTCGCTGGTTACTATTTTCTTCATTCGCCACAGTAACATAAATGTTTTTTTTGTCATTGTCAAGTTATGAATTGATTAACAAATCTACATAAGCATTGAAGAAAATTTATCTGTAATATAATTTACTAAGCTCATCTTAGTTTGACACAAGGCAATGTGTATGGAGCACCCAGTGAGGGTCAATGTTCTAGTGTAGAAAAAGAGTCATATTGAAAATCACTATCTCTGCACAGGACATGGAAGTGAGGTAATAATCATTGAAATGGAATTGGCAAGCTGAGTTCAAATTCCAGTCTAGTTAGTTACATTCACTTTCACACCACTGTTTTGGGAAAGGCATAAAGACATTTTTCTCTTCTCACCAGCTATGGGGTAAATAGTAGGGTAGACTGGGCTCATTAACCTTGGTTTGGAGCCAGTCTAAGAGAAGGAAAAACTATGAATGCAACAAAATCCCACTCCAGTATCTTTCTGTTGTAACCAAGGGAAAGGTTACTGAATAAAATAATCAAATGAAGGTTGGTAATGAACGATAATAATTAGGACAAGAACAATGCATATAAGATTCACCAGTCATGTATGGAAATAGTAGTCAACTGCTAGAAGTGAGAAGTGAATTCCACAACGAATCTCCAACTGTCAACCAACATACAGTATTTACTATTGTATTTATGTGAATGGGGACATACCCATTATCATCCATAGGTATGTTACAAAACTTTCCCAAAAAGACATGGCAAATGACAGATAATAAAAAACAGAAACTGTAAAAAGCCACAATTGCCTACATTCTGAAGGAACCTGGTATTTGGGGGGTTTACAAAATTGGTAGTAGCACAGAGGTGGGATTTGTATGACAGAAGTTTTTATAAAATTGCACAGGTGCTCTTATCAAAAAATTTATAGATTTGGTCAGAGAACAAAAATCACAAGAAAAACAGATGTCTACTTGATTTACCTATGCATTCCTGGGTGTGGCGTATTTTACATTATAGCGTTTCAATCAGGTTCTGTTCTTCATCATTTGTTTTAGAATTGTCTAATGAACAAAGCACATCAAAAAATGTAAACAAACACACACATGCAAATATAATCAAAAAAAGAATTTTATTTTCACAAGAACTTCTGTGCCATTGAAAACTTATTTTCAGCATTATTACTTTTTATTGTTCTTAATAATATTTTGGAAGATAGATTATTTGACTTTCCTCAAATTCACACTGTTGGTCTTTAGAAGTTGATTTGTACTTTTTGTCATCTCAACTAGAACTTCACTGTCAAACAGAATCAAATACAAATCTTATTATTTAACTCATTGCTAGGAGAAGAGATGGATATATATATATATATATATACCTTTCCCAAGGGTATTTGCACATATGTAAATGGATGAAATAATAATGATTGTCTGTTTTTGTTGCATGATAAATTTCAAAGCAACAACAAACTCGTGTATACAAGACACGGAAGTTTAAAAATCTCATCGCAGCTCGTGACATCACACATGATCATGAGTTTGTCGTTGCTTTGAAATTTATCATGCAACAAAAACAGACTATCATTATTGTTTTGTCTGTGTATTGTTTGATATATTGAAACGTAATTGTCATCTTTGATAATGGCTTATGTAAGCCAAAAGCTTAGATTGGATTTAAACATGTATCAATATGGTGATTTCCTTTCGTCTTTCAACGATAATGTAATTAAGCTTATCAGACAATATGAAAGGAACTTACTTAAAATAGACAAAACTTGTCTATATTATTTAATGAAACATGCATCAATGAAAAATTGCTGCCTAAATATACACTATTTATATATATATATATATATATATATATAAATATACACTATTTTTATATATATATATATATATATATATATATATGTATGTGTGCCTAAATATGTAACATGACACACAGTTATCAATTTTTATCCAAAATATACACTGTATAATGCTGAACATATATATATATAATTGATATCAAATACGACTGAAATAAATGCATAGACAAAGAAGATAATGTTGAAATATAAATATATTTTTAATGAAAAATAAATATCTTATTATCATTAAGCTTCAGACTTATTGATTTAACTATATACTATGAAACGTCTCTATTTCAGAAATAGTTACATATTAATTGCTGGTGCCAGATGCTAGTCTTTGAAACTTGGTAAAAAGCCAGCATTAGTCTCCTTATCTGACAGGCCTTCCCCATTGGAAAAATCGACCTGCTACACTTTTTCTCTCATTCCCTTGTACCATACTAAGCTAAGGCACATCTGAATAGCAAAAGAGCCCTTTCAAAAACTAAGCAAAGTATTAAGGGACAAGAAAAGTTTGTTAGAAACAAAGAAACAACAGCTGAACTGCTATGTCATATCACTGTGTGGATGTTAAGATGCAGAGAAACAGATGTACTTCTACAGACAGCTACTGAGACTATCATAGATAGAACATGTGAGCAATGAGGAAGTTCTAAAGAAAATGGAAGCTAGAAAAACACTTATACCTAAAATAAAAGACAGAGGAAATTTCTAGGATGCTTTGTGAGGAAGGACAGTTTGGAAAATGTAATACTCACAAGCAGTGTTGGATTTACAGAGTATGGTCTGCAGACTGGGGAGCCCTAAGACCAAGGACTCCCAAGATTAGAGTGGCCCCCCCCAACTCATTATCTTTGATAACAATGTGATACGATCCCAGAATCTGTTATTTTCTAATTTCCATGACTTAGAATTACTATTTAAAGCTGACAATTTTAACAAAGAATATAATTAAATTTGTTTCAGTTGTGGTGATTTAGGTTCTTGAGGCTGTAGCAAGTCAGAATTTTCCTTTTCCATCATTTTCATGTTTTTTTCAGATGCTTTTCTAGTGAATTTGAAAATGTGATGTTAACTATGCTGACTCTTATGGTCCTACCTAGGATTGAACTCACCACCTTTGGTTAACAAATTTCTGAAGATATTAGACTCCCATTCCTCAGCTTAACGGATGTGTTCTAAGCAGCGGCAATAGCAAGCTTGTCTCCCTTCCTGCCAAAGTGGATTTAACATTAAATTTATTGAAATTTTTCCTCAATGAACATTTTTCTATTTGTCTGGTGAAATTCTGTCACTCAGTTTATTCAGCAAGATTCTGTTTTAACAGTAGAATTTCAATGTAATACAGGCCCATCATTCTAAAGACATTTCTATAGAATGCAATGTTCTTCTAATGAAATAAATTGGATGACTCCAAAAATCATTAAAAATTTTACTTGTACTGTTTCATGTTTTACACCAAAAATTCATCATCTAGACACAGACACGTGGTGGAGTGAACATATGTAATGAAGGGGTCACCAAATTCTATTAGCCCAGGGGTCACTTAAGGCCTAATTCCTATTGAGGGAAAAAGGAGTAGTGACAATCAGTGAGCAATTTACCTAACGTGTTTGTATGAATGAATATCAATGCAGTACAAGGAGGGATGATAAAGATTGCTTAGAGTGACAAGGGATAAGAAGTTGTGGCATGTCATCATCACCCTAGTTCTCTAGGGACACAGTTCATAAATAATGATAATGATAGCTTCTAATAAGCTCTAAATGGGGGGGGCAGAATGGTATAACAGTTATTGGCATGGAATATAGAAAATGGAAATTGAAGAATTCTTCACTATGTTTCCCAAAAACTTCAATTTTTTTGTCTTATATTGATAAATATAAATCTACCTTTTGTTTCCATTTTCTTTAAAACTTCCTCATTGCTCAGATGCTCCATGTAGGGTATTCTCAGCATCCTTCTGTAGAACCAAATCTTCTGTCGCCTCAAGTTTCCTCTTCATCTGTGAGGAAATTATCCACCATGCACTACCATGTAGGAGGATTGATATTACATAGCAGTTCAGAACTCTTTTGAAATTTTCCTTTTTCTTAATACTTTGTTTAGTGTTTGGGAGGCATCTTTCAACAGACATAAGGACACAATGGCCAAAATGTTGTGATAATAACAACAAAGATGGGGACATTAGCTTAAATGTAAATAATGTAAATAATATTAATGACACATGTGAATTTTATCATTATACTAATAATTAAGATTTGATTAAATCAGTTATGTGCCATGTGTAATACATGCTTAGGTGATCATGTATCGTTCAATACATGACTGATGAGGCAGATTTTTTCCCACAGTAAGTTACCATTTCTTTCTGTGGTGGACCAGTTGACATCCAAGGCTATAGAACCCGGTTTGTCATGCTATTTACCCATAGATGGGGGGAGAAGAAGAGGATTCATATCTTTCCCAAGGGTATTAGCGGGTAAGTGAATGTAATGGATTCGACTGGAATTTAAATTTGGTTTTTCCTCAGTCCAAGCCCCTATCCATTACTACACAATGTCTCCCTTTAATTGAATAGTACTCTCATGAATAGAGAAAGACAATTTGTTCAAGATACTAGAACAAGAAATGCAATTTTTCTGATCAGAATGTTGTCAGAAGAATTACTAGAAAGACATGAAGATCTATGCCTCTATTTCCTGAATTACATGGATTACATGGGTAGGGAGTAATGGATAGTGGCTCAGAATGAGAAATTGGATAGTCAAATTCAAATTTTCGTTTTATTACATTCACTTATGTGCAAATTCCCTTAGGAAAAGGTATGACTCCATCTCTTTCTCCCCCAGTTATAGGTTAAATAGTAGGACTCATATCAGCAAAAACGCTTGTTATTCTAAAAAATTATCAATGCAATATTCACTCAGAAAAAAAAAAATTTGTCTATATTTCTGAAATGAGATATTGTTGTGAACACAATACCTAAGCACAGGAGAAGGAACAAAGAGATTTTTTAGAGAATTCATAGCTAAACTGGTATAGCACATCAGGCTATAAGATGATTTCATGTAGGTTCAATTCCTGTTGGAGAATGCATATTTTCTATGAAATTTCTCGGACGTTCAGCCCATTAAATGGTGTTAATATTGTTTATTATAAACAGAGCATTTACTTAAATATTTGTATCTGGATAAATAACATATAACAATAAAATATATTAAAATAATTGTCGAACTTTGTCCATTTCATAGTGAATGAAATGATTCCAAAAGGATTAGAAAACTCAAAGATTTATTAACATTGCACTTAACCATAACAATATCTTCTTCCTTCTTTTGTGTTCCGTGTCCCTTCAGGATGTAGGCGATCATGGCCCTCCACATCATCCTGTCCCTTGTAGTTCTTAATAAGTTTTATCTTTTTGTTATTTCTCCTAAAACCTGTTCTGCCATCCATTTGCTCAAGCCCATCAGGTATGATACACCCTGCTTTTCTCTGTCCCTCTTTCCCTTAATCTGTCATGTGAGTCTTATTCTTTTATGTGTCAGGTCCCTTCAGAACGTAGGCGATCATGGCCGTCCACATCTTCTTGTCCTTTGTTTTGTCTTTTTGTTTTTTCTCTCAAACCCTGTTCTGCCATCCATTTGCTCATCAAGTATATTTCGCACTGTTTTCCTCTCTCCCTCTTTCCTTTCAATCTGTCCTTGTGAGTATCAGATTTCCCAACCCACCCTTCCTTATTACATGCTCCAGAAATTTCAACTACTTCTTAAGTATAAGTTTTCTTTTTCTTTCATTTTCTTCAAAACCTCATTGTTGCTTACCTGTTTGGGTCATGGTAATCCTCAGCATCATTCTGTAGAACCACATTTCTGTTGCTTCAAGTCTCTTCTTCATCTCTGAGGAGATTCTTTACTCAAAAATTACTTGATGGCAGACTCAAAAGATAGATAAAAACAAAAAAAAAAGAAAATAGATGAAAGCAAGAAGAAAGGACTACCTATTCATCGCAAGAAAACCAAATGCATAGTTGTCAGCAAAAGGGACAACCTAAAATGTGAATTACATATGAGGAACATCAAATTCAGGCCAGTACAAGAATTTAACTGTTAGTAATAGGTGTTTTCTTTTATTGTCGTCATTTCATTTAAGTCGGTTTCTTCCTTTTTAACTCAAATCCATTCTTCTGACTCTAACAAAAGAATAGCTTTATGTCTCTAATGTCCAGGAGACAAAACAAAGCTTACTGTCTGACTGTGGTGGCTCTCTCCAAGTGATTGAGAGTATGGACCTTTCCGTTTATAAAAGCTTTGGTCATTGGAATTGTCATATAGACTTTTTCTTCAGATAGTGAATATTCTCTTGACAAAAACAAGATGGCCTTAACTGGAATTCTGAGGCTGCCAGATTAACCCATGAATATAATGTTCTTTATTTTCCAAAGAGGGTCAAGCAATGAGAAATACAGGCATTTTGGGTGAAAAGGAAAATATGCTGATAATTGTTGCATGATCAGTCATTTGAAGATTCTGTTGCATACACGTTCTTTTAAATTAGAAATATGGGTTTAACCTCTTACCAATTCCAATCTCAAAACCTTAAATATTTGGCGGGGTTATAGATTCTAATTAACTGTTTAGCTTAGTTTCTTTTTTATTATAGTTTTATTATAGTTTTATTATAATTTTATTATAGTTTTATTATAATTTTATTATAGTTTTATTATAGTTTTGTTATAGTTTTCTCAACATTTATTGTATTTTCCGGCTTACGAGATGCTTCAGCATGGAAGACGCCCCCTAATATTGGAAAGAAATTTCTAAGAAAAAAAGTCATTCTCATACAAAAACACATTCACCATGCATCCCTCACATACTGGTGCCACCTATTTTTTACATTAATCACTCATTCGATTTTGTTTCATTGGCAATGACATACTAGTCAAGAGCAGAAAGGCTCCCACTGCTGCTAGTAAACAGACCATGTTTAAGTTTGTGGCTCAGCTCCAGGAAGGTTTATAATCTTGGAAATACTTGTAACAGCTAAGTACTGAGGTTACATCATATAAAAGCTGAATTAGATAGCTATCATTATAGTGTAATGACTCAATATACAAATCCATGTCCCTAATAGTCAAGCCAATTGGGTGACAATCCAAGCTTATTTGAGCCTTACCGTTGCCTTAGATTCATCTAGGAAGATGCACATGTATTTTTCAGGGTATTTTTTAGGAAAAAAGTGCATTTTGCATGCCAAAAAATACGGTATCTCCTAATACTCACTTTCATTTATTTATTATAACTACTTCATTCACTCCAGTCATGTTTCATTATTCATACTCTGCTAAAATCTTTGTCAAGATGATCACACTGGCTGGGATCTTTCTAATACTATCTCATACACTAATACCTTGTAAAATACAAGGTTCTAGATGAGGAGGAATGATTACTAATAAAAGGGAGAAAAAATGTAAGAACAAGTTGTTCAAGAATAGACTTCAATCAATATATTTGCATTTCTGCTTTGTAAAAATGGGTTCTGGTCACATGACTAATGTCATGTGATGTTATTAATGCCTTTTTGAAAGAAAGTGAGCTGGCAGAATATACACCGAGGGGTGGTCAATGGTATGATGAAAGGTAAAAATCATTAAACGGATACCTAATAAGAACTATTTCCTTAATTTATGACCAGAGAAGATGTCATGGTGCCAGATTCAAGCAGAGTCACAGTTGGAAGCTTGCAGATATATAAATGGAGCTTGTAATATTTGTTTTATAATGAGAAAACTGATCCGAAGTCAAACAGAGTGTACTGCTAGACGCTGTGTAGGCAAAATGTTTTGCTTTTATTTAAATTTTTATTTTATTTATTCAGATGTTTTTTGCAATTTTTTCCTTTTTTTTTTCATCTTCCATTTAATTCTCTTTTTTGTGATTTTTTTAAATTTCTTTTTTAATTATTTTATTCTTCATTTTATATTTCTTTCCTTTATAGAATTTCTTTTTTATTCATCAATTTTTTCACTTTGTCCTTCTGATTTTTTTCAGTTATCCTCTTTTTGTTTGTTTTTTTTCTTTCACAATTATTGTTTCTTTTTTTTTTCTGCATTTATTTTTTTTTATTTTTTCATTATTCATTTCTTTGTATCTTTTTTAGTTTTTCTTTTTCATATTTCTCGGTCTTCTTTACATTAATATATTATTATCTCTTACTATACTTACTTTACTTACTTACTATACTTACTTACTATACTTACTTACTATACTTACTTACTATACTTACTTACTATACTTACTTACTATATATTATTATTTCCTACTCCTATTTTATTAATTTGTTCCTTTTACTTCTGTAGACTTAATTTTTTTTTCTTTCTCATTATTTCCTTTTCATTTCCTTTTCATTTCTTTTAGACAACTATTCTTTCTTTCTTTCTATTTTCTTTCTTTTTTTGTAGATATGCTTCTTTATCTTTCTTCTACTTCTTCACTATCTTTTTTTCTTTTCCCTTTCCTTTCTTCCTTAATAATCTCTTTTTTTTCTGTTTCTCCCTTTAAAATATTATTTTTCTTTTTTTCTTTCTCTCTTTCTTTCTTTCTTTTGTAATATCTTCTCTGTTGTGGTCTTTTTTATTCATCCTTTTACTGCTCTTTTTCTTTTTTTCTTTCTTTCTTTCTTTCTTTACCTTTCCTTAGTATCTCCTTTGTTTTCTTCTTTTCCCTTTTTCTGTTTTCTTTCTTTCATAATAATCTTTCTTTTTCTGTTTCTTCCTTTGAAACCACTATTCTTTCTTTCTTTCTTTCTTTATTTATTTATTTATTTATTTATTTATTTATTTCTCTGCTTCTTTCTTTCTTCCTTTCTTTCCTTCTTGCTTTCTTTCTTTCTCTGCTTCTTTCTTTCTTCCTTTCTTTCCTTCTTGCTTTATTTCTTTTTCTGCTTCTTTCCTTCTTTCTTTCTTCCTTTCTTTCTTTCTTTCTTCCTTTCTTTCCTTCTTTCCTTCTTTCTTTCTTCCTTTCTTTCTTTCTTTCTTTCCTTCTTTCTTTCTTTCTTTCTTTCTTTCTTTCTTTCTTTCTCAATACTTTCCCTGTTATATTCTTTTCTTCTTCATCCTTTCTCTTGTCTTTCATTCTTTCCTGAATATTTGGCTTTATCTTTTTCAATAATCTTTTTACTTTATACTTTTAATCTGCTATTTCCATCACCTGAACGCCATTTTCTTTGGGGCCCTGAAGAGAGATACGCTTGAACTACTCAAATGGGAAATCACCGAAGTGAAAGACAGTATGGATGTTAATCATGGTTGGAAAAATAATTTTAAAAATTCCCTCAAAATAAAATTGATGGCAACAAAATGAAATAAAGGATAACCATTTTTTTTTCAGCAAATGCAAAAGAGAAACATCGTACATAAGAAATAGAAAAATTCAATTTCCTGAAAAAAAATCTGTATCAAATAAACAGACGATGGTTATGATGGGGTTTATGCTCTGGCAATTTCTTTGTTTGGAAAAATTGCTGACATGCTAAATGAGTCACTTGGACATATTTTCTGGCAAAATATTCTGCTTTCACTGAAACCCTATCATCTATGGTCAAGTTGAACTACCTGTACAAGTGCACACACACATGCACACACACACACACACTTGTTAAAAATTGATTTTTCCTGTTTCAGACCATTTTAATAAGCTATTATCAAAGAGATTTTCTTTTTAGTCAATGTTGAATCAGCTATTAAGTCTACTGCCAAGAAAGTTGGTTTACTAAGTCATATTAGACAATTTTTCTCCCCTCCTGGGTATGACAATAAACTATAAACTGCATCTGCATCCTGGGTAAGTGTTGAAGCTTAAATAAGCATGGAATAATACAACACAAAATGTACGTTAACAAAATGTATTGAAACAAAGAATAGGTACACAATATTTACAGTTAGTTTGGTATATTCTTGGGAAGACTGTTCCTGCATAATGGGTTGACTAAATCGCAGTCGGGCAGAGTCTCTGGATTCAATTTCTTAATCTCTACTATCTTCCCCGTCTTCCGGTACCAACCCATATTTATATGGTCGGTAGTCCGCTTATGTAAATTAGGTGTATCATACACAACAGTAAGATGATAAACTACATTCAACAGCAAGGCCTTTGATCAGGAGGTTTTGAGGAACATGAACCTACCTCTTAATTGCTGGTGTTCCCAGGTCCACCTTGACCTGGGGTGGTAGCACCTGTTAGGGTCCCAGCTATGGGCAAATAGCTAAAAAAGCAAATAGGAGTCAAAACATTATGAAAGTATAAATATAGGTTTTAATGCCAACAATACTTTTTGGAAAAATTATTACCAGCAGTACTTTTTTGGAAAGAAAATTACCAGCAATACATGTTTGCGAAATAACAATTACTGGCAATACATTTTTTAAAAAAATATTACCAGCAATACATTTTTGAAAAAATATTACCAACAATACATTTTTGGAAAAAAAAATATTACCAGCAATAAAAATCTTGTTGGCATTAAATAACCCATTGAGGTTGATATGCTGTCAAACAAAACAAACCAAACCAATTTTTCTTACAGCTTTTTAAGCCCATACATTGAATGTTGTTAGCACATCTGGTTTTATGCTTCTGCTATGTATCTAGAGAGCCTTGACAAAATCCAAAAAAGAATCTGCAATGTTATCAGTCCAAACCTGGCATCTCTCTTTCAATCACTTTCCCAACATAACTATCCTGTGTCATACATATTTTCATGGCAATTTTTTGGACAAGATTTCCTCTTTGCTATTCTGACTTCATGAATTTAGGTGCAGTACTAGATTGGCACTTAGGTCTTATTTTACTGTTGAATTTATTAGCTGGAACTGTAAGTTCTATTCAAATTGTTTCTCTCACACATCAAGCTTAGGGAACTTTCTTCTGGCTTCTTGCTTTCCTGTCAACTATGATATCCAAAGATTTGAATGCATAGTCCTCTCATTTTTTATTGGCCTTTTTCCTCAATATTTTCTCTCATTCTCAGTAACCTCTTGCATTTTAGTGGTTTTTAACTTGCTTGGGGTGAAATGATAAAAACTGAACTACTTGTACCCACACATACATATATTCTGACCTTTCAAACTATCGTTCTATTAGACTTCTACAACTTTTTAGCAAACTACTAGATGCCCTAATCAACTCTGAATTAGTTTCAGACAAGCAATATGGCTTTTGCCTCTCTAGATCAACTGCTGATGCGTTAGCAATTATTGCTGAAAGAGTCTATCAGGCTCTAAATAAGAAGAGTGAAGATTTGGACATCTCAAAAGCATCTGACATGATTTGGCATACCAATCTTCTTCACAAGTTGAAATGCTATGGAATTTTTGGATGAATTTTTGAACTGATTCAGACATTCTTACCAAATAACCAAATAAATGTTGTCTTTAATGACCTCTCTTCTAATCTTTGTTGTACTAATGTAGGTGTCACCCAGGGTTCTATTGTTAGTCCTGCTTTGTTCTTAAGTGTCATCAATTATATTTGCTTACAATCATAAATTGACAGAAACACTGAAGTTGCAGGGACAATTAAATTTACAAATATCTAATGAATAAAAGGAGCTATGGAAGTATTAATATTCCCAGTTCTGCAATAAACACACAGATACATACATGCAATCTCTACAAAAATTCTTACACTGTAAAAATATTTTCTGGCTTTAAATAACCTTTAAAAGTTTGAAAAGCCATGAAAAAGAAAGAACTCAATTAATACATATATATATTATATGAATATATATATATATATATATATATATATATATATATATATTAATTGATTACTGATTTTGTCAATTAATACATATTTATATATATATATATATATAGTGATTGATTTGTTATTTTGTAAATTAATAAATATATATATATATATATATATATATATATTCTATAATATATATATTGATTTGTAATTTTGTCATTTAATACATATATATATATATTCATAAAAGTGCACCTTGAAGTCAACACCCAGAGGTGACAAGCTATTTATCTATCTATATATATATACACACACACACACACACATATATATATATATATATATATATATATATATATATATATATATAGATAGATAGATAGATAGATAGATTTGGGTTATTTATAGCTTATCAAATTTTTTGCAGGTTATTTAAAGCCACAAAATATTATTATTTATTATTTTTTGTTTTCTATACATATTTAGTTATTATGCATCTGTGTACAGTTAATTATATGAGAAGTATGTTTATTCATTAGTTGGAAATACAATAAATTAAAAATATGTGTGTACAAATATATATATATATATATATATTAAGCATTTCACCCCAAGCAAGGCTGGAAGCCACTAGCACACAAGGAGTAGCATAGGATTTGGAGCGAGAGCAGATAGGAGTGATAGAGGAAAGGATGAAGAGAAGGATAGTGGCAACTGGAGACGTCGATTGATCAAGGCAACTGGAGACGTCGATTGACATTACATTTGAATAGTTGGAGATTATAGCTATCAAGGAAGCAGAAAAAGGGAAGGGTGTTCCACAGGCGAGAGGTGCGAGATATGAAGCTATTGAGTAGAAGAGACGACTACATTTAACAGTTTTGACAGTGAAAGGATAAGAGCGGCATATTCATGAAGTCTGGGAACCAGCGAAAGCAGCACATCGGATCAGTTACCATGAAAGTATTTGTAAAAAAGTCTGTGAGAGAGCGAATGCAGACAAGATGCCAGATCAGGGCCAATTACATTGCATATCCGTCTCTGGATCTTATCAAGAACCTTGAGACAAACATAAGGGTCTCCAGACCATATATGGCAGCAATACTCCATGCAAGGGCGAATGGTTGATTTGTAGATTTGATGGATCGATTCCAGGGAGAAAAATTTCCTGGTTCGGCACAGGGAGACAACTTTCCTTGCAGTGGACAAAGCAATTGACTCAATGTATTTGTTCCATCTCAGGTCAGCAGTCAATGTGAGATCGAGCAGCCGCAAAGAGGTGCTCTCGAGAAGTTGAGCGTCAGATATTCTAATGGGGGAGGAATGATCTCTGGGGTGATTAATAGACAGCAGTTTTGTTTTTGAGGCGTTAAAGTTAACCAGCCAATTCCTGCCCCAGTTCACAACCGATTGGAGGTCCTTTTCGAGACGAACGGCCAGGTTAGTTTTGTCAGCTACACGAGATTTGTTTTTGAGGCAGGAGTAAATTGTAGTGTCGTTCACGTAGATGCCTACTTGGGAGTCAGTGGCGTCAGGAAGATCATTAATGAAGATAAGGAACAGAGTAGGGCCTAGGATGGAGCCTTGGGGAACACCTGCATTCATGGGATAGGAGCTGGAAGAGAATTCATTGAGAACGACCTTCAATTCACGGTTTGACAGGAATGATTGGATTAAGTCAAACAATCGACCTGTAATTCCATAACCCTGGAGCTTATGTATTGTATGAGCGTGTGGCTGAGTGGTTAGAATGTTCACTTTCTGGCCATGAGACTAGGGAGTTCAAATCTCATAAGAGTTGAGTTGTTAAGGAGACTTCCTGAGGTTATCAGTCTGGAGGTAGGAGGCGATCCCAATGTGTAAAACTTTTGGAAAGTGCCTGAAAACCATACCACAAAGTTATATGTCATCGTAATCGAAGGTTTGAGTGTGCTGGTGTTGTTCAGATTGTTGATCACGCTAAATAACACGCTCTCTCCCAGAAACTGTAAGTAAGGCCTGCTCAGCATAGTTGCTGTATAAACCACAGGTGGGGTTCTGTGGGTGTTGATCAAACACCAATAGTCCTGAGCAAGCATCTAGACAGGTATCCTCAAATACGAGTGGCCAGCTATTAAATATATATATATATATATATATATATATATATATATATATATATATATATATATAAACATATAAATATATACATATATATATATATATATATATATATATATAAAAAGTAAACATAGAAGTCAACACTCAGAGGCGACAGTCTGTTTCATGCTAGATGCAATCGTGGCCTGACGATATATATATATATATATATATATATATATATAAAAAAAGTGAACATTTCAACACTTAGATGCGACAGTCTGTTTCACGATTGCATCTAGCGTGAAACAGCCTGTCGCCTCTAAGTGTTGACTTCTATGTTCCATTTTATATTTACACACGCTCTATCTCTGATATTGAGCACTTTATCCCATAAATATAGCACATCTTGAGACTATATTTCTTTATATATATATGTGTGTGTGTGTGTGTGTGTGTGTGTTTAGGCTGCAAATTCACTTTTTGGCATATCTGACTGAATAAATCACAGACATTATGTCTGCTCATTTTTAATAAAATCTGTTCATTTGTCGTCTCCGATTATTTTGCTAAGTTTTACATTGTCTTCTTCTGTATTGTTAGCTGGGATTAATTTATTCATTTTCGCTGGGTGGTTGCATAATTTTTTTGCAGCAAATTTTAGTGATTTATTTAGATGAATAGTAATTAAAAAAGGCCGTTAAAGCAAACATATCTGTTGTTTTAAACAAGTCTGACAACAACTTAAAAATGAAACAGCTACTTGATGATCACACTAAATTTAGAAAATTTACTAATAATCGTACTACTCAGCTAAAAGCAAAAAATAATTAAATAATCCCAGCTACCAATGGGAAAGAAGAAAATCTAAAACTTACCGAATTAATTGGAGACAATAAATCAGGATACATTTATGATTCTTATGACGCACAAATCTAACTTTCCACTCCTTCCTATTATATCCCAAATTCCAACTCCTGTCTACCAACTAAAACGCTTAACCAATTAATTAAACCATACATACCTAACAAATACAGCATTAGTTATTTGTGAGTATGAGCGTATTTTATTAAAAATTAGCAGACATATTGTCTGTAATTTATTGAATCAGACACGCCTAAAATATATATATATATATATATATATGTGTGTGTGTGTGTGTATATATATATATATAGTATATATATGTGAAAAGTGTGTGTATATAAATATATATATATATATATATATATATATATATATATAATTATTTATATATTATATGCGCGGCGCTTATTAGAAAGTACGGGTGTACATGCATCTATGTTTGCGTTAGCACGATGACATCACGACGACGATTCCCCCCACCACTCTCATAATAACACCTATACACGCAATCTACATAAACCAAATTTTTAAAAAAATTAATCAGTTTGTCTGACGATCGCAAAAGCGTGAAACCCAGGGTCACAAACTCACATCAATCCAAACAAATATAGTATATATATATATATATATATATATATATATATATATATAAAAGTGAACATTGAAGTCAACACTCAGAGGCAACAGGCTGTTTCATGCTAGATGTAATCGTCAGGCTGCCTTCAATATTCACAATTATATTTAAAACTAGCAGTAGAGCCCGGCGTTGCCCGGGGATGTAACAGTAAGAGATAGATCAAGTATCGACCATCATAAAGACTGAAAAATAAACTTGACAAAGATTATTGTTTAAGGTTGACAGACACACATGTCTTAATTAGTTTTTTTTTTTTTTACGAATTGGTCAAACCCAAACTCAAACAAAAACATTGTTTTCAATCGTTATTAGTCTACCCATTGAATAGAATTTTATTATAAACAATTATCTTGTAAATAGAATTTTTAAAGCATTCTGAATGTAAAAAAAGAAAAAAGTGTGCAAGACAATAGGAAATACTACCTGCCAAAAAAAAGTGAAGTTTTGTTGAAATCGGTTGAAAAATGTAGGAAATCCGATCCCATATATAAACGAACACACACACACACAAACAAACAAACTGGGTTTTATAATAAGTATAACTCGATATGAGTTGTCCCCCTTTCATTCTTGTGATGCCTCTTAATCGTGTTTTTCAATTGATTTCGTGCAAAAACAATTGTGTTTTTCCAATTTTTGGCGCTGTTAGAATCACCGCAAGGTAATTTTACGTAGTCCTGTGAAGTTTTGTTGAAATCGGCTGAAAAATGTAGGAAATCCGATCCAATATATAGACGTACAGACACACACGCACACACAATCTGCGTTTTATAATAAGTAAGATTACATACGCTCTATCTCTAACTTTGAGCATTTTATCCCATAAATATAGCACACCTTAAAACTATATTTCTTCATATATATATATATATATATATATATATAGAGAGAGAGAGAGAGAGAGATGTAGAGAGAGAGTTAAATTTGAA